>CM028358.1:31996776-32539002 GCA_016618105.1 Dendrobium huoshanense | reverse complement strand
ATACAATTTATAATAGCCCAAACTCTACTATCAAGATATTTCCTCTTTGGCCTAAAGGCCTCACAGTTTTGTCATGTTAGTGTAACTTTCCATGATGTTACCTATCCCAAGATTTCTATGAGATGAGCACACTTAACTATAGAGTTTATTAATAAAATTCTAACCATTATACTAAAAAATGCCTCTTTTTAATTTAAGGTTTCATAGTGGCAATGTTACATATGAAAAACATTTTATTTCACTGAGTAATTAAGAAGTTACAAAGTGATTAACACAAATAGAAAAACAAACAAAGTAAACTAAGGGATCTAAATAACATAGAATTATGCTTACAACCCTATTGCATTTCCTTACTTTGCTCTACTCTAATATAAGACTCAAGATACAAGAACACAAGTTACACTCTCTCTAAGATAACTCATGTATTGATAGATGTTGAGATAGTTGCTACTTAGTTCTTGCCTATTTGATATTCTTGCAACTTATATGTTTTTGATGATTTCAAATATTATTTCTTTGATTATTATTTATCCTAACATATTTTAGAAGAATTATTTCTTGTGTGTGCTAACATTTCAGGGAAATCATACTTCGAATTGTTGAAGACTTCAAATTAAGATCAATTTAGAGTTTATTATAATTGAAGTCCATATTTTCTATTTTATTGAGTCTAAGAGAGTGTGATTGTAATTGAGTAACTGAGCACACACATATACACACACCAGGGAGAGTTTAAAATTCACATTTTTTGAACTGATCGTACTGTATAATATCAATTTGTACGAGATTATCTGATCAGTTATTCTTTCCGACGAGCAGTCGAACAAACATAAATGAAAAAAAATTTTAAGTATGAATTGTATTGTACTAACTCAGTTTGTATATGCCTTCCAGAGTACGAAATGGACAGGTCCCTTCTTGCTCAAAATTAATTTTTTTTTTAAGTATGGACCGTACTGTAAGAACCAAGTTCATACATGCCTTCTAGAGTACGAAATGGATGGGTCCTTATTCACTAAAAAAATTAATTGTTCAAAGTATGGATCATATTGTATGAATATAGTTCGAACATGCCTTCCAGAGTATGAAATTGTGAGGTCCCATTTCATCCCGATGTTTCATTCAAACACAATTTGAAATGTTTATAACTTATAGTACCAGACAATGACGTCATCATACGTACGCCATCTAGAGTTCAAAATATTGGGGTTCCTTTTCATACCGACAAACTCGAAAAAAATTTCTAACTGTTCGTCCCGAATGAACATGGTTTGTACCTCACAATGATCGTGTATGAAATGATTTTGTACCAATTAACAACAGTTTATATGTAACAGTGTTTAAACTGTTCATACATACGAAATCAATCATACGGTATGATCGTGTACGCTCAAAATTGAAAATTTCATTTTTCTGGATAGTTTTTCATAACTTTTGTATAAAAGTTCCACTAAAACCTGATGTAAAAAGTCTTGTCTTCATGATTTTTCAAGTGCAATTAAAAGAGAAGTGTGAGAGAGTGTTTGAGAGAGATTTTTTGTAAGTGGAATGTGAAGGGTTCACAAGGTTATTCAAAGATAATGATCTCTTTATGTTTTTGGTTATCACTCTTCTTCTTATCTTTTTACATTTCTTGTGAGAAAATCTTTAAAGAAAATCGGGTTCTCTACTAAGATTTGGAGAGTGAGAAAGGTTGAAGATTCTTTGCCTATACTTTGATTGTGTGAAATTATGATAGTTCTCTACTGATACTTGGTGAGTGTGAAAGGATGATGGTTCTCTACCGACACTTGAAGAGTGTGAAAGGATGATGATTGGTGGAAGGGAGGTTTTTTGTAAAGGCTTCTCTTCCTTGCTATGGGGGCAAAAGGAGAGTCACTTTGGTAATAGTGCAATACTTGAAGAGGGAGTCCTCAGGGAGTGGATGTAGGTCATGTTTGACCGAGCCACTATAAATTCTTGTGTCTTTTAATTTCCACATTTTAATTACTACAAGTTATTTTCTATGGTTAAAAAGTTTTATTTTGAAACTTTAAATTAACTTTCTTTGAGAATCAAAGGTTTTCAATTTTAAATCAAAGAGAATTTTTAAATTACCAATTCACCCCCCACCCCCCTCTTGGTTAGCCTTGGGACATTAGTTTAGGTTTAACAACCTAATCAAGATTCAACACGAATCAACAAGTGGTATCAGAGCTTTATTTTAAAATTATAAGTTTAGACTACTTTTTGATAAATGAGAATGGCTACCTTTGGAAACCGAAAAACACCTGAAGGGTATTCGATCAATAGACCTCCTTTATTTGATATCGTTCATTTTGATTTTTAGAAAACACGCATATCTACTTTTCTGCAATCACTAGATTATCACATGTTGATTTTAGCTCAATAAGAGTATACAAAACCAACTAGATTGGTTAATGGCATTAGAGTTGAAACACACTTTACTGAATGGACTACAAGAACAACCTAACTTAACACTGTTAAGTGTTAAATGCTTAAACAATTTTTTTTTATGCACTTAAGTCAGAAGATTACATGCGCAATTTTACTTACAAAAGTGGAAATGATATATGGGATAGACTTTGTATTACTTATGAAGGAACTAATGAAGTAAAGCAATCTAGACTAAATATCTTATTACATAACTATGAATTATTTTGCATGAAATAAAATGAATTCATTTCTGAAATGTATACAAGATTCACTCAGATAGTCAGTTCTTTGCATGCATTAGGTAGGGAATTAACAAATGCTGAATTAGTGAATAAAATACTTAGTTATTTGCCTACTACTTATGATACTAAAATAACAGCTATAATAGAGTCTAAAGATTTAAATATTTATTCTATTGATAATCTTCTTGGATCATTAATTACTTACGAGGAAGGAGTGAGTCAAAGAAAGATTGATGCCTGAGAATAATAAAAGGAGAAGAACATAGCACTGAAAGTGGAGGAATCAGAGAGTGATCAGTCACAACCTGAGGATGAGGATGATATTGCCTTGATAACTAGGTAATTTAGGAGCTTTCTTAAAAGGAAGAAGAGGAGACGCTAGTAGTGGAATAGAGGTAAGTTTAATAAAAATATTAAGGTTTCTAATGATGTGATTTGCTATGAATGCAGGAAACCTGGACATATAAAATCAAACTGGCCCAATCTCAAAGTCACTCCAAGAAAGGAGAAGTTAGAGGAGAAAGCAAATGTGAAGAAGGAAAATAAGATATTTCAGAGAGATTTTTGGACGGACTCAGCTTCATATTTGTCAGAAATAGAAAAGGAGGAAGAAGTCACCAACTTGTGCTTAATGGTCGATAATCTTGATCAGTCATATCAAGAAGAGGTATGTGACTTGACCTATAATGAACTATTAGAAGTTTATGAAAGAATTCATGATGCATATAGAAAGCTTAAGAAAATGCATGCTAATTTAAACTTAGAAATGCTTGAACTACAAAGAGAGCATGAAATACTTAGGAAAGATCATGCATTGATAGATAACAACCACATGAGCTTACCTGATGAATTTGATGACTTGAACAAAAAGAATGATCTTTTAAAATCATCCTATGCTCAATTGGAAAAAGAATTTAAAGATTTTAAGGATGAATCAAAAAGTAGAGAGTATTATTTAAAATATGATATTAATATATTGAAAGATGTAAACACATTTCTTAAGTTGAAAGTGAAAGCTCTCGAGGAAAATAGGATACCCCAATACTTGAAAATTTTATAAATCCTAATTTGAGGTAAAAATTTTACAACCTAGAAAGAGATAGATTTATTATAAAATTTTAAGAAACCCATTTCCCGGAGTAAAATATTATTCTTGTGACATGATTGGACATATAGCGTACACTTATACTTTGGATAGAAAAACTCATTGTGGAAATCTAAGATGCAGAACTCAAGTTATATCATACATGCATCTAGTTTTATTTTGCCAAAAGGTGAACCCGAACTTGTTTGGGTTCTTAAGTCTAACATTTGATTGTTTTGTAGGAATGCTCTCATATAAAACCTCATGAAAGCATTTGGTACATGGATAGAAGTTGCATGAAGCATATGATTGGAGACACTAAGCAATTTATATCACTGGAAGCTAGAAGTGGAGGCAAGGTTACACATGGAGATAACACTACTAGGAAAGTGGTTGGATCATATATGATTGGAAACTTCCAAATTTTTTTCATAGAAAATTTACTGCTTGTATAAGGCTTAAAGCATAATTTATTAAGTATAAGTTAGCTATGTGATAAAGGGTACAATGTAAAATTTTTTCCCACTAGCTGCATATTAAGCTTGAATGGTAATGATATTTTGCATGAAAAATGGGTAAATAATATTTATTACTATATTTGAACTGTATTTCAGTTCCCAATGCTCTTTGTTTGAAAATTATTTTTGATGATTCATGGTTATAGCATAGGAGACTTTGTCACCCTAGCATGAAAAATCTTAGGAAAATTACCCAAAAGAATTTGGTTAGAGGTATACCAAAACTAGACTTTACTAAGGATTATCTTTGCGATGCATTTCAATTAAGAAAATAGGTGAAGTCCTCTTTTCAGTATAATAAGGATCTTAGAACTAGTAAACCTTTGGAGATTATTCATCTAAATTTTTTTGACTGGTTAGCACTATTAGTCTAGGAGGGAATGTATACAGATTTGTGATTGTAATGATTTCTCAGGATTCACATGGGTTAAATTTTTATTTCATAAGAGTGAGTCATTTGAGGAATTTAAATATTTTTTTACTTGGATTTAGAGGAAATTAGGGTGTGAGATTTTAACAATTTAAAGTTATCACGATGGTGAATTTGAAAATAAAAAATTTGAGGATTTTTGTAAAGAAAAAGTAATTGATCATAATTTTTATACACCTAGAACCCCTTAGATAATAGGTATAATTGAAAGAAAAAACAAAAAATTAATTAAAGCCACTAGAGCTATGTTGGCTAAATATTCACTTCCTAAATATTTTTGGGCTGAAGCGGTTAGCACTGCATGTCATATTCTGAATAGGGTAAGCACATATCAAAATTAAATAAAACACCCTATGAACTTCATAAGGGGAGAACACCTAATTTATCTCATTTGCATGTTTTTGGATGTAAGGTGTTTGTACATAATAATGGAAAATCTTCTTTAAGAAAGTTTGATCTAAAATCATATGAAAAAACTTTTCTTGAATACTCTAATGTTGGAAAATCTTATAGATTATTTAATAAAATAATTTTGATAGTTGAGGAGACCACACATGTTGTATTTGATGAATCAAGAATTATAGGAGAGCTAATTTTGGTAGAAGATGATTTAGAGAATATCTCCCAAAGGATTGAGAAGGTTAATTTGGAAGAAAAATTGGATATAAAAAACCCACTGCCTAGAGATTTGAAGATTTTTAAAAACTCCACCCTAAGGAATTGAAATTTAGGTGAACCTGGTGAGGGTGTTAGGACTAGGCATGGACTAAGAAAAAAAGTTAATCATTCTACCTCATTATTTTAATGATAGAAACCCATAAATATAAATCAAGCACTTTCGAATGAATTTTAGGATATTTGACAATACAATAATAATTAAATTAATTTGTGATAAATGATGTTTGAGGAATAATTACAAGGCTAAAAGATCAAAGTTATTGTTGGAACTAAGCAGATGGGTATTTAAAAATAAAATAAATGAACCACTCAGGAGTTGTCATTAGAAATAAGACTAGATTGGTGGCTAAGGGGTATAATCAATTGAATTGAAGGGATATTTTGAGGAGACTTTTGCTCCTATAGCGAGACTTGAAGTAATTAGGATTTTTTTAGTCTTTGCCTATTTTAGAGGATTCAAATTGTTTCAAATGGATGTTAAATGTGTCTTTTAAATGGGGTGATTCAAGATGATATTTATGTTGAACAACTTACAGGTTTTAAAAATTCAAAATACATAAATCATGTTTTTAAATTAAGAAGGCATTGTATGGATTAAAACAGACACCTAGGGCTTGGATGAGAGGTTGAGCACTTTCCCACTTGAGAGATCTTTTGAAAAATGAAGTGTGGACACATCTCTTTTTGAAGAAACTGGGAGACGATATACTCATTATACAAATTTATGTTGATGATAACATCTTTGGATCTATAAATAAAAATCTTTGTGATTTTTTCTAAAATAATGAACAGTAAATTTGAGATGAATCTAATGGGAGAACTTAGTTACTTTCTAGGTTTTAACATTAAGAAAATTGAGGAAAGAACATTTCTTAGTCAGTCAAAGTATGTTAAGGACGTCCTCAAGAAATATGAAATGGATAATGCTAAACTTTTTAGTACACCTATGAGTTCCTCCGTTCAGTTAGATAAGGACCCAAAGGAAAAATCTATTGATAAAAAGAAATTTAGTAGAATTATTGGATATCTGTTTTACTTGACTGCTAGTAGACTCAATATTATATTCAGTATTTTTTATGCTAGATTTTAATGAAATTCAAAAAAATTATATTTGACAGTAATAGTAAAAAGATTTTGAGATATCTCTTGGAAACTCAAAACTTAGGGATTTGGTATCCTAAGTTTAGCTCTTCATTTAAAATAATTAGATATTCAAATTCAAACTTTGTAGGTTGTAGGGTTGATTGAAACAGTACATCTAGAACTTGTCAATTTATAAAAAAATCTTTAGTTTATTGGTTAAGTAAAAAATAGAATTCCATAGCTCTATCTACTATTGAAGCTGAATACATTGCCTTAAGAAGTTGTGTGGCACAAGTTCTTTGGTTGAAATAATAGTTGATTAATTTAGGATTTTCAATAGGATCTTTGTGTGTTTTAAAAAATCATATTTTGAACCAAACATTTTTCAATGTGCTTGTTTATGTAAGTGTCTTTGATTTTTTAGTTTTAAGGCTTAGTTGATCGATCTTAATGTTAATTGTGATATGTGTCTTTGTGTGTTTTCATTTTGTTTTTCAATATGTTTTCAAATATTGGATTTTGTTTCTGATCGATCGTGTGAATTTTTCTAAGTGCTTTATTTGTACTGTATGAAAATATTTTCATCCCGTACGAATTCTGTAGCATGTAAATTATTGTTTTGGACTAGTCGCATAAAGCTTTTTGATTTTTCAATACATATCATACTGTATGATATTTATATCATCCAGACGATTTGTATTACTTCTTATGTACGTATGTAGACGGTTATACATGCAGAATCAGTTATTATAACCGATAGTACGTATGAACTTTTAGTTCGTACATACAAACCACGTGTCGTTCAATATGGGAGACAAACCTAACAGACTTTAAAATGATCTTAGATAATTGATCATCCCGGACGAAAGTTTGGTAACTTGCAAGATTATGAAAAGTCATTTCATTTTGAATGCATTCATTCGTACATACAAAAGTTTTTTATCTTGTAAAAAATAATTATCAAACTATACGAACCCATGTTCGTACGTACAAAAGATCATTTTTCTTTAAATTTAAAAGTTTAAGTTTTCATTTTCATTCACTATAACAAGCCTCTTTCAACCCTTCTCTCTTAGCAATAGCCAGTTCAAGCAAGCATGGTAGAGTCACTAAGAAAACATCTTCCAAGAGTGGAGATGAAAACTTTCTATCTAGAGCAAATGATGATTCTTGTCTTAGGTTTGTCTCTGCTAAGATTACTCATTCTAGACTATTACTTCGAGAAGACATTCACTCTCAAGAAATGCCTCTTTTTGCCAACACTCAATTTGCCTTCATCATGACTTTGGTTCATGCCTACAACAAAGAAACATTTCACTATTTTTTGGCAAACTTGACGTTTAGTGAGGATGAGAGTAGGATAGGATCTTATGACCTAAAGAAAAGGGTAGAAATCACAAAGGAAGATTTGGGAACCTTTCTACACTTAAGAACTCAAGGAATTAGAGCACACACATTGACTTCTACATCTAATTTTGACTGGTTTGAAATAAACAAAGTTCTTAGAGGAGTTGAACAAGTAAGTCATTTTCCTAGGGTCTATACCTTAAACCAAATTGCAATTGGGTCCTTCAGCATGTCCTTAGAACTTATATTATTCCTAAAGCTAGTGACCACATTAACATTACTCCTCTTTTTTCCACTGTTACCTACCTTATCATGATTGGACAACATATAGATAAAGCCCAACTTATTCTTGATTAGATTCATGGCCTTTTTGAAATTGGGCATGTCTCTCATAAAAGGAAGAAGAATATTATTTTAGGACACCTAGTGACATATATCATAGAAAATAGAAGTACAATCTTGTTCATCTTGATCCTCTACTTGAAATGCCAATCTACTTCACTGATGCTTCATTTTGGCACTTTTTGGAAAAGGTGACGATTCGAATGAGGATACTGAGGGAGAAGTGGGAGCACCAGTACATGCACCTACTCATGGACCTGATTTTCAGGAGATTATTTAGCACTTTGACCATTTGGAGAGTCATTTTGATCAATATTTTGATCAAATTTAGACTCACCTAAATTAGCAGGATGCATAGTACCGGCAACATATGGGTTCGATCTGAGGTCAGTTCAACTCGGTGAACACCAATGTGGCTATGATGAATAACTATTTTTTTATGTTCAAACAGCCTCCTCCTCTAGACCATAGGGCCCCTCAGATTACTAGATGTACTTCTTGTGTGTTGTCTTTGCCAGTCTTTTGAGACGTGATGATCTTAGTGATGATTTTTGTTGTTTTTGTACTTGTGTTTGTTCAGTGATTTTTATACTTGTCCTTTATTCTAGTTTTTATTTTTTTTATATTATTCCTTTTGCTTTTATGTATTGATATCAAAAATACTTTAATATATCTCTTCTTGATATCAATAAAGAAAAATGTCTTGTTTTGATTAGTTACTTTTATTCTTTATGTGAAATGTAAATTTTCTTATATATTATGTAAATTTGCTTATATATTAATCCTGACTTAATTGATCTAAAAAGTGTTATAACATGAACTGCAATACATAAATTATTATGAAATCTAATTTTTTCAAAAATTTAAGTTAATTTATAACTCGATCAAGTTAAGAATATCAATCTCATATTTTTTTATGCATACATAATTTAAATATTATTATTGCAATTTTGATGTATTATTTTTTTTAATTCTCTTTTCAATATAATTATCTTTATACTTAGAGAAGTTTGAATTTTTAGATTATTGATTTTAGAAAGATCAATTAAAAAATGGAGAAATGTACAAGTATACAAAAATTGAAATAATGCGTAATAGTTCGCAAATTGAAAAGAGACATAAAATTAGCCCAAATACAAAAAGATGCATAAAGTGTGTCATAAATATTTAAAAGATGTGCAATGTCCCCAATTGATAATGTTCTTTTCTTTATCTTTTAATCTTCAAATTCAAATCAATCTAATGTTCAATAATATTTCATATTAGAAATTGAATTTAACTAATCTTCATTTCATCAATATTTGCAATAATTCTCCTTATCTAATTGTCTAAAATATTTCATGACCTCATGATCTATTTTTCTTATCTATGTAATATTTTAATTTAAATATTTTGAATCTTTATTTTTATCTAATGGACATTAATCTTTTTATTGCAACTATAATTCAATCTCTTTTAAGATCAATTATTAAAGGTTTCTCATATGACTTCTTTCATTTCATCTTTCCCTTCTTTCTTCTTTTTGTTGTTATCAAAAAAGGGGAGAAATATTTTTTTGTGTTTGATTGCGTTGGATTGTTTGGGTTGTTAGTGTTTTTTTATTTTTTTTGTTTGTTCTTTTGTATTTTATGTGCGTTTATTAAAAATTAAAAAAAAAAGACTTATTCTTAAAAGAAATTCTCTTATATTCACATGTTTATTCATTTAGAGAGAGTTAAGAAGAAATTTAGGGTATTTAATTTTATTCAAATAATAATTACTTTGCCATCATAAAAAAGGGGGAGAATGTTGAGATAGTTGCTACTTAGTTCTTTCCTGTTTCATATTCTTGCAACTTGTATATTTTTATGATTCCAAATATTATTACTTTGATTATTATTTCTACTAACATATTTTAGAAGAATTATTTTCCTCTTGTGTGTACTAATATTTTAGGGAAAAATCATACTCCGGATTGTTGAAGACTTAAAAATCAAGTTCAGTTTAGAGTTTATTATAATTGTAGTCTATGTATTTTCAAATTTATTGAGTCTGAGAGAGTCTGATTTTTTAAGTAATTGAGCACACACACATATTGGCGGAGAGTTTAAAATTCACATTTTTTAAACTAATCATAATGTACTATCTGATATTCATTGGTATATGATGATTTGATCAATTATTCTTCCCGACGAGCAGTCGAACGAATAGAAATAATTTTTATTTTTAAGTATGAATCATATTGTACGACCCCAATTCGTACATGCCTTTTAAAGTACAAAATGGATGGGTCCCTTCTCACTCAATATTAATTTTTCTAAGTATGGATCATACTGTATAAACCCAGTTCGTATATTCCTTCTAGAGTACGAAATGGATGGGACCTTATTCGCTCAAAAAATTAATTTTTCTAAGTATGGATCGTAATGTTCGAATCCAGTTCATGTACATGACTTATAGAGTACGAAATTATGCGAGGTCCCATTTCATCTTGACATTTTGTTCAGTTGAAATTTAAAATGTTTATAATTGATCGTACCGGATGTTATGACGTCATCGTACGTATGACATCCAAAGTACGAAATATTGGGGTTCCTTTTCGTATACCGATGAACTCAAAAAAAATTTCTAACTGTTCATCCTGGATGAACATGCTTCGTACCTGAAGATAATCATGTACGAAGTGATTTCGTACTACCGATTCACAATAGGTTTGTATGAAATAGTGTTTAAACTGTTCATACAGATAAAATTCAATCGTATTATATGATCGTGTACGCTCAAAATTAAAAAATTTAATTTTCTGGACGGTTTTTCGTGTCTTTTGTATAAAAGATTCACTAAAAACTGACGTGAAAAGTCTTGTCTTCATAATTTTTTAAGTGCAATTGAAAGAGAAAGAGATAGTGTGAGAGAGTATTTGAGTGAGATTTCTTGCAAGTGGAGTGTGAAGGGTTCATAAGGTTACTCAAAGGTAAGGATCTCTTTGTATTTTTAGTTATCACTCTTCCTCGAATCTTTTTAGATTGCTCAACAGAAGATCTTTGAAGAAGATATTTGGTTCTCTGCAGGCACTTGGAGAGTGTGAAAGGATGAAGGTTCTCTGCCTACACTTGGAGAAAGTGTGAAAGGATGAAGGTTCTCTGCCTACACTTAGAGAGTGTGAAAGGACAACAGTTCTATGCTGACACTTGGAGAGTGTATGAAGGATGATGGTTCTTTACCGACACTTAGAGAGTGTGAACGGATGATGGTTATCTCTACCGCACCAGGGATTGGTGGAAGAGATGTTTTTTTAAAGGCTTTTTCACCTTGTTGTGGTGGTAAAAGGAGAGTCACTCTGGTAATAGTGCAATACCTATGAAGAGGGAGTCCTCATGGAGTGGATGTAGGTCGTGTAATTGACCAAACCACTATAAATTCTTGTCTCTTTTAATTTCTACATTTTAATTACTACAAGTTATTTTCTGTGGTTGAAAAGTTTTATTTTGAAACTTTAAATTAACTTGCTTTAAGAGAATCAAAGGTTTTCAATTTTAAATTCAAGAGAATTTTTAAATTACCAATTCACCCCCCTCTTGGTTAGCCTTGGGACTTTAGTTTATGTTTAACAACCTAATCAAGATTCAATAAGAATAAACAACACACACTCACACAATGTAACTCTACTATGTGCCAACCACTTTACAAGAAGTGTAATGCTACTATTTATAGTTTAGCATATTAACTGAATGAGCATTGTGATATTGGCTTGGTAACACTACGTCATTACTAAACTGACACATTGGTTTACTAGTAGTAACTTCAGTTCACTAGTCCAACTCACTCTCACTATGGTGCTGGGTGATTTGGCACAGTGGCAATTCGATTCAACACTATAGGGCTTTGATGCAATGTTATAATGCTGACTAGATAGCACTTTGGTGATAAGCTCTCCAATAGAATTTTGTAAGGTCTTTACTATGGTTTTTAAGGTGTGGCGCTACGACGTTGAAGATGTGTCATTGTTAACCTAAAGGTATGACACTACGACGCTGAAGGTGTGCTATTGTTGTGCTGAAATGAGTCCTCTCACTATTGATGCTACTTTTATGGAGATATAGGATGGTTTAGTTTTCTTGATTTTCACTATTTTATTGCACCAAACATATGGATTACATGCACAAATTACACAATGAAGGTCGCTTGGAATGAATATTATTTATCTTATCACAACTCTAAATTATGAGTAGTTTAATTCTTTTTATGTGTCTTCAATAGTCTAGAGGCATAAGAATTTACCTTCTAGTGGTGCTACAAAACATACCCAAACCTCTCAAGGAAACTTCATTAAAAACCTAAAAACCATCAAAATCAGATGATATGGTCAGAACTAGAGACGACACCAAACATTCCTTCAACATTTAAAAACTAGACTCACACATAGGTGTCTAGTCAAAAGATAGAACCTTCTTGTTTAACATCATCAAAGCGGTAATAATCAGTAAAAAAATACTTAATAAACATCCTATAATAATACGCCATGTTAAAAAAAATTATGAACTTATAACACTGAAGTCGGCCTTGACCAATCAACTACTAACTGAACCTTCTAAAGATCCACATATATTCCATTACCACTTGCCACATGACTTAGAAATGTTATATAATTTTGCCAAAATTAACACTTTATAAACTTAGCATAAAACTGATGTTTCCTTAGAGTCTCTAAATCCTACCTCAATTATTTTTCATGATCTTCTTTAGTTCTTGAAAACCAATATATCATTAATAAAACTATAATGAACTGATCCAAATATTCTCTAAATAATTGATTCATTAAATCCATGACTACTTATGGTGTATTCATCAACCCAAAAGGTATAAGCAAAGACTCATAGTGATCAAAAGATGTATTGAAAGCTATCTTTAGCACATCTTTTACCTTCACTCAAAATTAGCAATACCTAGATCTTAAACCCATCTTTGAAATATCTATACCTTATAATTAATTAAATAAATCATTGGTCCAATTTAATGGATACTTATTCTTGGTGATCTCTTATTCAGTTCTCGATAATTTATAAACATCATTTTTGACCTATCTTTCTTCCTTACAAATAATATTGGTGCACCTCAGGGAGATACACATAATCTAATAAAATTGTCATACCCAAGTTTCTTTTGGAAGAATTAAAAATATGAATATAATTATCTCATCCTCAATGTAGAATACACAAGAGCTGACTAATTCATCCAAAAACAATTAAATAACATAAATGTCCATCCATATTTCCCATTACAGGAGAATTGTATACAAATAATCTAGTATAAATCATTATACACTTCAAAATATAAATAAACTAAACTAACAAAATACCTCAATTCTGAACTATCTCCTAGTGGTCTCTATCAACTCCTACTCAACCATAGCTCTTCTCTATATAATCTGGGAGCTTCAACTTATGTTTTGATGATTACAAATATTATTGGCTGACTATTTAGTTAATCCTCATATTTATTTTGCATGCATTTTTTCGATGTGTACTAACATTTTAGTTTCAACATACACCGAGCATCATCAAATAATTATGGGACAAGCTTGGGTTGTATAGGTTTGATTTGTTTGAAAGAGTTTAAAATTTTATTTTATTTTCTTGAGTTAATCAATATAAAAATATGTATGTTAGCTTAGCAATCGCACACACACATACTTGGGGGGGGGGGGGGGGGGGGGGGGGGGGAGTGAAAAAAAAAAGATTTTAATTTTTTTTGTTAAATTGTATTATACGATCAACTTAAATAGAAATTAACCAAAATGATTAATTAAAATAAAAATAAAATTTAAATATAACTAATGATATAATATGACCATAGATCGCATTTGACAATTCTATAAACATCAAAAAACCCATTGCATCAAGAGGGCTACCAACAACTTCACTGCACCAGAGAAGGTGAATGAGATTCGAATACTCCACCGCACTGAGTTGCTAAAAGGAATTGGCTACTCCACTGCACTAGGGAAGGGAAAGGGATTCAGGTACTCCATCGTTCACCGAAGAAGTCTGAGTGACCAAGGAGATTTTCGGGTTTCACTCCACCGTCTACACCGAGGTGTTTTGGAGTTAGTGATTTTTGTGATGACTTCTTTGCTTTGTCGAGGAAGCTAAAGTAGAGACACTAAATTTTTTAGTTCAATACTTAAAAATGATAACTCCAGGGAGTGGATGTATGTCAAGTTAACTGAACCACTATAAATATCTAGTTTATCTTTTCATTTTTCTTTTCACGTTTGCTTTATATAGATTTTTTTTTCTTTTGCATATTTATTTTCTATGATTGGTTTGTGGTTGATGATTACTGAGATACATAATTTGTGGTTGATTATGCTTACTTCTTTGTTGAAAAAGAATAAAAAAATTTTGAAAAAGAAAAATAATAAAAATAAATAGATATAATTATCAATAATTGTTTTAAGATTTTACTTCCGCACAAAAAAAATTGATTTTAAATTTAAGTTGTTAAATTGGTTTAATTTCAAAAAGGGATTTTTGAAAGAAAATTTTCAAAACACCAATTCACACCCCTCTTGGTGTGATGTTGTTTTATAGTTCAAGTAGTTTCACAACCATCCTTTAAGCATTCATTTTCTGTTTCTTGAATGTGTAGATACTTCATAGAGTATGCAATGAGTTGCTCAGTAGGCTATCCTAGAATTATATTATATAAATCTATGTCCATATTTGCATTATACAAATAAAAGGTTTGAATAACATCTATAGAATAACATAAAATAACTTTTTATTGTAAATTATGAACAACAGAATTTATGTGCTTATTGGTTTACATTATAAGAAGAATGATATATGTATGTTTTAAGCTTGAATAATCATAAAAAAATAACCTTTCATAATTGTTACTTAAACTTGAACATTGTAAACATTAATATACACTTATGTTTATACTTTCACATTAGTGTTAGAGTGAACTCATTAAAAAAATATCACTTGTAATTTTATAAAGCATCAACGTATACTTGTTAACTAAATTTATTTTTTACTTGTACTTATTTCATTTAATAGAATATACAACATATAATTTATGATGTGCACATATCTCAATGCCTAATCATATCTCCATTTCTAGTTATGCCTCACAATGTAAACCAACATGCTCATACTAGATAAAGGAGACCTAGCCTGATTGCCCTTATAAATCCATTTTCAATTACAACTCTCTTGAATCACTCACATCTACACACAAAACATATGGAGTTTGAAGAATAATCATAATAGAACTAAACAAAGTAGAAATTTATATGGACCTTATCATATTACTTATAGTGCACTTTAACATCTCCCATGTCACATATGTAATACGACATGACATGCACAAGTAATAATTAACCTATTTTACATTTATAATCAGTATTTAACATGAATATAAACATTAATAAATTATCACATGTATGATGTTCCAAGAGGTAACACATGTATAATTTTCATACACACTTGACATTTTCCATTTGAAAATCCATTCATAAGGAAGATTTAAAATATCTTTTTAAAAAATTTTAATGAAATGTATTCAATGTCTAAAATTCCACATTTAACATGAAATACTCCAAAATTTGAATAGATAAAACTAACCTCCAAAAAGTTTATTTCATATAATTATAATAATCAAAATGAGACATTTTATGACATATCAAAATTCAGATGGTGAAATGTTTATTATACTTATTAAAATCACATTTTACACCATAAAATTTTGTACAAGTATCAAAATGAATTTAAAAATAGGGTATTGGATGCCTACCTTGTACTTGATAACTTCTTAAATAGATCAGATGGACAAACTTTGTACTTTGGCCACTTCAAATTCCCCTATCTTATTTCTCTCTTTCTTATCTTCTCTTTCTTCTTTGTGATACTTGAGGTGAGGGTGAGGGTAAAATGAAATTGGCTTTGGATATTTATATAAAAACTCATTTCAATGCTCAGTATTGTGATGCTCTAACATGCAGTGCTGCAAAGTTTAGCAAAAGTATTATATATGATCCCCAAAAGTGAGCTTTGCACCACAACACTTGTTATTTAGTACCACAACACTCCCTACACCTAAGATTTTTGTACTATCCAAAAAGATAGCCCGGCGCTACAACATCATCCAGATTAGTGCCACTATGCCCCCAATGCCTCTTGGACAAACTTAGCATTTCTTAAATTCCATACTTCAATTCTTTTTTAAATTTATAATAAATTTGAATTTAACATGCACAAGGAGGTTATGAAATTCTTACAAGTTTTGCATAGAAATTGATATTATAGAGTCCTCTATCCAACAATTCTTATAATTGAATATACAATCTTGAAATTGCTTAGGTGTCATTCTATATAGAGCTTGTGTAATCGGACATGTACTTGACACTACATCAATTACTCCACCTCTCTCTCAGTAGGTAAACTCTTTCATACTCAACCAGGATCTTATCCTTTCTAGAAATGATATGTTAATAATGTAGAATGAGCAAGAACATTCTCATTAGGCTACATGAAACCTATTAAAAAATTTAATATTCAATATTTAAACAAAATTATGCAATATTCCAAATATGGACTTATAAAGTTTCAACTTAAGCAACATAGCGTTTGAAAAATATTCTATCACTAAAATGATTACAACATTACAAATTGTGTCAACAATAATTATGTAGTATGAACATGTCAAAAGCAATACATAAATATTTCTTAAATATGAAGATGATATCAAAACATAGCATATGAGAAAACATAACATGTAATATATAAATTCACAAGGCATATTTTTGAAAGCATCCTTATACCTCCACTTCCACTTAAATCTCCACTTGATCATATTAACCCAATTTGGTAATTCTCCTAATAGCTTAACTTCCAAATGTATCTTTACTTATTCATCTCACATCTATTTGGGCTTATCATATTCATAAATAAAGAAATTATATGTGTGAACAAGTCTTTATAGCTCCACTTTTATGACACATAACATAAAACAACTGCGACTTGTATCACCTCCTTCCTTACTCCACCACACGTATCCTCCAACATATGATGTTAACATATAAATATCCTTACATGAACATAGAAACATCAACATATTCAACATATATGATAAAAATTTAACATTATTTATGAATACATAAAAATTTTACATGTACCACAATTTTAGTAGTGGTAGTGGATAAAACTTGTTTACATATTCAATAGAAATAAATAAGAAACTCATTCATGAGAAACATGTATAACATTATTTTGAAGCATTTATTGTACTGTAACAATGTGTAGAAATGTTAGCATCCTCAAAAAAATAGTTAAAATAGTGTATTAATCAAATCATTGGTGAAAATTCATAATTTTTCTTGTCAACGTGACTAGAATGTTTTATTCTATAATATACAAAAATTTATATAGTGAAAATTTTCCATATCTTCATAAATATTTTTTTGTGTCACCTCAATTCAAACGAAACTCCAAAAATATCCATATATATATATATATATATATATATATATATATATATATATATATATATATATATATATATATATATATATATATATATATATATATATATATATATATATGTGTGTGTGTGTGTGTGTGTGTGTGTGTGTGTGTGTGTGTGTGTGTGTGTGTGTGTGTGTGTGTGTGTGTGTGTCGAAATTTAAATCTAAAGCATGATATCATTAATTTACCTCGAGATGAATAATTTCCTGAACTGGCTTGATAGGTGAAATTTTCTATAGGACCTCCGAATCCCAAATTACTCTCTTTAAAATCTCTCCTATCTTAGATAATATCCTCTTTAAATCTCAAAGAAAATATTCCAAAAAAAGGAAGTGCACATGGATATTTATAAACTTGACACCCCAATGTTATAATCCCTAGTAGAGTAGTGTTTCTAGCAAAAAATTTCAAAACTCAAAATAGAGTCCTTGGTGTTGTAGCTCTACTTTTGAGCATTGTAATGCCCTACTTAAAGTGTTGTTATGATTACAAATGGTAGCACTCTAGCACCACCTTTATAGTGCCATAGAACCACCAAGGGTAGACCTTAACTTAATAATTTCATTCCAATTTCAAATCATAAGTCCACTTTTTGATCCAAATAGACATAAACATGACTGTAAATATTTTATAAAAAATTAATAATACTTTACAAAATCATAAATCTTATCAGGTTTAATTTAGGTTATCTAATGATCCAATCACTATAGGAGCAATTATTACACCCTCAACTATATTTTTATCCATTCTAAATCATAAAAATAAAATGAAATTAATTTTTAAAGCAATAAAAAATAGCATGATTTCTATCTTGATTGTATTTTTTTAAATTAATATAAATAATCTAAGTTTTAGCCCGAGAATTAATTTAACATATATGTTCATCATGTTAGACTTAAAGAGATGGCTTGTCAGTAAGAGCTTATCAAACTTATATCATGTTATGGTCTTATGATTATATATATACCTCTTGTTCCATTCTATGGTAGATAACTTAAAAGCACCTCATATATGCCTTGCTCATGTTAGTTAGCTCTATAATGTGTCAATCACCTATCTCTCCATTTGTGAATTACACCTCAATTTCCAAATATGAATAAGTAGTTTAGTGCATTCTACATCTAGATTAAAATGTAATTCCAAACTGTTAAGCTTGTTAATCATAATATGATTAAGATTTAAGTCCCTCTTATTTATATTTTAAAATGTAGAAGACCCATCCTCTTCCTCCCTGTCTAGCTTTTAGAGCAAATATATATATTTTTTAATTAAGTTAACTACTATTAGTGTGGTATTATGACTTCATATGAGCTTTCCCTTTATATGATTATTGAATATAAGCTCCATATATCTTCATAGAAGTAGATTTATGACTTCTAATTCCTCCAAGTTTATGAAATTTCCTTATATGACTCAATTCATGGTTGCTAACAACATTCCTCCTTATCAAATTAGATTACCCACGACCTTTATATAAGTAGACTAGGGGGATAACCTAGAATGATGTAACCATGTGATCTTGATAAGCATCTTCCTCTCATCCCTTACGTTAGATTATATCTAAATTAATCCTTTTATTCTTGTAGGTTAGTCCCATTTTGTGCATACAATTTAGGTATATGAAGGCCCCGTAGATAGAAGACCACATGTTTGCTGAGAATGATCTTTAGTTCAGATTGCATAACTACCTTCTTTGAGTAATTAGCTTAAGGACTTTGACATCCTAGGAATCATGAGAGCATGATCAAGTCTATCTTCCAAAGGATTTATATTAGATTATCATAATTAGAATATAAATGCATACTCTTTCTTTCTTAGGTTTAGGTTATATTGTTAGTCAACCAAATTTATTTGTTCTAAAAATCCTAGGATTGAAGGCTTGCACCTTTAAGTATTCTCTAAAAGATACCATCATCAATTCGCTCTACCTATTCAAACATTAACTAATCCTTAATTGAGATATTTCTCATATATATTTTAGGGTGTAATTAACCATACAATCTTCCTCCTTTAGAATATCATGATCCCAAAAATTTAAATAAACTTTATTTAAATTTGTAGTTCATTCAAATATGTGTTACACCTACCTGATCTACCTTCTATAGATATTATGGGTTTATATAGTGAATCATATATAAAAACCCTCTACTATAGTCCATAAGAACTAATTTGAGGTGTAGGATTTTTCTCTTTCTCTAGAGTTTTCTTATATTCTCTTAATATTTAAACTATTACTTCATTAGCATGTACTTGGTATCATATTTATACTCTGAATCTTATTAATTAATTTTGAAAATTAGAATATCAATTCTAATAAATTTCTCGTAAATGCTAATATATATAATTTAATTTTGGATGATTCTAATTTGTAGAAAGTTTAGTTCTAAAATGGAGACTAATAAGGAAATCAAAATTTAATTGCATTTTGTGCTTAGAGTAACCTTTACTCAGTCAATTATATCCTTTATAAATGTAGGCAAGAAAATCAAGTTTGATGATGCTAATAATCAAGCTATAAACACTCTTTTCAATCTGCTTTCTATTTATGCAACCACTTTTTCTCCCCCTCAGAGGAAGGAGGTCCCTGAGCAATGATAGGTCTTACTATATGTCACACTGCTTACATATAACCTAAACTTTTGATTTCTATTACACAGCCGCAAACTTCCGCGAAGAGTTAAGGCGATCGATGAGAAGGAACCTTCTATTACTTTGAAGAGTGAATTTCAACGAAACATTTGGCACTTATACTTTGTACGATTTTTCCTATTTTTTACAAGATTTGTCACCTACATCTGATCCTCTCATTTTTGTTTGTACCCCTTGTAACTCGGTATTTGGTATTTAAATGTAACAATAGGAATTGAATTTGTTTTTAATAGAAGAAGTGTGGACCAGGGACAACTATTTGCCCATACGGGTTCAGTATCTTTACGTCACTAGTTTCTCAGATTTTATGAAATGCCGAAGAAGAACTTGTACGGATTTTTGAGAACCAATAGCTCGGTATTCATACTTTAACTCGGTACACGTTTATGGCTTATCAATTTAAATTGGATTAAAAAAATTACTCTGTTAAATTATTACTTCTTTAAAAGATTCATTTAAGCATGAACTGATAAAATCAAAGAAATCTGCAAAGCATATACAAAGGTTGAAAATCAACTTGGATGCATGGTCCACCTCTGATCCAAAGGCAGAGAACCCAAATTGATGATCCCTTCTAGTAAGCTAGTCTCAACTAATTTTTTAGATAACAGCTTCTAATGATTTAGATGGTATTTGGGTAATCTGCTCTTATAGATTACAAATGTGGGATGCTTGTGAAACAATTGAGACCTCAAGAGGTAACAATGGCTAGGGCTATAGTTTCCCTAATGTCCATGGCATTAGAATGCGCTTCTTCAGTTATGATCTTGAAACCTAAACAAGCTTCTTGCATTGAAGTGAAGTCGCAAAAGGGGTTTTCTGTTTCCTCTTAATTTAGGAATGTAATTTTTAAGTTTCAAACTAAAGGGAAGTCCGATTTCTCCTCATGCATTGATAACCAGACTATCAACATTTAAGACCATACTTCATTTTTGGGATATACAGTGCAACTTTCGAGATATGGGAATCTGTGTTCTTTGCATTATGAGTCAATGTTATCTTACTCTGGTCAGCAAATGCTAGGAACAAAGTGGATTGATTTCTTTTGTGCAATTAATCAAAAACATGATAATGATCTACATAACTATTTCAGAAAGCGTCGGCCTAAGGGAGTCTCTAATGTTAGATTAAAGGATCATTGGGAGAAGAGGAAGGCCAAAAAAATGAAACCAACAGTGCATAATCTTAATCCAACTTTATATTTTACACCTGCAAAATCAGGAAGTCAGTCATCCTTTATGTAAGTGTGATCAAGATCTCTGAATAAGAAGGTACAATTCGATATTAGCATTTCATACTCGGTATTAGTGGAATTTATAATCACAGCAAAGTAAAGGAAACACAAAAATATCATATGCAAATTTATAAATTTATTTTATCGTACTACAAAAAAAGGCATAAACAAATTCTGCCCTAAATAAGGCCATATTACTTTGCCAGTTCTTATGGATGTCCCAATCAATATTATTATTTTGTATAACTTGTTCCATATATTTACATACAAACATTCCACAGTCAACATTGTTATCTTGTGCTGGCAAGTTAGGGATCGCTTGGATCGGCCAGGTTCTTATATCATCCTTAAAAGCATCTTTTGCATCATCATATAAATGAGATATCTATAAAGGTAATAAAATTATAATATTTATCTTCAATAAAATACATTAAACAAAAGATAAACCTAAGTTCTTACCACTTCCGGAGCAATAGCCTTGTATGTTGCTTTGGGTATTGAATCCATAAAATCCCATTTTTTTGTCTTCATGTTTGCAACCAGCAAAGTCCAATATTTTTCGTTTATGATGGGAACAAACATAATGTTAGCATTCTTAACAACAGCTCGGGTGATATTTCGCATAAATGAAGTTGTGTTTTCCAGTTTATTTCAAATATAATAACTCTAGAAAAAAAATCATTCAGTCATTTAATGATATACACTATACATTTACTATAAATGATTACTCACCCAATAAAAAGCAGAAACATATAGAAAAGGTTGGTTCAGTCCTGGAACCAGGTCATTTTTTTCAGATAACAGAAATGCAAAAGTGTCCATATGATTGTTGTCAAGCTCTTCGCATAGCAACAATTCATCCATTTGACTTCTAAAAATAATTGCATTTCCATTCTCTAATATGGTATCCTCCCTGTATAATTTTTCTCACCATCGTTAGAAATTGGATTTATTAATCTGAGTTGTACCGAGTTTTTTAATCTCGGTACAACTCAGTATTCAGTATAAAAAAAGGGTACTTCCTGTTTATACAGTAAAATCTCGATAATTGTAGACCAAATAACTAGCAATACCGAGTAATAACTCCAAGTACCGAGCAAGTGCCGAGTTGTACTGAGTTTTTTAATCTTGGTACAACTCGGTATTCAGTATAAAAATAGGGTACTTCCAGTTTATACAGTAAAATCTCGATAAGTGAATACGAAATAACTAGCAATACCGAGTTGTACCGAGTTTTTTTATTTCTCGGCACAAATCGGTATTGAGAATAAAACCATGTACTTGACGTTCATATAGGAAAAAAAAGAAAATAAAAGTTAAATATTGAGTTGTACCGAGATTTTTATTTCTCGGTACAACTCGGTATTGTGAATAAAACTACGTACATTATTTTATACTTCTTAAGAAAGTTATCAATGGTATTCCTCTTTTCTTCATTAAGTAGTAATCGTCCTTGGTATTCCAAAAATTCCATGGCCGGACGTTCTATAGTTTTGAAATCATCAACATAATAAAATACAGTTTTTGATTTTTCAGCGGTTGGAGCAGCATCAAAAATAACAGCAGATGAAGGAGCAACTTTTTTAGGCGCAGAAGCTTTATTAGTATCAGTTAACTTCTCTTTTAGTCTTGTTGAAGCACGAGTGACTGGTTTTCTTCCAGTGATTGATGTTTCCTTTTTACTAACATTTTCAACTTCATCATTAGCAAACTGAGCTTTCTTCTTCTTCCTATCACCTGCTGTGAATGGAGTTTTAACTATTTTCCTTTTCCTGTCATTCCTGAGATGTACTCTTCGAGAAATTCCTCACCTTCCTGATGAACGAAAAGTAAATTCCTCATCTTCAGATTGTCTGTCATCCACTTCCAACCCTTTAAAGTCTGTTTCTTTCGTTATTCCATCAACAATTTTTTCAACAGTTTTTGATACTTCATCCAAAATATTGTTAGATTCGGTTCTTGAAGTTGAGTGAACCGGACTTTCAATTTTCTCTGACGTGAAATAGTCTGGAAAATGATGACTCAATATCTTATATATACCACAAAATTTTTCATTATTATCAGATTTTAACTGGAATAATTCATGTTCCAATGCTTCCACCCATTTTTCAAGCAGAATTTTGGACAATTCGAGTGATGAAATTTTTTTGACCATATATTCATGCTGTGTAATAAGTTTACATATGGATTAATTGATAATCCTCAAATTTGTTTCTTCAGGTTCAGTACGTTGTGCATCAGTTTTTTGTCTAAATTCTGTTGTTGGACTTGATATATCAGTACTTCCCTTTTGGATTGGTGGTAGGATAGGAGCATCATTCTTAATTGCTGTTTGTTCAGTATTTCCCATTTCGATGGTCGGTTGAATAAGAGATTCAGTTTCACATGGCAAATCAGTGTTGATTGGCGTTTGGAAAGGAGAATCGGTGGGACTTGGACAATCAGTGGGACTAACCAATTGAATTGTAGGATCAGTGTTCATTGGTTGTTCAATTGGACATTCAGTTTCGGTTGGAGTATGAATAGGAGAAGCAGTTGGGCTTGGACTGGCTGGAGATGGAGTTGCTGGTAGAGATGGAGTTGGCTTACTACTAGACGTATGTGTAGTTGTCAGTGGTGTAACCACAATCTGCAAATGCTCTCCTGTATAATATGTTGAACTACTCTGAATTAAAGTCTTCTCATAATCTGTTATCTCTTATAAATTTGTCAAGATCTGGAACAAATTTTTTATAAATATCCAAAATATATAAGTACAGAATAAAATTAAATGAGTGAAGATATGAATTGTACCTCAGAATCCTGAAGGTTTTTTAGTAAATTATTAACATCTTTAACTCTATAATTAAATTTTCCATCCCAACGAAGGAGACGGGGTCGAGCCAATTTATCCACTACTAGGTGGAACTTTGTATGCTCAAAAAACCAAATCTAAAACAAAAATTTAAATAATATAAATCAGTGTATGAAAGGAAGAACCTAGTACAATAGTGAAATAAATAAAACAATGTAATATGTGTAAGAATTACTCACAATTATAATCATAACAAATCCATTAACATATCCTAATGATTGACCTTTTGATTGTTTTTTTGCTATTGTATTAAATTCATTCACAAGGAAATCTCAAATGGATTGGGGCCAATTGTATGCTCTGAAGTTCTCAACATTTTTTGCAACGTCCAATATTGTTGATTGCACTCGGAAGTTGGCCATTGGAAAGAAAATATTGGACAATAGGTATACAATAAATTGTCTCCTAACAATCTTGATGGGCGTTGACGAATCCAATTTCAGAATATCATGCCTTATGTCATTTGTTGTTTTTCCAGCACTTGTACCAGTCCCAGGTTCAAATTTAATACCTCTGTTAGGTAAGCCAATAATCAACGCTAATTCATCAGATGTGAAAGCTAAAGTCCGGCTATTAATAACAAAACTTTCAGATTTGTTGTCCCGCGTTTACAATAACATATAAACAATAGGAACATTCTGTGGGAACCGAGGTAGTAGTAGGAACTGGTTAATTTGTAGCTCACTTAGGCTTCTAACAAACTGAACCCCAAATTTCTCAACCATTTCATTACAAACTTCTCTAAATCCTGAAGTCTGACATCTAAAATGAATCTTGTGGATATATCCCTGCAAAATAAAGTGTAACAAATACTAAGAAAATAACAGTTGTACAGAGTTATTCCGTGTAAAACTACGTGAAATAAATAAGTGTAACAAATACTAAGAAAATACCGAGTTTTACCGAGATATACCGAGTACCGAGTACCAAGTTGTACCGAGTTATACCGAGTGTTACTAGTTGAACCAAATCGTAACATACACCGATAATATATATTTTTTATATATAATACTCAATTTTTACATTTGAATACCGAGTTGTACGGAGTTATACCGAGTACCAAGTTGTATCGAGATTTTTGAGAACTCGGTATAGCTCGGTATTCATACGTATACCGAGTACCAAGTTGTACCGAGTTATACCCAGTATATATTCTGATATGTAATACCGAACATTAAATAAAATTATACCAAGTTGTACCGACTGTATTTGTTGTCTAAGTATACCCGGTTTGTACCTAGATGTACCGATATGCAATAATCAACACAGTAGAACGTTACTAAGGAAAACCTAACATGTCTGAGAAATGTGTACCGAGTTTTATCATCCAGTAACGACGTGTACCGACCTATACCTAGAAAATCGAACATAACCTAATACTGAATACTGATTAGTACCGAGTTTTATAATGTGTACCGAGTTTTAAAAACAACCAAAAATGTTAACCATAACCCTAAACATACGTATTTTTAGATTGTTAACGAGATAAACAATATCATAAGAATGAAAATTTTTCGGTACATCATTTCAAACCTCAGGCATTATATCTGCGATGGTTTTCGACCGAAGAATACGAAGAACTACGAAGGAAATGCTGGAGAACTACGAAGGAAATGCTGGAGAACTCCGAAGGAATTGCTGGAAAACTACAAAGGAAGTAAATAGTAATAGGGATTCGAATCGCCGTAAAAAGGTGAAGGGTTGCTGTTCAAACTGTTTGGGATGTCTTTCATTTAAAAATTCACACGTGTGATAACCCCAAATACAGCGGGTCGGGTCGGCGACTTTTCTTCATGCTACGTGGCGTGAATACATTGGTGGCCGAACATAGAGGAGCATACATTCACTGGACTAAATAAAAGTTCCAGAGGAAGGAGGCCAAATCATATCTTACTGTATGTCACTGCTTACATATAATAAACATGATATATTACCTTATAATTATGATGAAGTTTGGGTACTGATACCTACAAACTACTTGTAACCTTTAATAAAAAAAATGTAGTAATAGATGTACGTGGACTAGGGACGAATTCTTATGGGTCCAGTACGATAGTTTCTCATTATGATGCAAGATCGACCAACTTCCTTTTAACATTTACACCAATATTGGGTAAAAAATAATTAGGTTAAAACCTTCTAGATGAGTCATCTTGAATTGATATGAAATGCAAAGCATCAATTGTTTCCATTCCACCTCTTCCAAAGAGAGAACCCATAGATGATCCCCTAGTAAGCTAGTCTCAAAATTTTTTAGATAACATTAATGATTTAGATGATTTGAATTTTCTTATAGATTATAAATGTGATGCTTGTGACTAGACCTCAAGAGGTAACTTATGTTTCTAATGTCCATATTAGTGCTTCTAGTTATGATCTTGAAACCTAAACAATTCTCAGGAGTGAAGTCGCAAAAGGAGTTTTCTCCTCAATTTAAGTAATTTAAGTTTCATTTGGAATAGCTTTCTAACTGCTTTTTAAAACATCTATCTTGTAAAAAAATTTCTTGAATTAAAAATTAATGATCTACATAACTATTTCAGAAAGCAGTAAGAAAGCTGTCACAAACAAAGTCAAGCCTTAATGGTGTTGGCAACTCCATGATAAACATCTTAAAAATACTAAATAAATGCAGTTGAATTTGACCACCTCTTTAAAAACCACCATTGATGTCACATTTTCCTAAAGTTGATCTTCAGAAACATTACAAATATCTGCCAAACAGCAAATATGAGTTGTTGAAAGCTATTTAATTTTAAAGAAGGACACTTTAGACTTTTGTTATAACCACTAAAAACATTGAATATTTGTTTAGATATATATTATTATTATCATTATGAGTAAATTGCTTTGCTTGACATCATCTGATCATCTTTTACTTAAATATTTTATAAGTTAGGTCGGTCCATAATTAAAGTTTTATATCGTGCTAGCTGTAATAGAGACCCATACTTTGCTGGCTAAGCATGCAAAGTACTTAGCTTTTAATTAATACAAAAGTGTGGATTTACATCATCTGATTCGGCTTTATTTGATTAAAAATAAGCTCGCTTGAGCAAGAGTTCCAATTAAGCATGATTGATGGTAGACTAATAAAAGCTGTACTTAATGAGTAGTTGTTGTTGAGCTTTGTTTATAGAGCATATGGCATTAGAAAAAAAGACGAGGAGAAAAGATAGAAGATCTTTTTTTTTTTAATTTTTGCTTTGGATTGAAGAGTATATGATAACTCTTTAGCCATATCTTTTGTCATAAAAATGGTAATTACAACAAAGCATAGAGTAAGAGAAGTGGAGATGATCATTTTCCTTCTTTTCATGATAAATCTCTTAGTTTCATGCCACTATTGCACGGATATTTTATACTCCTAGGTTTCGTTTGGGATGGCTTTCTTACTTCTTCTTAAAGCAGCCTTGTAGTACAAACATTTTAATTTTTGTAGTTGAAAGATGCTTTAAGAAGCGGTAAGAAAGCTGTCCAAACGGGACGACTTTTTTACTATTTCTTAAAACAGTTTTCTTATACAAAAATTAAAACTTTAATATTATAAACTTTCTTTAAGAACCAATAAGAAGGCTATCCCAAACGAAACGTTAGTCTTTACTGTGATGTTTATTCTTTTAAATCTTGATTGTACTAGTATTAGAAGGCAAGTTATGTTGATTATCTTCATTAGGATCATCAAATTACTGCATCAAAATGCTACTTTGTTCATGTAAAACAAATGGTATATATGATAATCAATTTTTGGTAATTTTGATTTAGAGTCTATGAACATTCCAAAAACTATTCGAGCAAATCTGACCATTGAATTTTTAATAAGTCATGGACATAAAACTCTTTTTTATTTTTGTTCTCCTATCCTTAACCTTTTAATCTACAACTTCAATACTTTATTTTATTTTTCTAAATCTCATAAAAGGGTATTAGAATATTCTCATACAATTTAGTTATCTTATTTGCATATTCCATTTGATTTAATGTTTTTATTTTCCTTTATAATCTATGTTTATGAAACTAATAATGCATTAATATTGTCTTCAGCATATTTGGCGTTTTTGCACAAATATTTTATGGGTTTGTTTCTAATAGGAAGTTGACACAAAAATATAATATTAAGTTCAATGAATGCAAACTAAAGACAGGTAAAATATTTTGTTATTAAGGTCTCATTTTACAGCTTTCTCACTACTTTTTAAAATGATTTGTTAATACAACAATTTTTAATTCAATAATTTTCTATACTAAAAGGCTGCTTTAGAAAGTAGAAAAAAAATTGTCCTAAAAAAATTTGTCCTAAAGACAGGTAAAATATTTTGTTATATATTTAATATATAAGATACAGTTTTTTTATTTTAAAAAAAAATTATATGTAATTAGATATAATATGAAAATTTTACTCTTCAATTATATTATATATATTTTAAGAAATTAATCCCCTGAATTTAAAATAATTTTTCTCATTACACTCTTACAAGCAAAGTTGTTTATTATTTAAATATTATAATAAAGAAGATAACAAATTGTAAAACATATTTTGCTAGTAAATAATATTAAGAAACTTTACACACATAACATTAAAAATTTACCTATTTATAAAATAAACACATCCCAATTTTCAAAATAAACTGCTGAATTTATATATTTGCACATATTACAATTAAATAATTAAAAAGATAATGACTAATATATCATCAAAGAATTATCTTCATCGGGCACAAACCTAGAAGCAAAATTAAGTTTGAAACTTCTTAAATTAAATTTGGGACTAAACGATTTCAACAAACTAATAGTTGAACACAATGTCTTAAAAATAAAAACCCATGCAACAACACCAAATTCAACTCAATCTGAGCCCAAATGGGACCAAATCGAATACTCGAAGCACTTGTGGAAGTTTCAGCCAATAATTTGGATTACTAAACAAACTTTAAATATAACATGCTTATAGTCGAATCGAGCGGCTCGATGAGACAAATCTAAAGAACCCAAGATCGTCAAATTCTAATATCATTAAAACATTCAAATGCCTAGTAAATGATCCATGAGCAAGGGATTTAGTATTAGCCGTCCATTAAAACAACTCACAACTTACCCTTGATCTTCCTCCTATTTACTAGCCATGCCACTCATAGAAACCAATAAATAGTCCCCTCTTTCCTCTTGGAAAGGGAACCCAAGAAAGGAAGCAATGATAAGAAGGAAGGAGAGAAACTTGAGTTCTTTTGCCACCAAACTCCTTAACCACTGTTGGACTTTTGTCCGGCCACCGACTGTTGCCAGATTTCTGCCCAGCCACTGACTAACATCGAACTTTCACCCGATCGAACTTCAGACTTCTGCCCGACCACCAACTAACACCAGACATTCACCCGACTTCCAATTATTATTGGACTTCCGCCCCACAACGATCTTTCTGACTTTCATTGCATGTCGACTAAAGTCATTCTGACCACTACATCAGACTACGGTCTTTCTGGCATTCATCTCCGCCCAACTATGGTCCTTCCAACCTCCATAGCCAAATAACAGTCTTTGCGAGCTCCGTCACCCGCTGACTACTATCCTTCTTAACTCTGTCGCCTGAAAATGGTCTTTTTGACCTTCGTTGCTCATCGACTACGGTCCTTCTGACCTTCCTCACCATAAAATAATTTTTGCGACCTCCTTCACCTGCAGACTACGGTCCTTTCAACCTTCATCTCCTAACAATAGCATTTTTGACCTCCATCGTCCATCCACAATGGTCTTTTAACCACGACCATCCGACTATGATCTTTCAGATCCTCATCACCTAATGATTACAGTAGTCCTAATCTTGACCTCAAAAAGTTAGTAACCGTCTAAAGATAAACATTCCTTCACCTTTGATTTGGGATATATGTAGCATTCATCCCTCCCAATTAAGGCATAATCGATCCCAGGCAAATTCAATTTGACCTCTTCCACACAGATTAATGCCATCAAGCAATGCATTGATAAATAATCTTGGATATGCCAAACATCTTAGGAGGATATCAGTCAAATTATAAAATTTTTTATTTAAGAAATACGCAATCTTTATTATGTCTCAATCACTGGATGATCAATCTCAAGGGTATTCTATCTAACATCTTACACATAGGTTAACGTCGTCGAGCAACGCTCTAACAAGTAATATAAAATAGGTCAAACATCCTTAGTATATTCCTTCGACATCTTCTACATAGGTTAACGTCATTGAGAACTTCTCTGATATACAACCTTTTATAGGTTATACATCATTGTGGATTCTCTCATCTTCTTTTATATGGTTTAATGTCATTAATTAACGCTCTTACAACTAATCCTAAAAAGGCTCACATATTATGTAGCCTCAAAGAGAATATAGTAGTGGACATTGTCCTCACTAGAAATACTCTATAGGAGCAAGAGATTGGTAGAGTCATCACTCATTCAAAAACCTTAAAAGGCATAGAAACATTCCAAGTCCTTTGAAGGTTAAAAGTCTCGAAAAGCACAGTTATATAAAGAGCTTAGGAGGATAAAAAAGCCTCAAAAGGTAAATGTATATAAATATCTTAATAAGCTAACAAACCTCAACAAGCAGAGGGGGTAATATATCAAATAGTATATCAAAGTTGCATAAATAACTTAGTGACCTATGGGAGTCAAGTTCATTTCAAATGAAAAATAAACATCGAGCTCGTTCTATAATCTCAGTTTCATATATAATATTATTGGAGTTACATAGCAAAACTCTATATCTAATTCGAGTGTCATTTTTATTTTACAAGAAGTTTAAATTAAAATTACATCAGCATTATCAGTATAAGTTAATGTCATTAAGCAACAAACAACTTCGAAAAAGTCAAATATCATTGGCAGATTCTATTAACCTATTCTCTACTATATATTAAAATATCTCCTATAATTTCTTCTTCAAAGAAAGATTCTAACCTAATCATCATCAAGCCTCCACTCAATTGAAATTGTTAGTGTGTCGCTAGATTAGTGACATGGCACACTACTTTGACTCCTTCCATCATGGATATCTGATGTCCGCACACATTAGTATGGATGCATATTTCCTTAGTAAAATGCAACTTGACCATAGTTATCATCAACCTTTTGCCTAATGTTTGACGTTAGTCCTTCGTTCATATCAACTATCATCGGCTTCTCACTTAGCTACTATTAGCAGTGCACTATTCAGCTATCTCCTTCAACTCTCCACCAGACCATCCATCTACAACGAACTTCAACCCGATTGTCGATCATCGCTAGACGTTGGCTCAAACATCATGAAAATTTTTGCTTGTCTGCTAATAATCATTAGTTCTTCTCCTATTTATAATTACCACCAGATCTTCTCAAATCACCCTCACATGTAAGAGGTTGTTGATCTTCTTATATGAGAGTTGCTATTTAGAGAATAAATTCTCATTATAACTTCTTCTATACAAAAGAGAGCACTAAAGCTTGATGGGTGAGGTTACCTATCTCAGACAGTGGAATGTGTCTAATATAAGAAAGAAATTAGAGAAAAAGAAAATGGAAGGCGGAGAAAGTTTCTTTTACACTAAAGAGGGGTATTGAATTTGGATAGGGGATATCACCTATCAAAAATAATGAAAAATCTCTAAAGTAATAAGAAAAATGGAGAAGAAAAAAAAGGGCTAAAAACTCTTAACTTCAACACAAAAGATGGACACTTGTACTTGATAGGAGATGTCGCATATTCAAGATAGTGGAAGACTTCAATCGTAAGAAAGTTAGAAGGAGGGAGAATGGGAAGAGGAGCAATTTTCTCCGGTTATTTATTGGTGAAAATGGAGGGAGAAATATTCTTATAGGAATAAGAATATTTCAAAAAAGTTTCAAGAATATTCTTATCTAGAAATAAGAATATTTTGAGAATATTCAAAAATTATTCCTACGAATATTCTTTAAAAAAAAAAGTGAGAAAATTTTCTCTCTTGGAAAAAACATTTACTCTAAAAAAAAGTGCGGCATGGGGCCCACAATAAAATATAACGGTTAAATTAACCATCCCTCTAAAAACGCGGTTAGAGCCTCATCATGGAAAAAAAAAAAATGCAAAAGCTAAATGGATGCGATGAGACGCCGGCTCATAAAATGTTTTTTATGGTATTTTGAAAATTTTGATGAACAACCTATCGAATTTGGTGGTCTTGAGATAATCCACGATATGTTATGGTTTTAACCTTCTACGTACCCAGTTTATTTAAATGGTTCAGTTTAAATATTGAATTAATTAATTTCATTTTGACATAAATGGAATTTCATATATGTTTTATATGATTCAAGATTCTAATATGAAAATATGAACATATATACTCATAGCCGATCTTCCACCCGGCTAATGTTAAGTTTAGTGTTATAAAGAATATTTTTTTCTAATATATAATATTATATATTAATATTGAAGTTATATTATTTAATTTTGGAGTTGATCAAAGTTAAATTGATTTTGATAGACTATAATATGTTTTGAAATGGTGATATATATTAACTAATTTAATATATAAAGTTCTCTTTAATATCAAGATATTAAATATTAAAGACAAGATATCAAAAAATTATATTATAATAACATTTTAAATTTTATATAATACAAAGATTTTTTACCTTTAACTGTTGTCTGTTAAAGGTTAGAGTTAAAACCTCTGAAAGATATTATACCCAATACTATATAGAGGACTTTGCATAAACTCTATTTAACCTCTCGCACGCCTTTTCACGCGAGGTGGTGCAAGCTTTGTGCGGCTGCCAGAGGCGGTGGTTGGCTGGTTCGGCCACCCAAACGCATCTGGGCCCCAAATTTCAGCTCGAACAGTCCAAATGGGACCCATAACTATTTTTTGATATTTCGGACTCAATTTTGACACTTTTAAAACTATTCGGGACCTCTATGCCCAAGATCAGAATTATTTTTGAGTTTCAAATGAAACAAAAAATTCCTCAAAGACTCTGATATGCATTTTTGGACCTGTAAAGCTTCAACTTCCAAAAATAGGATGTAACTAATATATCTTAAAAGAATTATCTTGAATGGGCACAAATCTCGAATCAAAATTAAGCTAGAAATTTCTTAAATTAAATTTGCGACCATCCAAACTCCAATTTCAACAAACTTATATTCGAACAGAACGTCTCAGAAATACAAACCCAACGACACCAAATTCAACTCAATCCGAGCCAAGATGGATCCAAATCAAATACCCGAAGCGCCATTAGAAGGTTCAAACAATAATTTTGATCACAAAACAAATTTCAAATATAGCAATCTTATAGTCATATTGAGCGGCTCGACGAGGCAAATTTAATGAGTTTAAGATCGTCAAATTCTGATATCATTAAGACATTTAAATGCCCAATAAAAGGTCCACAATCAAAAGAATTAATATCACTCATTCATTCAAACCACTCCCAACTTACCCTTGAACTTTCTCCTATTTACTGGTCATGTCAAACTCATAAAACTATAAATAGACCACTCATTTCTCAGGAAAAGGGAACCCAAGCAATAAAGCAAGGAAGAGAAGGAATAACAGAAACTAAAATTCTCTTTCCATCAGACTCCTCAACAACCGTTGGAATTTCGCTCAGGCCACCAAATGTCGTCGGACTTCTGCCCGGCCATTGATTGACATTTAACTTCCGCCTGACCACTAATTGATGTCGGATTTCTACCCAGCCACCAACTAACGTTAGAGTACCACCTGGGTTCCATTTCTTATTGGACTTCCACCCCCCATCAATCTTTTCGAAATCTGTCGCTTGCCTACTACAGTTCTTCTGACTGTCATCACCGTACTATGATCTTTTGGACCTTCGTCGCTCATCGATTTCGGTCCTGACTACGATCCTTCCGACCTTCATCGCAAGACAGTTAGACAACAATCTTTGCAACCTCCGTTGCCCGACGACTACGGTCCTTCTGACCTCTGTCTCCTGACAATGGTCTTTCTAGCCTTCATTGCCTACCGACTACGGTTCTTCCAATATCAATCACTAGAAAATAGTACCCTCTAACTATAATCCTTTCGACCTCCGTCGCTTGCGGACAACGGTCCTTCCGACCACTGTTACCAAACTACAATGTTTCCAATTCTCGTTGCCAGATGAGTACGATCCTTCCAACCTCTGTCGTCAGACAATGGTCTTTACGACCTTTGTTGGTCGTCGACCTCCGTCGCTTGCGGACAACGGTCCTTCCGACCACTGTTACCAAACTACAATGTTTCCAATTCTCGTTGTCAGATGAGTACGATCCTTCCAACCTCTGTCGTCAGACAATGGTCTTTACGACCTTTGTTGGTCGTCGACTACAGTCCTTCTAACCTTTGTCGTCTGAAAATGATCTTTCCAACCTTTGTCGCCGTTGAGTTTGGTACTTTCGACCACTGTCACCCGAATACGGTCCTTCCGACCTCCGTTGCCAACCGATTATGGTCCTGCCGACCAAATGAATATATCAATTATGATTCTTTCAATTTCCACCATGCAATACACTTTATATAATGTATATTTGCTACATCAAACCAAGGTCTTCCCCCCAATGAATGGCTTAATTTGTAACTGATTGCAAACACTAGTGAATTCATTCAAAATAGGCATGGCCCCGTGGTTTTTCCCCCTCTCCAAGGATTTTTCTCTTTAAAAACTCTGGTGTCTCCTATGAACGATACGCCCTCTCTCTTATATGATTGTGCGTTGGATCTTCATACAAATTAAGCTAAGACGTTAAACTTTATATTTCTCTATCGCTGCAAATATTCTAGGATGCAACAATGACAATGTAAGAAAATATAAATTGAGATTTTTATGATATTATTATCAATAGAGATCATTATTGTTCAATAATTTTATAGATATAAAAATTATAATTATCTTAAAAATTATTATTAATTATTAATTATTTACTCATGCTGATTAATCATAATTACATTTAATAGCTAAACTTTCATTGATGACTTCATTCGATCCCAACTTGCAAAAGAAAATCTTATCGTACTCAACAAAATATATAATCCAATTGTGATGTAAATATGACCGTTTGGGAGATTAATAATCAAATTCTGATTTTAATAATAATAAATGTTTCAGATTTGACATAAGATAAACAGGACAAGCTATACTAAACTACAAAATTGCAAATCATTTAGTCATAAAACTTTTTTTAATAAAAATTATTAATGTATTATACAATATTGGATTGACTAAACTTTCCATCATCTCATAGGCAATAATAATTTAGGCTTCATTTGGAACGGCTTTCTTACTACTTAAAACAACTTTAGTATAAAATTTTTAATTTTTATACTGAAAATTTATTTTAAGAAACAATAAAAAAATTGTTCCAAACGAATCCTTAATAAGTTAGAAATATCTTTCTACTTTGGCAAGTGCTGATGATCATAATTAGCCGTGCATTAATCTACAGTGCAGCAGAGCCATCATGCTTTCTTTTTTCTTGAAGAAGTGGTGGCAAAATCATTGGGGGAATTTGGATTGCTTTACTGTCTTTGATGAAATGATAGAAAGATAAAGATAATTTCTAGTGCTAGCTTTCAAGCTCACCTTTGAACATGAAACTGAAGCCTAACTTTTTCTACACCAAATGAATCAAAAATAAAGCATTTTTGTTTGATTATGATGATTGAATGAGTGAATGATATAGAAGCTAGATGGGACAAGTCATCACCTGTATTATTTGAATATAGCATCATGTATCTAATTAGGACTAGCTAGTGACATTACCTATCTTACTTTGAATTATTGTATAATAATAAGTAGTCATAAGAGCATCTTATTTGAATTTTTTTTTTTTCTTTTGCCTTTTAAAGAAGATCAATAATAGGGGTTTAGATGGTGGTGATAAATAATAGAAAATTGAGGTTCAATTATGGAGAAGGAGCCTGAGAGATGGCTATCACATCTAAAGAAGTAGTAGAAGAGAAAATTACCCAATTCTGATATAAGGAGGCTATGACAATAAATTATGATACCAGCCTCTTTGAGTCTGGTTAGTATAGTCTTAACCTCTTAATGAAAGACTATTGTATGACAAGTCTTGTGTTAACAACCACAAAAATTCTAGCTTCCATAGCATAGATTTAAGTATTTTAATGATTGATAATCACCATATTTTGCATACAATATTGTTCATTAATTTCCTTCTCCCAAGAGTGGTTATCAACTTCTCTCTCTCTCTCTCTCTCTCTCTCTCTCTCTCTCTCTCTCTCTCTCTCTCTCTCTCTCTCTCTCTCTCTCTCTCTCTCTCTCCCCCCCCCCCCCCCCCCCTAGCTAGCTCCCTTCTTGCCATGTTTCTACATCTCTTTCCCTCTTTGAGCCTCTCTCTTGTAAAACTAATTTCATCTTTTCCTTCCCTTCTTTAGAGTTATTTTAATATAAGCACTCATTAATTTCCTTTATCAATAAATAATAAATTAACCTATAAGTTATCATCAACATCATCCAACCATCCAACTTATATATCTCCTCATTTAGTATTTGAGTCAAATAATCATTAAACTCACAATGGTACTAAAGTTTGATCACCACCACTGTCCCATCATAACAAATGCAACAACAACAAAAATATTCTACCCCTATAAAAATATTCTTGATCAAAAAAATCAAAAACTACACCTAACCAAGCTTTCATAAGCGTCCATAACTCTAATTTTTTTTTTACATTCTCACTACCACCACTACTTCTATCTTCACTATTTCCAACAAACAATAAATATTATTTACCAAAATTTAGCACGCACCTCACAAAAATCATACAATCAACATCCTTGAAAGAACTAACCAAGTGGAGCCCAATTTTCCACTAAAATTAAAGTCAAGAAAGATTCTTAATTTTATTTAAATGCACGATGAATGCTCTAAATATCATTTTCATATATTTTCAAAACTTCCTGATAAATAAACAAAATTAACCAACAAAAAATTATCCTCCATATATAAACATCATTTTTATTTGTATGATTTTCTTCATTTTACATCTACTTTCCTTTTTATATTTTCCAAATCTTAAAGATTCTCTTAAGAAGAGAGAAAGAAAGAGGTTCTTCCTCATAAAAGAGCACTAACTTTCCACTTATGCTTAGCATCTTTGGCTGCCCATAGATTGTCTATATTGACCCAAAGTGTAATTATAACCTCTTTATGTAGGAAAACTCGTTCTCTTTCTCATTCAACATCTATCATTGAACTCCAAAAATACATTGTATTTCAAATATTTCAATGCATTAATGTATACGAGCAAACTATAATTATTAATTAGTTTCATATTAGCATGATATGAATATATAATCATTAGAATCCATATTGAAGCAATTCAACCTATACTTTGTTTTGAAGATTTAAGTTTTATTTGGGACAACTTTCTTGCTACTTTCTAAAGCAGCTTTCTAGTAAAAAAAATATAGTTTAAGAAATTTTATATTACAAAGCTACTTTATAAAGTAGTAAGAAAGTTGTCTCAAATGAAACCTTAATGTAATTAAACTTATAATCAACTTGTATGAACTAAAACTTGGGACATTTGCTATTAATTGCCAAGTGGATGAGTATTGTAAAAATAGAAAGAACTTTATATTAGTAATAATTTACGTTAATTGACAACATAAGTATCATATTTATGACATACATGTTCCATTAATTACAATTTATGTATTGCATACAATCAAAAAAAAAATTCATTTTATCATTAGTTGAAATTATCCCATGTTTGATTATAGACATTATTGACATTAATTATCATATTGAATCTATTTTATTGATGTACATAGGATCCTCAAATATGCTTAGATCATGCTAACAAATATAGATTAAGGAAAGCTTCAATAAGAGTTGTATTATCATATATAAAGTTTTATCGATAAGGCAAAGTTATATTACATTAAATTTTTTAAACCTAAATTAATAGGTTTTGGTAGATCTTTTTCTTTTTTTTTTTCCCTTTTTTTTTCAAGAGGTTCATCAATTTTATACTATAATATCTTAATATGTTTTGAAATGCAAGCTTCAATAAAAGTTTTATCACATTTACATATAAATGAAAATGGTATTTTCTCTTATAGTCAACCTCACACAATATATCTATATTATTTTTAAATATTAAGTTAGACTCTTCATTTTATATTTTAGGTACTATTTCATTATAAAAAACATATTAAACCATATGATGTTATATTTTGATTAATAAAAATATGTTAGTTTAAACATTACAAATGACATAGAAATTTTATGAGCTTCATACATTAGATGAAGCTTAACACCTACTATGAAGATTGAAAATTTTCTTATTATAAATTTAATTTTTTATATATGTCTAATATACCACTTTCCAACACACCTAGAGCATATTTAGGTATATACATCCACTACAATGTGCATTAGTCTCTCATAATCCACACAATGCTAGTGCATCCTGATGAATTTGTATCTGAACCCATTAAACCTTTTAAAGATAATGATAGACACTATTTCTAATGAGGAGATCTTAGAATTAAAATTATTTCATTCAAATTCAATGGGAGTTAAGTTATGAAACTAGAAGAAATCTTGAGCTTGGGTATAAGCCTAATATTTAACAGTAACATTCAATTTAAGTTTAAAGGCCATGTATCTCTATTTTTGTTGCTTGAAGTCCTCTTGATTTTGAGTCTAGTATGAATGTGATTTTGTGTTATCTTAATGTCACATTTCTATCATTGATCACCTTCTCATGTCCCTCTCTCTCTCTCTCTCTCTCTCTCTCTCTCTCTCTCTCTCTCTCTCTCTCTCTCTCTCTCTCTCTCTCTCTCTCTCTCTCTCTCTCTCTCTCTCTCTCTCTCTCTCTCCCCCCCCCCCCCCCAAGTACAACCAATTCTCCACTTTTATCTATCGTTGTAATACTTCAAATACGAGCCTATATATCCATATGGTCATCTTCAATAGGTTCTCACAAGCTCTTGGCAACAAGATGATTAACCTCACTATAGTGAACCTTGTTAGAGAAATCAATAATCATTAATTTTATAATATATCCTTGTTATTTGAAATATTTTTATTTTATTACTCTCTTTTATTACCTATATATATAGACATTATCATATCAATTTAGCATTTGATTCCATAAAGAATATTGCAATTTAAACTATTTCTATCAAACCTATTAAGTTGATGATAAGTCTTTACATTTTGTTAAGCAAAAAAGTATTATATTTAAGTGTTAGAATCTATTAATTCAGGAAAAATAGAACTATTTATTAACATATAAGCTGGACATTTGTCATAAAAAAGACAAGCTTTTCAATTGATAGTACTTTTAAATATTGGTTTATTGTACTATTTTTCATTCTTATCTTTTATAATTTAGGAATAGTCATTTTAATTATATAACAAAAATTTCAATTGTCGCAAAATAGAGAATCTCCTTGCTACAATGTTTTGCATCTATCTATTACAGTTGCCATTATAAACTTTGTAGAACCATTACATGACAAGCAATTTCAATAATTCAAAGAATGATTGTTAGTATACTTTACTTAGTTGACCAAAACATGCATTGTTCAATATCTTGTCTTTTCATCTCCTATGTAATGTCCCTACATGAATGGACTGATAAGCAATAGAACTCTTGCTTCCTACATGAAACTTGGTACCAAACATCTTTATATATGACTTGCTCCATAGTGGACAAGCATACAAATATTTCATAAAAACCATAAAAATATATATTAGTTCCATTTTCCAATGTCTATATTATAGGTGTAGAATATTTCTTCCAACAACTCTATAGGTATAATTCCATGTTAAAGTTGAGGTATGATTCCTTGTTTGATTAATGTTTTCCATACTATTTAGATTTCTTTATAGCACACAAGTCAAGAAATTATCAAATAATTTAACCATTTTTCAATCAATAGAGATAATTAGTTGTTGGAAAGGAATCTTTCTTACTTTTAGATGTTCAGTTTGTTAAATAATAATCAAAGGCTTCGGTTTTATTACATACCCAAAGGAAAAAGCAGCTAAAATTGGTTTGCAAAGCTAGTGAGGTTTCATTTGGGATAACTTTCATATTGCTTTTTATAAAGTAAAATTTTAATACATTTTTTTTTATTTGAAAAAAAAATTATACTAGAAAGCTACTTTAAACAACAGTAAGAAAGTTGCATTGTCTCAAATGAAGCATGAGTTTTACGAGAGATTATTGCATGTGGTGTCCAGACAGTCCGGAAGCGAATCCGGATGCGCCACATCACCGGGATGCACCAGGCCCCGGGTGACATTACGCGTCTAAATTCACTTCCGAACAAAATGGATGCCGCACGTAATAATTTTTCGAGTTTCACAGCCTCTCCAAACTTAATAACCCCATACATAAAATCTTTAAAGAAAAAAAAAGGGGAACAGGCGATCCTCTTCTAATTTTTTGACAGAATGCAATTTTGTATCATCAAAATATTATTTTACCTTCAAGAAGGAATTAATTCCCTTAGAGTTGAAGTATTTACCAACTTAATTTTATAATGCTATGAATTTATTTTTAATTTGCATATCATGATATTTATATTAGGATACAAGAATGGGTTATCTTATGTTTTGAGAAAATAAAAGATAAAGACATCATTCATTTGAGGACTTCTATCTAAACTCTCAGATGAAAAAGATAAATAATGGCTTTATTTGGGACAACTTTCTTACTATTTTAGAAAACTTTTTTTTTTTTTTTGAACAAAAAATTTTTGAAATTGAAAATTTTGTACTAAAAAGCTGTTTAAAAAAAACATTAAGGAAACTGCCTCAAATAAAACTAATATATTAAAAATGGGTAATTTGTGCCCCTACTTTCTTTTGTCAAACCATTATATTGTGAGCATATTGGAGAATATAATTTGTTCTTTTAAATGAGAAAAAAATTCATTTTATCCATATTATTTTCCTACAACATATCATTATTTATAATCATGGGAGAAAATGAATTAAGTCGGTGAAAGCAAGTATATATAAATGATTCAAATGTGTGCAGGCTTTAGCCCAAGTGAACAATGAAGAAGATTTATGAAACTATATATATATATATATATATATATATATATATATATATATATATATATATATATATATATATATATATATATATATATATATATATATATATAATTTAGCTAAGTAATTGTGGACCTTTTAAATAATTTGGACCTTATAGAGAAAAAGTATACCTCAAAGTAAGGTAGCTAGAACAAAGTTTAGGCTTCGTTCGGGATTATTTTTTATTTTTTATTTTTTTTAAATAGCTTTTTAATAAAAAAATAAAATATTGTTCTAGAAAGCTGCTTTTAAGAAACAATAAGAAAGCCGTCCCAAACGAAGTCGTATTCTTCTTAATTCTTATACAGTAATAATTAATAATAAATGAGTTTAATAATAGTATATTTGTATGTTAATTGTAGGAGAATTACTGAACTATAGTATGTGCCATTGAAAAAATTGCATACACATGAAATATATAATATTTTTTAATTAAAATATATTTGATCCACTAATGAAAGTAATTAAGAACCTAATAATATATTCTTATTTGATCATAAATAATAATTTGATTAAAACTAAATAAATTAAATGTTGATTCTACTGTCTACTTATGGAGGAGTACTATTAATACAAAATCAAGTTATATATGTGATAGATAAAATTTATAAAATCAAAAGGTGAATATTCTTTGCTTTATTATCTTTGAGTCATCCTTTCATTATCCTTATATTATTATTATTATTATTATTAACCCTTAAAATGGGTTGATTTGATATATTGACTTGAATATTTTTTTTTCACTATATAGCAATGATAACATTATGTTGAAGGCAATAATGAAGAATTACTTTAAGAAGTCCAAACACCTTTGAGGTCCACATCAACTTTGATTTTGATGATGATGTGATTAGGAATGAACAATTTTATGAATTATTAATTAACATGGTGATTTAAATAATCTTTTGATTTAGTTTTCTTGAGTGCCAAAACATTCTTTAAATAATATTATTACTATGATAATAATATTATTTATTTTATAAATTATTTTTAAAAGGGATATTATCTTTAATTAGGAAAAAAAAAGTAATAAAAAGGCTGTCCCAAACGAGGCCTTAGAATGCTATTTAGATAAAATTATTATTTAAATATCAAATATAATTATTATTTGTGATATAATTTGTTAAAATGAGAATTGATCTATCAACAGCTATTCAAATTTGTGATAATATAAACAATTAGAGATAATTTAAATTCCAATTATCATAAATTCCAAAAGCTTATCCAAACAACAATCCCATCCTCTTTCCACCCTTCTAATAGTTAAAAAACAAAAGATTTGAAAAAAATTTATTTGCAACTTAGCACCTAAGATGGAAGAAATCTAAGACAATATAAAGGATTATTATTATTATTATTATTATTTTTGATAAATTTTTTTAATCAATTATTCTATGGCACTTTTAATTATTGTAAAAATTAAAATAATATAATTTATATATAATTTTAAAAGGATTTAAAATTGAGATCCTTCATTATAAACAACGTCAAGCCTTTATCCTACAATGTGGGATCGGCCGCATGAATCCTTTTTCTCCTAAGAATTAAATTTTCATTTAAATCTAATAATGAAAAAATGTTTCTATATTTTCCAACCAAGTATTTTTAGGTCTGTCTCTATCTTTCTTAATATAACTCAAATCTAATACATATACTCTCCTAACCGATTTATCCCTTTTTCTCTATTTCATAAATTTTATTTTACAATTATATTTTGCTAATTAGAAGTGTCTAATACATGAAAGATGTTATAAAAAGTTCATTTATTTAATTTCATCTGAATTTTCATGTGAACTTTGAAGCATCTAATGATGACCAATTTACCTTAAACTATTAGCGATAATTAAGTTAAAAGAATGTATAATTTTGAACTTTTATTTGAAATGTGATTGATGATTTCTTCTTATTTTATCTTCAAATATATTTCACAAATGAAGATCATTCACATCAAATTTCATTATAAAAGTAATTTAATATAAAGATTCATAAAATTTTAAATTAATTTAATCATAAATCAATCATCTAAAAATAACACCCTATCAGTTATCTAATTATTGAGATGAATGATTCGTTAATTTAAAGTATTAAAAGTAATTCAATGGAAACTTCTTGAGTAAGCTAAAAAAATCAAATAGAGTAATTTCAATTAATATGATTAAAAAATAAATAATAATTAATGCTTGTAAAAAGATATAAACTATTTTTTCCTTCATATACACTCAAAATAATAAACTAAAACATTATTTGAGACTAATTTTTTACTACTTAAAGCAATTTAAAAAAAAAAGAATAATTTTTTTTTATAAAAAAGCTATTTTAAGTGATAAGAAAGCTATCTTAAACGAAACCAAAATCACACAAATTTTGTTTAATTTATGAATCAAGACCAATAATCATAGGCTACGTTTGAGATAACTTTCTTATTGTTTTATAAAGCAATTTTTTTGTACATAAATTTTTAGTTAAAAAAAAAAAACTAAAATACTACTTCATAAACCGGTAAGAACTGTTCCAAACGAAACCTTAATAATATACTTAGAAAATAGCAACATGAAATATGGAGAATAAGCTTTTACCATTAACGATTAGGCAAAGCAAATTTAAATGTCATCTCAACAAGAATTGTCATCACAACACAATTTTAGCGACACGAACACAATCAATATAAAATCTATCGACACAATTTGCATTAAAATTTCCTTACATAATTTACATCTAACACCATTTTTTTCTATATTAAATCATATAAAAATTTAAAATACAAAAGCTTCTTTTATTTTAACTATTTATTTACAGATCACATAATCCTTATATATTTATATATTTACAGTTTAACACTTAAAATTAGACATTTTATTTATCAAAAAGTTTAATATTCATATAACATTAAAATATGTGCCTAAATTTAAAAAAAAATACTTTAAAAAAGTAATATGAATAATACTTTTGATATGATTTAAAACTCATAAGAATAATATATAAATAAACATCAATATTTAAATATTAGATAGATAAATAAGAATTGTGGAATCCCCCAACCTTTTTTTTTTTTTTTTTTTTTTGCCACAAACAGCCGGCTTTCAGTACGCCAATATCAGTGAAATTCTTAATGTTTGAGCCGCAAATCGCAATCATATAATAATAATACATTAACAATGTATTGCCTTCGATTCTTGGAGAATTTTTTTTTTTTTTCCAAAAACAGCTGGCTCAGAAATCAACCATGCTATACCAGTCAAATTCCTCACATTTCAGTCACAAAACAATAGAGAGAGAGAGAGAGAGAGAGAGAGAGAGAGAGAGAGGTATTAGCATCAGCATCACAGATAGTAGTGGTGCGAGATGTGTATTAGAAGCCATTGATTTCACCAAAGAAGAAGAAGAGCATTACAGAGTTATCAGCGAGGAGAGGGAGGTTTCCCAACCTTGATGTGCATTGAGCCAACGGTAATCACATCATTTGGAGAACTGATACTTAGATCTTCAACCGCTTTAGAATCAATCAAGAGAGACCCAATCAGATCCTTGCTATGACCCAATATAACCAGATTAGTTGGTTTGTTTGGGCTTTGCACGGCGGCTTCGGACGGTTCTGAATCTTCACTAATTTCTCTTGAAGAGCTGTTTTCCTTTGGTTGAGTTTCTCTGTCATCTTGTTCTGGAGGGCGTGGGCGTTGCTCCTCTGTTGTAGAATTTGTTTCTTTCACAGCGGATGATGCGGCGGCGGTGGTGGATTCATCCGCTGCGGCAACTGCTTCTTTTTCGATAACAGAATCAGAATCAGCCTTCTTGGAGGGAACAAAAGCCGGAGGAGGAAAGAATTGAGCATTGTATCTTCTTCCAAAAATCCTGGATTTTTCCTCAACCAAAATTCTTTGACGCTCTTCATAATGCATGAAATCATCCAGTACTGATGTCTCTGATGAGGCCGCCTTAAATATTCGCAGCATAGCCAATCCCTGTGATAACGGTATCTGAAAAAAGAAAATCCTTAAGCGGACAATCCAAGATTTCTAAATTCGCAAATGCTTACTATTGCAAAATAATCAACTCAAAATTATTATTATTATTATTATTTTGTATATTTAGGTCAATTAAGAAAAATTCACATACATCACATATGTAAGACTCGAACTCAAAATCTCTTAGTTGTAAAAAACTGACAAAGAAGAGCTAAATCTCAAAATGAATCTCAAAACTGATAAATTTTTAATTTGCATTTCTATTGACAGTCCATATGTCAAATTCATCTCAAAAATAAATTCAATGGCTAAAAACTTAATGATGAACTGAATTTTTTAGGATTTACATGAAAGGACCCAATGCTAGCTCTATACGCTCTTTCTAGTCAGTGTTCCAAAGCTTGATAAGTCTTTGGTAGCTTCCAACTACTGCACGACCAGGGGTTAAAGCTTGATACATCGAGGGCTCAACTTAACCACTAATCATCAGATAATTTTGTGCAATCGACCGTTCTGAATTTAAACACAAAGAATGAAAAAGAATAAAAAATAGAAAGAAATTTCAACACAAAAAAGTAAGAAATTTAGACAAATTACTCCAAAAATCCTGTTGCCAATCATGATTGGATTGGTGGAAATTACAATTTATTAGATACAAGATAAAAGAAAATTCTATATCAATAAAAAATGCCAAGCAGTTCTACTTTTTTGGGGAAAAGAAATGTAATTATAGTCCAATAAATATTAATAATTTCTCCAACAAGCTATAAGTGTATTAAACGAGTAATGGGTGTAGAGTTTCAAGAACTGGACAAAAAGACAGGAAAAAAGGAAAGAATAGAACTAGTTGATCCCATAGGAGCAGCTAGGGATTTATTTATAGAAAGCTGAAAAGTACATGGTAATGTTGTAAATGTATATAAAGACTAAATACAATATTATAAGTATATACAGTTCCTCTAATATCCCCCTCAAGCTAATGGTTCTTCAGAAATAGTGAGCTTGGTTCGCAGAAGCTTGAATCTATTCGTGGACAATGGCTTGGTCAGGAGATTGGCCGTTTGATCGGTCGTGCTAATAGGAAGGAGACTGATATGATTGTCTTGAATGTGCGATCGGACGAAGCGTTGATCAATCTCAATATGTTTCGTCCGGGCATGAAAAACTGGGTGGAGAGCAAGAGCGATAGTCGATGTGTTATCACAAAACAACTTAACTGGTTGATCGTGCAGAATGTGAAAGTCTTGTAGGAAACGCTTGAGCCAGATGGTATCCACCGTTGCCGAGGCAAGAGCTCGGTATTCTGACTCCGTCGATGACCTTGCAATAGTTGTTTGCTTCTTGACCGCCCATGAGAATATGAGATCAACGTGTCTCCAAGGAATGTGCAGTAGCCGGACGTTGATCGCCGGGTATCTGGGTCGCCCGCCCAATCGGTGTCGGAAAACATCTAAAGCAAGAGCTGGGCCTTCAAGATTGGTAATCCGAAAACAAGAGTGCCTTTGACGTATCGGAGTAGTCGTTTGAGGCCGTGAGCGTCGTGCTGAGTGGGATTTTGCATATGTTGTGACAGGGAGTTTACAGCATATGCTATATCCGGTATGGTGATTGTTAAGTACTAAAGCGATCCAATAATTCTTCGGTAAGTAGATGCATCTGAGAGTTTTGGATCTTCCAGAACCGAGCTTGGGATTTTAGTTGAGGACGGATTGGCTACAGGATTACACGAGAGAAGGTTAGATTGAAGAAGAATGGATTCAGCATTCGTACATTGAGATAAAAAATACTTATCTTTGAAGGACTGAATCTTAATTCCAAGGAAGTGATGCGCCTGTCCAAGATGCTTGATCGTGAACTTGTGTTGAAGTTTTGTAATGAGATCCAGGATAGCTTATGGCTGCTGCCGGTGACCAGGATATCATCCACGTAGACGAGGAGATACATTTTAATGTTATGTTGATCGAAGATCAACAACGATGGATCGGCTTTGTTGTGTGTAAATCCTATCGTGAGAAGGTGATCAGTGAGAGTAGTGTACCATTGCTGAGGTGCCTGTTTAAGGCCATATATAGCTTTGCGAAGGAGACAAACTTGATCAGGACATCGGTGTCTTCGAAGCCCTTCGGTTGCCGCATGTACACGGTTTCTTGGAGATGACCGTGGAGGAATGCATTTGCCACGTCCATTTGTTGAACATCCCAACCATAGTGAAGGGCCACCGTGAGTAGGACCCTGATGGTCGGAAGACGAGCTACCGGACTGTAGGTTTCACCGTAGTCAATGCCATATTCTTGACGATTTCCTTGAGCCACTAACCGTGCTTTGAATCTAGCTATCGAGCCGTCAGAGTGCAGCTTCTTCCGAAAGGTCCATTTACACCCAAGTATGGATGCATCCGGCGGTGGCGAGACACTCCAAGTGCCTTGTTTTTGGAGAGCCGAGAACTCCTCTGCCATGGCATTCCTCCATTCACTGTATTTACTTGCCTCCGCAAAAGTGGATGGTTCAGGAAGATTATGAGGTAGCCGTTGATGAAGGAGATTTAGACGGTTCGTTGGGCGCAGAGATCCTGTTTGTAGCCTAGTGGTCATGTGGTGTTTGACGGGCTGATGTTAGAGTTGGGATGTACACGTGTTGCTTGTGGGTAGTGAATGCGGGCAGGAAATGTTATGGACTGACTAAGGCGGAGGTGAGGGATGTTGGAAATGACGTGGTGTCCCGATTGAGTTGGTGACAAACTTGTTTATGGAAGAGGTTGGTACAAGAAGCGAGGGTGGAATGCCAGGAGTGATAGAAGTTTGCGGAGGATGAATTTGTTGAAAAGGGAACAGATCCTCCGTGAACTGAACGTGCCTAGAAATCGTCATTTGATTTGTGACAAGATTCATACATTTGTAACCTTTGTGGGCATCCGAATAGCCCATGAACACTGATGGAGTTGCGGTGGGTTGAAGTTTGTTCCTGTGGTGTTTTGGCGTGAGCAGATAGCACGTGCATCTGAATACGCATAGATGCTCATATACAGGAGGTGTTGAACATTAGCTGCAACGGAGACTTGTTGCCTGTGTTCGGTGATGGCAGCCGATTAATGAGATATGCCGCCGTCATGACTGCATCTGGCCAGTAGGAGTGCGGAACGGCAGCGGTGTGAAGAAGCATACGCATAGTTTCCACGAGATGCCTGTGCTTCCTCTCGGCTACTCCGTTTTGTTCCGGAGTGTACGCACACGATATTTGGTGTTGAATGCCATGAGCTGTGAGAAAGTTCTTAAGTTTTTGGTTAAGAAACTCACCGCCCCCATCAGTGCGGAGAGCCATGATTTTGCGCTGAGTTTGTCGTTCTATATACGTAGCGAAATTAATAAAAACATTTGCTACGTCAGATTTAAAAAGAATCAGAAAGACCCATGCAAGCCTGGAAAAATCATCAACAAAAGAAATATAATAGCAAAAACCTTGATGCGAGGTGACCGGAGACGGTCCCCAAACATCATAATGGAGTAATGCAAGCGGAGCTTGTTGCCTCGTTACAGAACGTTCAAACGGAAGCTTATGGTTTTTACATGTAATACAAGAAATGCAATTGAAACTTGGTGAGCGTGTGTGAAACAAGTGGTGTGAGCTAGCTATACACTTCATTGTTTTAAAATTCGGGTGGCCAAGTCTATGATGCCACGTTATTGCAGAAGATCTGGAAGCCGTAAGCCCTCCAGGATTCCTTCTTGATTCGTCACTTGGAATTGGGTACAGACCATTCTTGCAAGGCCCGTGAAGAAGCAATTGATTCGTCCTCAAATCCTTGAAAGAGAAACCCGTGGGATCAAACGTGACGGAGATGTTATTATCTTTAACAAGATTAGATATAGACAGAAGATTGTAAGAAATTGCAAGAATGTGAAGTAGATTGTTCAAGAAAAGCTTACGAGAAGGGGTTGGAAGGAGACCCGTGCCCGATTGAGCAATGGGGATCGACCTTCCGTCCCCTACAATGACTCTGTCCGAGCCTTGATATGCAGTCGCTTGAGATAGTTGAACTGGTTCATTCGTCATATGGGAGGACGCCCCGAAATCAAGAAACCACTCAGTTGTGGAATAGGTTGAAGCAAGAAGGGCATTGCCGGATCTGTTATTGTTAGGGGATGGTGTGTAATTGGTATTAAGTCAATGCCAGCAAACGTCGGCGGTGTGACCCTGTTTGGCACAGATTTGACATGTTACCGATGGCTGCGAATTGCAACGAATGTTGGGGTTAGCATTTTGAGATGTTCGGCTTTGGCCTCGCCGTCCACGACCTCTGCGCGTGTAAAGGGCCAAATGGGAATCCGACGACGGAGGCAGACGAGCAGTGTCTGTTTGGACGTGAATTTCTTCACTCATCAGCAACGCGTACAGGTTGTCGAGGTTGATCAGATGCAGCATCGTTCTAATGGACGTCTTGAACGATTGGTACACCGGAGGTAACCCATTCAAGATGTAGAGAATAACATCCTCCGTGTCTACCGTTGATCCGGCAGACGCTATCTGATCGACTAATTTCTTGATCTCAGTAAGGTATTGTGTCATCAAGAGGTTCTTCATGGAGAAGTTATGGAGCTCATTCTTTAGCTGGATCACCTTCGATCTACTTGAAGATTGAAACCGAGTTTCAAGAACCCTCCAAATCTCGAAGGTATGATCGAAATGGATGATGTAAGGTAGAACAGAGGCAGAGATTGTTGAGGTGATTGCCACGGCGAGATTCCTGTCCGTGATTTGATCAGAGGGCGACGGAAGGCTGGATTCAAGAAAAGCTTCAAATCCATTGGCACGGAACAACTTCGCAATTTGGTTCCTCTAGATCGGATAATTTTCCGTGGAGAGTTGATTGGGAACAAATGTCTTGAGATTTGAGACAAGAAATTTTAGAGGAGAGATAAATGAGTGATTCAAAACATCACCATGCGCGTCGAGGGAGGGAGACGAGGGAGATGCTTGTTCCGCCATTGAGGTACTCTAGGATCGCACAGCTCTGATACTATGTAGAGTTTCAAGAACTGAACACCAAGACAGGAAGAAAGGAAAGAATAGAACTAGTTGATCCCATAGGAGCAGCTAGTGATTTATTTATAGAAAGCTGATAAGTACATGGTAATGTTGTAAATGTATATAAAGACTAAATACAATATTATAAGTATATATAGTTCCGCTAATACTGGGTATTCAAATAATGGGCCAAAAATAGGATAAAACTTCTCTCCCTCGATACACAACAGTAGGAAAGAAACAGCAATTTTTATGATCCAAGTAGAAAGTCCATAATCAAAAGAATAAACGCAGAATAGAAATCAAGAAGAGCTAAAACTCGTATATATGAACAAATGGAACCAGAAAACTTAATTATTATAATTATTCTTATTCTAAAACCTACCTCTTGGGTATCCCTGCTACATGTCACAGGCTTGTATTCATTGTTCTCCAACAAGATATGCCGCAAGCTAGTGTTTGCCACATCTTTTATTATGTGCCACTTTACTGGAAAGCTGCCAAGCCATTTATCTTGCTGCCAGAAATCCATGTCCTTCTGAAAATCAACAGAACCAGACATCTCGGCAACACCACAGAATTGTCCACTGGCATTAACCTGCATATTTATCAACTTTTAATGAGCACGAAATGCTTAGCAGCAGCAGCAGCTATAAGAATCAGAGTTGGAACAGCTATGATTTCATCTAAAATCACTCAAACTTACCGAGAAGAAGAGAAATATAGGACATTTTTGTGGCCTTCCAAGAGATAACTTCTGTGCTTCATCAAATGCATTGTCGAGCCTCTTATTTCCGCTTGGAGTACTAGACCATACATTATACTTGATGCTCTTATGTACATCATCCTCGCTGTAGGACTTAATAACAAAAAACTTGGCAACATCATAATCGATGGAAAAGTCATCCCTATTAAACTGGTCTGCGCTAATAATAATATTTCCATCAGAATCAACAGTGCCAGCTTTCGAAGTATATGCTTTTACACAAAGCGGAGAAACCCATCGACATTTTGTGATGTCAGTGCGAGGGCCTCTATTTTGTTCGGGAAGGCTTCCATTCTTATTGACCCAAGGCCCACCAATTTGAAACCTTGGCCTTAGCCTATCCCCAGTACTCCCAGTAGTCCATTGGTTAAGATCAGACCCATAATTAGCATATCCATTACCCGGTGGTACGCTAACTTTTGGCGGGCGATACATAGATGGAACCTTCAGATTGGACAACTGATTTGCTCCCTGTGTTAATAAATAAAATAAAAATGAATCACATATGAATATGTATAAGTTTTAAATTTTACTTTCGAGAAATCCCGATTAGACAAATTTTCTAATGAGAAATTCATAAGAAATTACCCAAAATTTCCACAACAAATCAAGGAATCTTCTCATTTAGGTTTAGAGTAGTTTGAGAATAACAGTAAAGTTTACAGAAGACTCAACTCTTATAAGTGCCTAAACCATAAAGTTATCCTTCGCTGTAAACTCATGGGCCTAGCTATTATATTAGACAGACAACAAACAACCCATCCAACGGCAAGCTAACATTATGCACTGGATGAATAAAGCCAAGGGCATTTACCTGATTAACACCATTGAGGCTACCATTAATGAAGGATCCAGCTGAAGATTGCTTAGCTGGTGCTGTATTAGCAACTGAAACTTCTTTTGGTATTGGAATAGTATAAGAATGACTAGATGATGACTGCAATGTGTTGGACGCCAAATGCTCTGAAGCGACTAGAGAGGCTTGAGATCTATTTATAGGAGCCAATTGAGGTGCTAATGGGGCTGCCAACTTTTTGATCTCACCTTCAGGCTTCATAGCTGGAAATGCACCGGTACTTGTCAATAAAGGGCTCAGATAGCTATTTGGAACTGTATCTGAGCTAGAATCAATGCCAACTGGTATATAAGCAGGAGAAGAAACAACCAACTGATGTGGAGGATTAGCAGGGTAATGTGTTTCTATAAACGAGGCTTCATTTCCCATAATAGCCCCAGGAATGGAAGGATTATATGGATTGTAAGGAGACTGTACATATCCATAGCTAGGAATGTAATATACATTTGGCAAACTTTCAGTTTGCACAGCCTGCAAAGCACAAAACGAGCATTTGTTCAATCAATAGATTAATGATAGCATATATACGGAGTACAAGATAGCCAACTTGCAATACATACAGAAATATGTTGATCTTGCCCAAAATACTGATGGTGCGAATCCCACTCATTAAGAGTAGGTTCAGGACCTGTTATTTAGCCATTCACATAGAAAAGGATTAGAAAATATAAAAAACATCAAAGAATAATGCATTCAAATATAAACGGTAAAAATGAAGTATACTTGTATAGTAATAACCATAATAATCGGCAACAGCAGGATAGTATATGCCCAGGCCCTGGTCAAATATCAACTCCGGAACTGCTTCAGAGTCCATATAAATAAGCTCTCAAAGAAGTAGCTAGTGATGTCAGATAATGACCAAGACCAATAACCTATGCCTGAAAGTAAGGGAAAATAACCATTAGTAAAGGGAGAAAGGAGATAAGCACCAAATTTGGTTAAAACAATAATTTTAATCTTGATATATTTAACACTGAAATACTAAAATCTCCATTACATCTTTATTCATTACTTTCATCTCAAAATATGCCAATAACTATTAAAGTTTGTGTAATCCAATACTTACACCATCCATTAGAAGGATATTATATCCCATGTCACAAGCCATGCTACTTTATGCCAATTCCCTCAGTGCACAGGGTGCAAACAAAGGAAAAAAGGATTTTCATTTCATTGAAGCACAAGGATATGCAAGTGCTCTACTGATACTAGAAAAAGCTAAACGGTTACTATAAGTGTACAATATGAGTGGAGCATTACAACTATTATTCAACATACAGAGAAGAGGCTTTTTAGACAAATCAACAGATGGTTTAACTTGGAAGCTTGCTAACGAACATCCATGGCATTATTGCAATTCCTTTTCATGATGAAATCACCTTGAAATTTTTTATGTTCATAAAATGCCAAAATATGCAATGATTGCAAAGAAAAAGAGTTTGGACTAAGCAACAGAGGAAACAACCCTAGGCAACCAACAAAATCCAACTTAAGAGCAGATCTTTCGACAAAGAGGCTAAAAGCATAAATCTCAACAACTTAAAAGTATACAAGCTCAAAAGATCTTTCCATACCAATGAAACTGCCACCAATCGAGCCAACATGAGTACAATAAATGGCTGCACAAAATACATGAGATGAAAAAACACTACACTGATAATTTTGATATTTGAAAGAATTACTAAAAGTTGTAAATTAGTTTCTGAAAGATGAAGATTTCAAGGGTTGAGTCCCTTAACATGATAACTAGGTTCCAATTCATCAAGCATCCTAACAATGTTAACCCACTATATTGGCAAATAAAAAAAAGGAAGAAAATATGAATCTATTTCCTTGCCCTATTGAACCAATGACCAAAAATACTTGCTTCAAAGACTGCTTTAAGTCAATCCGTAAAACATCAAAGCCATGTATTTTACATAATTTGTGCATGGAATCAAATTTCATTTGAAGTGTGTGCATCATTTGCATTTCACTGCAGCCTTTAGCACTAACCACTTTTTGTTTAAAATGAACAATTTGGTAAATAGAATTTGAATAATAAGACACTTCTATTGTTATATCTAGACCAGGAAAAAAAGTAAGAACTCAGCTTAAAAGCTTATTCCTTGGGGGGGAGGAACCATATCTCATCCATTAGATGCAATGGAGCTTATGCTTTTAATTTAAGTTCATTAGGCATAGGTCGCTTTAATGTAATCATCATCTCATATAGTTGTCACTTCCCTGCATATGCCAAATGTGTACTTACAAATGCCCATTAAGAAAGGGCACAGGGCACGGGTGCAATTTGAACATAAATTTTTGGCATTATTCCATTGAGATTAAAATTTTAATTGCAAAACTTGACAAGCCTTATGCTTTAGATAGCTCCCTTCCATCCATTTCATTGCACACAATCCCTTCTTTTCAATTAAATAACATCACTTAAAGATCCTATCAAAATGTACTAAACCATGAAAAATAAACTCTCAAATCAAAGAATTCAGTGTGCATCAACCTCCAGTTCTGATCTTATCGTTCTATGATGTAAATCTCCATTGGATCTTATTTATAAACTTCATGCACCTTTTCTTCCTTACCTTCACCCACTTTCTATGCTCATATTCCCGCTCTTAGGATATTGCATCATGATTTCTAAGCTTCTCACCATTTATCATCAAGGAACAACTTGAATGAAAACAAGAAAGCTTCAATTGAACTAGAAGGCAACCCCAAATCACATAATATATAACTAATCTAAAAGAATTATTTTATGAAATGCCATATTATATTACCAGGCACTAATTCAATACAATTTTCTGAACCTTACCAGATCAAGAAGGTGGCATCCATCCATGACAACTCAATTGGTTCAAAATTCATAAAGAGAAAACAGGCTAAATAGGTAAAACATTTGCACCATTCCAATGAAATCGCTTTACGTTTTTTTTAAACAACCAGATCATGCATCACTCTAGCTCCTTCATGACGCATTGGCCAATGCGAAAAGGCAAGTAGGAATCACATCTAAATAAGCAAATCAGAAAAATGCTGAAATATATATTAACCGTAAAAAAAATTTTAAAAAAATTCACCCGTCAAAATTACATACAAGAAAAGAAATCAATTTCCAGCATAAAAATAATCATCATGCCCTCTAACGACATTAAAATACAAAGAATTGGATCGAGATTCATTAAGAAAACCATTCAATCTCAAATCTCAATCAGCGTAAGACCACCTGATCCTTCAAAGAACCAAAAGAAAAACTTACCGAAAAAAGAAAGCCCTAACTCGTCGAACGCGCGAGAATAGGAGAGTTCGGAACCCAAGAGAACGAGAGAAATTAAACTCTTGGATCAAACCCTGCAGGCTTAGCCCGATCGAAAGTAGAGATTGCTTCAAAACCCTAACGCAGAAAAGAAGGTATGATGACAATTTGTGCAAAATAAAAAAATTATTAAAAAATATATATCAGTGAGTAGACGAATGAGATGTCCGAGCGGAGACGGAGCTTTTATGGCACGATTACTTAAAATATGCCTAAATTACCCTTTAAGTAATTGAAAAATATCGAAGCTGCCTTCTCCTCTCGCCAGCGACTTGAGAGTTGAGACGACCTCAAAGACGTCTCGAAACTTCCACTCACCCGACTTCCCATCGCAGGTATAAATCACAAAACAAATGATAACAGCTTCAGTAATACTGTTCCGCGTCGAAGGGTAAATCCGTCATTCTTTAAGGTGCACGAATCTTGTTGCATGATATATGAGGGTATTTATGATTTGACGTGTCGCGTTTGGGTAATTCCAAAAGCGAGCAGCTTAAAAACTTTCTCTATAACGATGGAAGAAGTCAAATGAAACTTTTTTATTTTATTTTATGCATTGATTATAAATTTATGTTATTATTTTAATATTCTTTTAAAGTCCTTTCACTCAAATTATTCACACATAACATTGCAAACACTTTAGAAGTTGAACAATTGCTTATAACCAGCCGGGTAGCTTGGTTGTGGGCGAGTATGATTGAGAACCCCCAACCCATATTCAAATTTCATCTCGATCGACTCGCCTCCTTTGAGGGGAGTAGCAAAGCTGGGGCATGACACCTGTTGGCTGGTTCCGTTAGATTCCGTTGAAGGATTTATAATGCTGTCATGCTCCTTCTAAGGAAGTGGGGATAAAACCCCATCCCAATAAGTAAATAAATAAATAAATTTGCATTGTAAATGCTAAAGCAAATATGTAAAAAAATAGATATATGATATTTGCTTAAAATTTAGTTATATATTTCTTAGCAATCAAATATTATAACTAATTAGTGAACAAGATACATTCGATCAAGTTAATATAGAGCATATAGATCAAATATTATCATGGAGACACTGGCTAAATTCTGAATGCCAAATTCATCAAAGGGAGTTATTACTTCTTCTTTAGAATTTAGCAAATCTTAGTAAATGTTGAAAGCCTTACTCCCAATTAGTAAATACCATATGAAATCTTTTATCAACAAAATTTTTAATATAATTTTAAGATTGAACCTAGTTAGAATAATCATAACCCTCCACTTTAGACAGTATATTATAACATTCATGAATATGGATAAAGTATTATATGGTGGAAAAATACTAAAAGTAATAGGATCCACAAATAGGCTAACAAATGTTGAGCCCATGCATGGCATAGGCAAATTAAAAGAGAAGTTTTAAAACCTGAGGAACATGGGAGTAGTATCATTCAATAAACCATAAATAACAAGTGAAAGTGCTAGCTTAATAGAAGAATATGGAGAAAAATTGTGATCTTAAGAACAACCTAAGGGGAATAATGAAGATAGAGTAGCAACCAACATCATGTGATCAAGAGTATTTATAGCAAAATTATTCTTTTTGTCCATATAGTGAACAAAAGAACTCATCTTAGTAGATAGATCCTTAGAGGATTCTTTCTTCAATTTTAAATGTGTATTTAAGAAATCAACATATTCATGAATAAAATAATTATCAAATTTATAATTTGAGGGAAAACCATCAAAATCATCTATCCATAGATAGCCACATAAAGAAGTATCAATCAATATCTCGAAAGCCAAAGGGAAAAAAATAATCCATCTTAACAAGAACTTCAGCAATAAATGGTCGAGAGAGTTTGGTGTTAAGAGCATCAATTATAATGGTTTACAAAGAGCTTATATATACAATCAAGGTGATAAGTTTAGGGTTTGTTACTACTTAAATGTGCGGACATATAGTGATTGCATGTTGATGGGTGTCAAGGATGCCATGAAAAGATAATGGCTAATTATAGAGGTTTAATGAATAAGGTGATAAGTGAAGATTAGTTTGGCCTATATCATTCTAGCGGAGGATTGATATATTATACCTAAGTAATGCACTATATAAGCTCATAAGAATCAATAGAAGGCAAATTGAAAGTATATATCTTATATATTTTCCTTAGAATTAATGTGGTTCCAAACATGATTTATTTTAAATATGGAGATCAAGATTTTCAAGAGGAGCAAGCTCCTAAAGTTAATTACATTCTCCATGTATTTGAGAACATTTGATTAAGAAGTTGATACATATGTTCAAACTGGGTCAAATTAGAGTAATTTAGTTAGTTCAAAGTCAAACGGATCCTATGGGGTTCTATTGCAGATGAAAACTATAGAATGTCCTAGGAACCAAGGAGGATAGATTCAAGGGAAACCAAAAGGACATAAATAAGAAAATTATGGCTTTAATATCATAAAAGAGAAATGCCCTATACTAGGCATACATTGCCACATGATAGCACCTACCCAAATGAATTAAGTGGATTTAAGAAAGTGAAGAGGTAGTGTGTGGAACACCTAAGGATAGAGGTGGGGGGGGGGGGGATTTAAGAAAGTGAAGAGGTAGTGAGTGGAACACCTAAGGATAGAGGTGGGGGGGAGGGGGGGGGGGGGGGGGGGGGGGGGGGGGATTGGCATTTATTTAAATAAAATTAATTGTGCACTATGACATGGACTAACTAACCATCTTAATTTATTATATATTATTAAAGACATTTGGAGGCAATTCACTATAAGATATTAGAAATCTATATTTCATAAAAATAAATTTAAAACTATAACTCTATTCTTATGAAACACCAAATTTACATTAAGCTGGAATTATAACTTATCAAGATTATGATTATTTTCTCATATTCATCACAACACAAGATATTATAAAAGCATTAATAAAATTTGTTGAGTCCAGTAATTAGGTTGTTAAGCCTAAGTAAATGTCCCACGGCTACCAAGAGGGGGGTGAATTGGTAGTTTTAAAAATTTTAAACCCTCTTAATAATAAAGTTGAACCGAAATAAAATTTTCTTTTAAAGTTAGTAGAAAAATGTTTTTCAACCACAGAGTTGTTAAAACTGAAATTCAAAGTGCGGAAACGTAAAAGCAATAAAGTAAAAGACACCAGATTTATAGTGGTTCAGTCTATAACCAGACCTACATCCACTCCTCAGAGGCACCCTTTGAGTATTGCACTAATACCACAAAGTGACTCTCCTTTAGCACCCACAGCAAGGCGGAGAAGCCTGTACAAAACACTCTTTTCACCACTACCCGGTGCGGCAGAGAACCGTTGTCCTTTTACACAATCCACAGTGCTGGCAGAGAACCGTCGTCCTTTCACACTCTCCTAGTGTGGGCAGAGAACCCTACGGCTGTTCACACTCTCCAAGTGTAGGCAGAGAACCTTCTTCCTTTTACACTCTCCTAGTGTAGGCAGAGAACCCACGTCTGTTCACACTCTCCAAGTGTCGGCAGAGAACCGGACCTTCTTGAATGATCTTCTCACAAGAATCTAGAAGGAAGAAAGAAAAGAGTGAAGAAATCCAATTTCACAAGTAGAGACTCTTACCTTAGCAATCCAAGTGAAGCCTTCTCGCTCCAATGGTAGGAATCCTCCTTTGAAAGCTCTCTTCCACTCTCTCATTGGCTATTCTCTCAATAGGCACAAAGATCAAATGACAAAAAGATTGGGTGGCAGTCTAATTTGGACTATTTATACAAAAGACATGAAAAATCGCCCAAAAACTGCATATTTTCAATTCTGTACGCAGTGGATCGTCCTGTACGATCCTGGATCGTCCTGGACGATTTTACTTAAACAATCTGAAACGACCCAATTTGTATATGTGTACGAAATGACTTCGTACAGCTGATCGTCCTGTACGAACTAGGTTCGTCCGGTACGAACGGTTATTACAAGGTCGGTTCTAGAAACTGCTGAAAACTGTTCTAAGTCGGTTTATCGTTTGGACAAAAATGTGTTCGTCTGGACGAAAATTTTCCAGAGAGCCGATCGTCCTGGACGATTATTTATTTCGTCTGGACGAAAATTTTCCAGAGCACCCATCGCCGCGGACGATAATTTGCTTTCGTCTGGACGAAAATTTTCCAGAGAGCTGATCGTCCGGTACGATAATTATTTTCATCTGGACGAAAATTTTCTAGAGGACTGGTCGCCTCGTACGATGGTAAAATTCGTCTGGACGAAATTTTACAGAGAACCCATCGTCCGGGACGATATTAAAATTCGTCCTGGACGAATAGGACTTAGAAAAAAAAAAAAAATTTCCAAGCAAGTTCCTATTCGTTCCAAATGCTCTATAGGAGATAACTGACACATCGTCCAGTACGATAAATATCGTCCTATACGATCAGTATAGAATTTCAAGATCTCCTTATTTGTGTTTGTAAGATTTTATTCACTCAATTACAATCACTCCCTTTCAAAATTAATTCAGAGAAAAGACAAACTTCAAATAAACAAAATTTCTCATGTTGAATTTGATTTGAAGTTTTCGTAGTCTGGAGTCTGATTTTCCTGAAATGTTAGTACACACAAGAGCAAGTGCAAATCTTCTGAAATTGATAGGAGATAACTATACATTTGAACAATAATGTTTGGAATCATCAAAACTACATAAGTTGCACAAATATAAATCATTCAAATAGCAACTATTCAAACAATTTCCCCCTTTTTGATGATGGCAAAACAATTATTATTAGTATGGTTTCAAGTTAAAACAAATCTCTTATCTCCTAAACTCCCCCTGAATTTATGAGTACATTAAAATAAGGAGGCATTAAAGAACAATATTTTTGTTTTTCAAAAATTTTTAACACAGAAAACACAAACCACAAAACACAAACACAAACATAATAATTTCTGATACATATTTTTGTTTTTCAAAAAAAATTTTAACACAGAAAACACAAACTACAAAAACACAAACACAAACATAATAATTTCTCCCCCTTTTTGACAGCAACAAAAAGTGAAGAAAAAAAAGACAAGAAATGTAAATAATAATATGAAATTCATTTTTTAAAATTTAATCTAAATTGTGATTTGACATAGGGTATGCAATTTTAAACTAAGGATATTAGATCAATCATAGAAATTCATAAAATTTATGAAATGATATAACTTTGTAAGTAAGAAGAATTTATCAAAGACATGATTCAATTTAGATATTTTGATTATTGAAAATCATTACAAGTGAGATGTAAAAAAAATTCTATATTTCAAAGTTCAATAGAATATAAATGAACATTAGATCAACTTGAATTAAGAGATTAAACGAATTTGGAAAGAAGAGAATTACCTCATGTGGTGCTTTGCACATCTTTTCAAAGTTTTGAAGCATATTTTTGTGCATTTTTCTTTGGTTGGGCTTATTTTGTGCCTCTTTTTCACTTTGCAAATTTTTGCTAATCCCTTTTGATTTTTGTACATTTGTACAATGTTCAAGAGTAATTTGACCAATTCTTTCCAAAATCTATAATCTAAGATTTCAAATATTTCTAGGTGCATAAATATCATTTGAGCATAGAAATACAAAATAAGAAAACATCAAAATTGCAATAACAATATTAACTTTTATGTAGTCTAAATGAATAGACATGAATTTAAAAATTCTAATTACAACAAGTTATAAACAAATTATAAATTTAGAAAGTCTAGATTTTCTAATATAGATAATCTCACATTACAATCGAATTTAAGCACAATGTAGATTAAAAACAATATTAATGAAATTCATAAAGATTAGCCACATTTCAAAACAAATCTAAAACAAACAAACTTTCATTGATTAAAAAAAAAATTACATAAAAAAAAACATTGAACTTAAACAAAAACATAACAACAATCACAATAACACATATAAGATAAAAAACAAAACAACACAAAAAAAATACAACAGACACACATAAAAAACACTTCTACTGTTTTGGAGGAGGAGGAGGAGGAATGCCGCCAAAGAGGTTGAAGTAGAAGGCCATCAACATTACATTGGTATTTATTTCATGAACTTCATCTCTAATATTACCAATGTCATGTTGCTGCTGAGTAAGATGAGCATCAAATTGATCAAACCTTTGATCAATGTGAGTCTCTAGTCTATCAAATCTCTCAATCAGATTCTGATAATCTGATTGAGAAGCAGAACCTTGCACTCCTTCTTCTTCTTCTTCTTCTGAAGCACTAGCATGTGCTTTCTCTTTCTCCTTCTTGAAGAGCAATCTGAAAGATGCATCGTTATAGTAAACTGGCTCTTCATATTCTTCATCAGGATGCACTATATTGTACTTCTTCTCCAAAATATAAGTAATCAAGTGCCCTAAAGAAATGTTCTTCTTCCTCTTCTGATCAGGATGTCCTATTTCTGAAAGCCCATAGATATGATCTAGGATGAGTTGGGCTTCATCAATAGGATGTCTTTTCATGATTAAAAAAGTTAGACAAGAAAGGAGAGGAGTAATGTTAATCCTATCACCAGCTTTAGGAATAATTGAGGATCTAAGGATATGCTAGATGATTCGGGCATCTTGGGTCATACCGGCCACTCTAGCAACATGATTGTCAATCGCATTTTCTCTAATTACCGTATTGATTTGAAACCATTTGAAGGAGGTTTATGACATTAGGGTGTGGGCTCTATATCCTTCAGTCCTTAAGTTTAAAAATGCACCAAGGTCGTGCTTGGTGATCTCAACTTTTTTCTTAAAAACAAAAGAACTAATGATAGAGTGGTCAGAATTGAAACTCATGTTGGCTAGGAAGTAATGGTAGGTTTGCTTATTGTAGAAGTGGACAAGAGAAAGAATGAACTGAAATTGGGTTGAGGCGAAGAGGTGTAATACCCGAAATTTCAACTCTGTTTGGATAAGAATGCGAGACGGAGTGATTTTTGCAGATGCAAAACGAGGAAAAGATTCCTCATTTGCCTTGGAAAGAAAGTTGTCTGGGGCATTCCTGTTAGGTTTCTTCACCAAAACTTTTTGTCTTTTGCTAGAGGAGGCCATAGTTGATTTGATGTAGAAAGGGATTGAAAAAGATGTTTGAAAGTGTGATTGTCAAGTTTGAAAGCCTTCATATTTAAAGAAAAACGATACGTTCGTCCTGGACGAAAATATTCGTCCTGGACGAAAAATTATCGTTCGTCTGGACGAAGTAATTTCGTACAGACGATCCAATTCGTCCAAAATGTAACGGCTTTTCGTATTCAACACAACTTACGATGCGTCCCTTCGTACAGGCTTTTTGACTTGACCGATCGTACATACGAAAAAATTTCGTACAGACGATCGAAAAGTGTTTCGTTTTAATGACTCTTGAAAACCGTCCCCTACAATGAACCGACACATGTTCGTACAGACGAAAAAATTTTGTACAGACGAAGTTCGTATTAAAAACTGTCTTATCCACTCAACCGCTGCATTCAATCGTCCCGACGTTTGAGAAAAGAAAAAATTCGTACTGGACGATCACAGATCGTACAAACGATCCAATAAAAAACTGCTCTCAAAACGGTTTAAATTCGCGCAAACTGTTTCTTTACACATCGTCCCGTACGAAAATATTTCGTCCTGGACGATTTCCTCCAAAAAAATTTTTAGTTTTGAAATTTTTAAATTAACAAAATCAACAAAAACAATCAAAAACACAGAAAACATAAAACAAAATCATAAATCCAAAAACAATTCATTAAAACACACAAAATTCACAAAATTACAAAAACAAAACACAACAAGTATCAATGTTGCAAAGACATTTTAGTTAAGCATTCAAATCAATAACACCAAGCCTTGTTCTTAAAGTACTGAAGGTATCAAAGGCTAAAGGTTTTGTAAAAATGTCTGCAAGTTGATTTTCAGTTGAAACATGAATGAGTTCAATTTCTCCTTTGGATACATGATCCCTTATGAAATGATGCCTTATATCGATGTGTTTGGTTCTAGAATGTTGAATAGGATTTTTGGAAATGCAAATAGCACTAGTATTGTCACAATAAATTGGAATAGTGCCTATAGTTAATCCTAAGTCAATCAACTGTTGTTTTAACCAAAGTACTTGTGCCACACAACTTCCTAATGCAATGTATTCTGCTTCTGCAGTAGATAGTGCCACTGAATTTTGTTTTCTACTAGACCATGAAACTAATGAATTTCCAATGAATTGACATGTTCCAGAAGTGCTTTTCCTATCCACTCTACAGCCTGCAAAGTCAGAATCTGAGTAACCAATAATTTCAAATGAAGAGCTAAACTTAGGATACCAAATTCCTAAGTTTTGAGTTCCTAGTAGATATCTTAAAATCCTTTTCACTGCTGTCAAATGTGATTCTTTTGGATCTGATTGAAATCTAGCACATAAGCAAACACTAAACATAATATCTGGTCGGCTAGCAGTCAAGTAAAGTAAAGATCCAATTATCCCTCTAAATTTCTTTTGATCAACAGATTTTCCCTTAAGGTCTTTATCTAACTGAACTGAAGAACTCATTGGTGTACTAACAGGTTTAGCATTGTCCATTTCATATTTTTTGAGGATGTCCTTAATATATTTGGTTTGACTAAGAAAAGTACCTTCCTCAAGTTGCTTAATGCTAAATCCTAGAAAGTAATTTAAATCTCCCATTAGACTCATTTCAAATTCACTACTCATTGTTTTAGAAAAATCATCACAAAGATGTTTATTTGAAGATCCAAAGATGATGTCATCCACATAAATTTGAACAATAAGTATATCCTTTCCAATTTTCCTTAAAAAGAGAGTTGTATCCACACTTCCTTTTTCAAAAGATCTTTCAAGTAGGAAGGTGCTTAACCTCTCATACCAAGCCCTAGGTGCTTGTTTCAATCCATATAATGCCTTTTTTAATTTGAAAACATGATTTGGAAATTTAGAATTTTTAAAACCTGGAGGTTGTTCTACAAAAAAACATCTTCTTCAATTACTCCATTTAAAAAGGCACTTTTGACATCCATTTGAAACAATTTAAAACCTTTAAAACAGGCAAAGGCTAGTAAAACCCTAATTGCTTCAAGTCTAGCTACAGGGGCGAAAGTTTCCTCAAAATCAATTCCTTCAATTTGATTATACCCCTTAGCTACTAATCTAGCCTTATTTCTAATGACTACTCCTGAGTCATTCATTTTATTTTTGAACACCCACTTGGTTCCAACAACACTTTGATCTTTTGGCCTTGTAGTTAGTTCCCAAACTTTATTTCTTACAAATTGATTCAACTCTTCTTGCATGGCCAATATCCAAAATTCATCTGAAAGTGCTTGATCAATGTTACTGGGTTCAATAGTTGAAATAAAGGCTGAATGATTGACTTCCTTGTTTAATCCACGCCTAGTTCTAACACCCTCACTTGGTTCACCTATGATTAATTCCTTTGGGTGGTTTTTAGAAAATCTCAAATCTCTAGGCAAAGGGTCTTCTCTTTCTAAATTTTCTTCCACATTTTCTTCCAAATTTAATCTATCAATATTTTGGGAGTTTTCTTCAATTTCTTCTTCAACAACTTTTGGCTCTTCCATGTTTCCATTTTCATCAAAAACAACATGTGTGGTTTCTTCAATGACTAAAGTTCTTTTGTTGAATACTCTATAAGATTTTCCAACACTTGAATATCCAACAAAAATTCCTTCATCTGATTTTGGATCAAATTTTCCTAAGGTAGATTTTCCATTATTATGTATGAACACCTTGCAACCAAATACATGCAAATGAGACAAATTTGGTGTTCTTCCTTTTAGCAACTCATAGGGTGTTTTATTCAAATTTGATCTCACATTCACCCTATTCAGAACATAGCATGCAGTGCTAACCGCCTCAGCCCAAAAATATCTAGGAAGTGAGTATTCTGCTAACATTGCTCGGGCGGCTTCTATTAATGTTCTGTTCTTTCTTTCAACTACTCCATTTTGTTGAGGAGTTCTAGGTGCAGAAAAATTGTGATCAATCCCCTTTTCTTTACAGAAATCTTCAAATCTTTCATTTTCAAATTCTCCTCCATGATCACTTTGTATAGAAATTATTTCACATCCTAGTTTTCTTTGTATCCAAGTTGAAAAATTTCTGAATTCCTCAAATGATTCACTCTTATGAAAAAGAAATTTAACCCAGGTGAATCTTGAAAAATCATCTACTATAACAAATCCATATACCTTTCTTCCTAGACTAACAGTGCTTACTGGTCCAAAAAGATCCATGTGTAGAATTTCTAAAGGTTTACTGGTCCTAAGATCTTTAATGGACTTAAAAGAGGACTTCACTTGTTTTCCTAATTGACATGCATCACACAGATGGTCCTTAGTAAAGTCTAGTTTAGGTATTCCTCTCACCAAATTCTTTTGGGTAATTTTTCTAAGATTTTTCATACTAGAATGACAAAGTCTCCTATGCCAAAGCCATGATTCATCAGAAACAGTTTTCAAACAAAAGGCAGTAGGAGATTGAATACAATTTAAATCTAGCATATAAATATTGTTCACCCTTTTTCCATTTAAAACAATTTTCCCATTTAGGCTAATTATGCACTAGTAGGTAAAAATTTTACATTATAGCCCTTATCACATAGCTGACTTATGCTAAGCAAATTATGTTTTAAGCCTTCAACTAATAAAACATTATCTATGAAAAAGTTTTTCAAATTTCCAATCATACCTGATCCAACCACTTTCTTTGTGGTATTATCTCCAAGTGTAACCTTGCCTCCACTCCTGGCTTCCAGCGTTATGAATTGAGCAGTATCTCCAGTCATGTGCTTAGAACATCCGCTGTCCAGGTACCATATACTCTCACGAGGTCTTGTGTGAGAGTATTCCTGCAAAATTCTCAAATGTTAGACCTGGGAACCCAAACTAGTTTGGGTTCACCTTTATGAAATTTATAATCAGATGCATGTGTGATATGTCTAGATTTATGCATCTTAGTTCTCCACACCAAATTAGGTTTCATCTTTAAAGTGCAGGTGTGAGATTATGTCCCAAAAATCCACAATTGTTACATTTAACATTAGGAAAAATATTCCTATGTTTTCTCTCATATGATTGTCTTCTAAGGGATTTCATGAATTTAGGATAATATTTAGGATTTGTAAAATCTTCAAGTTTAGGGGGGTTCCTATTATCCTCGAGAGCTCTTATAGTAAGTTTGTAAAATGAATTCATTTCCTCCAAGATTCGATTTGTATAATTGACTCTATATGTCTTGTGCTCAGATTCATCCTTAAATTTCTCAAATTCTTTTTCAAGTTCAGCATAGGATGATTTTAAATTCTCAAAATTTTTATTCAAGTCATCATATTCATCAAGTAGTTTCATGTGGTTGCTATCAATTAAAGCATGATCTTTCCTAAGGATTTCGTGTTCCTTATTAAGCTCTTCCAATTCTAAAACTAAACTAGCATGCATCTTTTTCGTTTTCCTATATGCATCATGCATGTGTTCAGAAACTTCAAACAATTCATTATAGGTTAAATCACATACCTCTTCTTGATCTGATTGTTCAGCTTTATCTGCCATCAAGCAAAGGTTGGTGACTTCTTCTTCTTTTTCAGTCTCAGATGAGTCTGAAGCTGAGTCCGCCCAAAAAGCCTTTTGAAACTTCTTCTTGCCCTTCTTTACCATTGGTTTCTCCTCTACCTTCTCCTTGCTAGGAGTGGCTTTGAGTTTTGGACAATCAGTCTTTATATGACCTGGTTTCCTGCATTCATAACAAATCACTTCATTAGAAACCTTGCCATTTCTGTTATACTTACCTCTATTCCATTGCTGGCGTCTCTTCTGCTTCCTTTTTAAAAAGCTTTTGAATTGTCTAGTCATCAGTGCTATATCATCTTCATCCTCAGGTTGTGAGTGTTCACTTTCTGACTCTTCCACATTTAGTGCAATATTCTTGTCCTTTCTTGGTTCACCTGCATCAATCTTTCTTTGACTTACTCCTTGCTCGTAAGCAATGAGTGAACCAAGAAGATTGTCAATAGAATAAATGTTCAGATCTTTTGACTCTGTAATTGCAGTAATTTTAGAATCGTATGCAGTAGGTAAACAACGGAGAATCTTATTAACCATTTCAGCATTAGTTAATTCCCTACCAAGTGCATGCAAAGATGTGACAATTTGAGTGAATCTTGTGTACATGTCAGATATAGATTCATTAGGTTTCATGCGAAATAGTTCGTAGTCATGTAACAAGATATTGAGTCTTGATTGCTTAACCTCATTTGTCCCTTCATAAGTAATACAAAGTCTATCCCATATGTCTTTTCCGCTTTTACAAGTGGAAACTCGCATGTAGTCTTCAGATTTTAAAGCACAAAAGAAACTATTTAAACATTTCGCATTTAATTGTGCTAAGTCACGTTCTTCTATAGTCCAATCTGCATAGGGTGTATCTACCCTAATTCCATCAACTAATCTAGTTGGTTTTGTGTAACCTTCATGGACTAACATCCACATGCGATAATGAAGTGACTGTAAGAAAGTAGACATGCGTGTTTTCCAAAAATCAAAAGGAATATTGTCAAACAGTGGAGGTTTAGTGATAGAGTAACCCTCAGGTGTGTTTCGGTTTCCAAATGTAGCCATCTACGTTAATCAAAAAGTAGTTCAAACTTATGATTTTGAAACAATGCTCTGATACCACTTGTTGAGTCCAGTAATTAGGTTGTTAAGCCTAAGTAAATGTCCCACGGCTACCAAGGGGGGCGTGAATTGGTAGTTTTAAAAATTTTAAACCCTCTTAATAATAAAGTTGAACCGAAATAAAATTTTCTTTTAAAGTTAGTAGAAAAATGTTTTTCAACCACAGAGTTGTTAAAACTGAAATTCAAAGTGCGGAAACGTAAAAGCAATAAAGTAAAAGACACCAGATTTATAGTGGTTCGGTCTATAACCAGACCTACATCCACTCCTCAGAGGCACCCTCTGAGTATTGCACTAATACCACAAAGTGACTCTCCTTTAGCACCCACAGCAAGGCGGAGAAGCCTGTACAAAACACTCTTTTCACCACTACCCGGTGCGGCAGAGAACCGTTGTCCTTTTACACAATCCACAGTGCTGGCAGAGAACCGTCGTCCTTTCACACTCTCCTAGTGTGGGCAGAGAACCCTACGGCTGTTCACACTCTCCAAGTGTAGGCAGAGAACCTTCTTCCTTTTACACTCTCCTAGTGTAGGCAGAGAACCCACGTCTGTTCACACTCTCCAAGTGTCGGCAGAGAACCGGACCTTCTTGAATGATCTTCTCACAAGAATCTAGAAGGAAGAAAGAAAAGAGTGAAGAAATCCAATTTCACAAGTAGAGACTCTTACCTTAGCAATCCAAGTGAAGCCTTCTCGCTCCAATGGTAGGAATCCTCCTTTGAAAGCTCTCTTCCACTCTCTTATTGGCTATTCTCTCAATAGGCACGAAGATCAAATGACAAAAAGATTGGGTGGCAGTCTAATTTGGACTATTTATACAAAAGACATGAAAAACCGCCCAAAAACTGCATATTTTCAATTCTGTACGCAGTGGATCGTCCCGTACGATCCTGGATCGTCCTGGACGATTTTACTTAAACAATCTGAAACGACCCAATTTGTATATGTGTACGAAATGACTTCGTACAGCTGATCGTCCTGTACGAACTAGGTTCGTCCAGTACGAACGGTTATTACAAGGTCGGTTCTAGAAACTGCTGAAAACTGTTCTAAGTCGGTTTATCGTTTGGACGAAAATGTGTTCATCTGGACAAAAATTTTCCAGAGAGCCGATCGTCCTGGACGATTATTTATTTCGTCTGGACGAAAATTTTCCAGAGCACCCATCGCCGCGGACGATAATTTGCTTTTGTCTGGACGAAAATTTTCCAGAGAGCTGATCGTCCGGTACGATAATTATTTTCGTCTGGACGAAAATTTTCCAGAGGACTGGTCGCCTCGTACGATGGTAAAATTCGTCTGGACGAAATTTTACAGAGAACCCATCGTCCGGGACGATATTAAAATTCGTCCTGGACGAATAGGACTTAGAAAAAAAAAATTTTCCAAGCAAGTTCCTATTCGTTCCAAATGCTCTATAGGAGATAACTGACAGATCGTCCAGTACGATAAATATCGTCTTGTACGATCAGTATAGAATTTCAAGATCTCCTTATTTGTGTGTGTAAGATTTTATTCACTCAATTACAATCACTCCCTTTCAAAATTAATTCAGAGAAAAGACAAACTTCAAATAAACAAAATTTCTCATGTTGAATTTGATTTGAAGTTTTCGTAGTATGGAGTCTGATTTTCCTGAAATGTTAGTACACACAAGAGCAAGTGCAAATCTTCTGAAATTGATAGGAGATAACTATACATTTGAACAATAATGTTTGGAATCATCAAAACTACATAAGTTGCACAAATATAAATCATTCAAATAGCAACTATTCAAACAAAATTCATCACGCATATCACACAAGTAGTGCAAAAGTAATAAAATGGCGAAAAGTAAATGTATAAACTAGATTTATAGTGGTACAACGGATCAGGCTACACCCACTCACAAGTCCTCAACTTATGAATTTCACTACCTCTCTTGCTTAACTCAAAGTAAGTTTGAGATACCTATCTCCTTTATGGCTTTTAGAAAAACCCTTGCAAACTTTTTTTCCTTGAAGAAAAAGGCTACCCTAGCCCACTGACTTGATTCCACAATACACTAAAAAATTCCCATGATCAAAAGTTATTTACAAGCAAAGCACCACAAATTATAATTAAGATTAAAGATTTAAACTCTAAAATTAGAGGATTAGGGATGCTATTTGTAGGCATCATCCAATGGTGTAAACTCTCACAAAAAAAATCTCTCTTGAATGGTGTAAAAATCTCAAAAGAAAAGTAAAGTTATGAATGAAATTTCTTTCTAAAGCTTTCAAATTTTTAGTTTCCCTTAATAAAAAATCAATTTTGGGATTCTTAAAAAGTATATTTATAAGATGACTTCATTAGAGAACACTAAGGTTATTTTTTAAAAACTTTGGCAGGGCCATACAATATGATTAGTTTCTAGGAAAACTATCTATATCTGATCAAACTATATGATTGGGATTGAATAGAATGATATTTTATTTGATTTTATTTTTATTTTGCTCTTAAATTCATGGGTTTTTACACTTAGAAATATAATGCAAAATGAGTAAATAGATGAAAAGGTAAGAGTAGCTTTAAGCATATAAGATTAGAGAGAGTTGCCTTATATGGTTTGGTCATATAAAATGTTAGCTTTCTAATGACACAATTAGGAGAATAGATGTATTAGATCTAGCCTATGTTAAGAGGTGGAGGCATACCTAAAAAAATTTGTTAGAAAGCATTAGAAATAACCATTTTCTTATATTTATATTAGAATTTGATAATGAGAAAATGGATTCATGGAGCCCATCCAATGGAGTGGGATAAATACTTGATGTTATTGTTGTTCTTGTTGTCTTGAATTCATGGGTTTAAATTTTGTATATAGCTTATAACATCTTACAATATAATATGCACTATGCGATACAGTTATTTTAATTTTAAATTCACCTTATAAAGAAAAGGAACATATGAAGATTATGTAATTTGAAAATAATCAATTGTATTGTAAGAATTGCTACTACATAAACAAGTGTTGCAACTCAAGAATCTAGCTTGAGAATGTGTTTTTTTATGATAGAAAAATATTATTATTCTATTAATTTTATCATTTCTCTTAGCATGTACTGTACATTTTTTATTTATTATTTGTGTGTAATAACATTTTTGAAAAATCATACTCCAAATTATTAAAGACTTTAAGACATAGTAGATTTGGGTTTCATGTAATAAAGTCTGTAATTTTTTTATTTTTCTTGAGTCAGAGAGTGTGTGATTGTAATTGGGTAACCATGCACTCACACACTGGGGGAGAGAGTCAAAACTTAAAATTTTAAAACTAATCATACTAGATGATTTATCATATTTTTCCTCCAAAATAAAGTTATTCAAATTAGGCATTATATTTTTTGTACTGTTTATATTGTACGATGTCAGTTCATACAGATGATCGATATAGCACAAAATGGGGTAGTCCATGTACTAAATGAAGCATGATTTATGTTAACTATTCATACTGTATGATGTTAGTTCATACAGACGACTAACAGAGTATGAAATGGGGTCATCCACATTCGTACCAAATGAAGCATGATTTGTGTTAATTGTTCATACTATAAGATGCTAGTTTATACATATGACTAATATAATATAAAATAAGATTAGTACAGGATCATACCAAATGAATAGGTTCAAATTTGATATGTTTGTTCATTATGATGTTAGTCGTCTGACGACTGACATAGTATTAAATAAGATTTGTATAGGATCGTACCAAATAAATAGGTTCAATTTTGAACCATTCGTATAATACAATGTTAGTTTATATAGATGACAGATAAAGTATAAAATAAGATTCATATAAGATCATGCATATATTTTTGAATTGTTCGTACAGACGATCTTCAATCGTACTGTACGATCTTAAGTCACTTCACTTATACTTTTCAAAATTTTAATGATTTTTCTTATTTTTTCGATATAAGAGTCCTAAAATCTGACACTGAAAAACTTTGCTATGATTTTCCCTTGAGAGTGGCCATTGAGTGAGAGTGTTTGGGAGAGATTGTGAGAGAGAAGCATGAGAGATCAAGTGAGGGAGAGTTGTGAGGGATTCATAAGGTTGACCAAAGTTAGGATCACTTTTTCTTTTTTAAATTTCTGCCCATCTTCTTTGGAGGCTTTGAGAGAAGTTCTTCAACATTATGTCGCAGTACTCTGCCATCACCAAGAGGATGAAAAATAATTTAAGTTCTCTGCCATCACTAGGAAGGTTAAAAAGGATGGAGATTCTTTATCATCACCAGGAGGGTGAAAAAGGATGAATGTTCTCTATCATCACCAGGAGGGTGAAAAAGGATGAATGTTCTCTACCATCACTAGGAGGATAAGAAAAGATATCGGTAATTTGTCACACCAGGTTGGTGGAAGAGAGTTTATAAAGGCTTCTCCACCTTGTTGTGGGGGAAAAAGGAGAGTCACTTTGATTTAGTACATAACTTGGAGCAGTCTTCAAGGAGTGGGCATAAGTCTAGTTTGGACTGAATCACTATAAATTTGGTGTTCTTTTGTTCACTTTACTTTTTTAATATTTTTATATTTTTATGCTTTATAATTTTGTGGCTATTTTTTTTTGTAATAATCATTTTATTACATAACTACATATCTCAAGATTATTATTTAAACTTTCTAAAAATAATTTTTAAAAATCCAAGAATTTCTTTTAAAAATTATCAATTCACCCTCTCTTGATTAACCTTAGGATAGTTTAATAAGGTCTAACAACCTACACAAACTTTTAAGTGGTACTAGAGCATATTTCAAAAATTAAAGTTTAGACTACTTTTTTAAAAAATGATCATGGCTATTTTTGAAAACTGGAACACTCCTGAAGGATATTCTATCATTAGACAACCTTTATTTGATAATATCATTTTTAATTTTTGAAAAACTCACATGTCAATTTTTTTACAATTACTTGACTATAGCATGTGGATATTAGCATAAAAAGGTTACACTAGTCCCACTAAACTTATTGATGACATTAGAGTTGAAGCACCATTCACTGATTGGACACTAGAAAAAAAAAAGACTTAACACAACTAAATTCAAAATATTTAAATAGGTTTTTTGTAGATTAAAATCAGAAGACTATATGCATGTTTCTACCTACAAATCTGGAAAAGAAATTTAGGATAGACTTTGCATAACTTATGAAGGGATAAATGAGGTTAAATAATATAGATTAAATATTTTATTACATGACGATGAATTATTTCACATGAAATCGAATGAGTCAATTTTAGATATGTATGCTCATTTTACTCATATTGTTATCTCATTACATGCTTTAAGTAGAGAACTAACTAATTAAAAAAAGGTTAATGAAATTATATGTTATTTACCTACTACTTATAATTCAAAGATAACTACCATAATAAGGTTGAAATATTTGAATGTATATTCAATTGACAATATGCTTAGATCAATTATTGCTTACGAGCATAAAGTGAATCAAAGACAGATTGATACATGTAACAATCAGAAAGTGAAGAATATTGCTTTGAAAGTAGATGATTTTGAAAGTGATTAATCAGTGCCTGAGGATGAAAATGATATTGCACTCATGACTAGATAATTTAAAAGTTTTCTTAGAAGAAAGTAATGGAGATGTTAGTATTGGAACAAAGGTAAGTTTAATAAGAATGCAAAAGTTTCTAATGAAGTTATTTGTTATGAATGTAGGAAGCTTTGACATATAAAAATAGATTTCCCAATTCTCAAAGCTAGTTATAGAAAGGAAAAAAGCTTGAGGAGAAAACTAATGTTAGGAAGGGAAAGAGAAGAATGCAAAGAGCTTTCTGGACTGACTTAGCTTCAGACCCCTCAAAAATAGATGTAGAAGATTAAGTCACAAACTTGTGCTTAATGGCAGATAAACTTGATCGTTCAGATCAAGAGGAGGTATGTGACTTACGTTATGATGAATTATTTAAAGTTTTAGAGAAGATTTATAATGCATATATGAAGCTTAAATAATTGCATGAAAATCTTAACCTTGAGCATTTGAATTTATAAAAAAGAATAGATAATTCTTAGGAAAGATTATGCATATATAGATAGTAACCATATAGTCTTGCTGAATGAATTTGATATTGAAGTAAGAAATATTATTTAATAAATAAAAATTTGTTAGGGATATTAAGCCCTTATGAACTAGCCTGAGACTAACCAAGAGGGGGCGGGGAGGGAGGGGGGGGGGGGGGGTGAATTGATGTTTTAAAATATTCTCAAACAAAAATCATAATCTTTTGAAATATTTTAAAACCACAAACTAAATAATCATTCACTATAAAATAAAGTACAAAAATTAGATATGAAAATGCAATAAGAAAGAACACACTAAATTTTATAGTGGTTTGGTCAACTTGACCTATATCCACTCTTCGGAGCCTCTCCTTCGGGTATTGTACTAAACTCAGTGACTCTCCTTTTGCTCCCACAGTAAGGATGAGCTGCCTGTACAAAACTCCTTTCCATCGACTCCAGTGAGGCAGAGGACCCAACTCCTTTTGCTTCATCCTAAATCAGGCAGAGAACCCAACTCCTTTCGCTTCCTCCTGAAGCAGGAAAAGAACCTTGATCAATTACTAAACTAGACCTCTCTAAAAATTCCAAGGAACTAGGGATGATGACAGAGAAGGAAAATTAGATTATTTCTTGGAGCAACCTTTATGAAACCCTCACAAACTCCCCCTTACAAGATCCTCCCTTTCACCCAATCTTTCCCTCTCCTCTTGGCACTCTCAGGTCAGTACAATAATAAATAATTTAATCTTGAGTAAACAAAAGGTCTTAAATAGAAGGGCTTCAAATTTTCCCTAAATTGTAACAAACTGATAAAGATCATCCAGGATGATCGACCGATCATCTTATACGATCAATATAAATTAAGCTCAATAAGCCAGGATGATCTGGGAGAGGTTGGATGATTAGAAAATTTATTTGTTCTAATTATCTAGGACAATATGAATATTATTATGTACGATTAGTTCATAACATCAAGTATCATCCAAACCATCACTTTGTTTGGCTAGACTTTTCATTTTGGATGATGAAAAAATAACTGATCAACCTTGATGATTTTTGGATCATCCAGTATATTTAATTCAAATAAATACACATCACTCAGAACATCATTCTGGTCATCAAGGAAGAAACTAATGTTTGTTTAACTAATCGTCTCGGATAATTCTACGATCGTCCAAGAAGATATAATCGATCAATCAAAGCTTAATTGCTTTCCTTAATCATCAAACTAATTTAGGCATAATTGTAATGCATCATACAGGATGATGTCCTGGATGATATCCTGGATGATATCCAAAAATAATAACATGCCTAAAAGAGCTAGTGGCTATTCTTTCTGATTTGAGCCTATCATCTAAGATGATGCTAATATCTTCTAGGATGATTTTCTTAGTTTTGGCTTCTTTAATCATGATGCCTTAATTAGGGTATTTATTTTTAACTAATAGTCCATGATGATTTGGGATCGCCCATGATGATTTATGATCGTCTAGGATAATTTGGGATCATTCCGAACAATTTGATCAAACATAAAAAACTCTAAAATGGACAAATTGTTTTTCCTAAGTGTGTGTGTGTGTGTGCAAGTTCACTTAGCATCAGGACCCACTTTATTATATTTAACTTATAAAAAGGTGAAAACACTTGATGTATACTTATAGACTAACTCAGTCTTAATCTATCCAATCTTGAGGTGACTTGATTTGTAATTGAGCTTATGGACCTGAAACGTTAGTAGGCAAGGTAGTCATAGAAAAATAGAAGTGCAAGAAATATTTTCTATCATCAAAATTATAATCTCTAAATCCAGATTTGCAGTAATCCCCCTTTTTTGAGGATGACAAATATTTTGTAAAATGTTCAACTTAAGTAGTTAATTGAAACATAACATGAAATAAAATATTGTGAACCAAGCAATTCAAAATTTTACTAAAATCAACCAGATGATACAAATACTAAAGAAAAGTAGTAAAAAAAAATAGTATAATGAAACAATATAAATACTGTCACAACTCCCCCTTTTGACATCCTAAAAAGGTGGAGGAAGCCAGAAAAGAAAAAAAAGAATAAAAAATACAAAAGAAAAAAATAACATCACAAAAAATATCACAAGAAAAATATTCTACAAGTACGAAGGGCCCTGATTATTAGAAGGAGGTGGTGGTGGCAGTTGAAAGAAGCTGTAAATAGTAGCGGACTGCTTTTCAAATCAGACCATGTCCTGGTCGTGCTTCTACTTCTACTGTTAGTGAGCCACGTATGCATCAAATCTAGCCATATTTACCTCATGTTATTGCTCCTATGCAACAACATAAGAATCGAACCTAACCTCCCACTGATCAAACCGCTCTACTAGCTGATCCACCTATGAATATTGGTAGGGCGGAGTAGGTACAAGAATAAGTGTAGTAGCAGCTTCCTCCTCAGCTCCCTCAGCCTCCTTATGATCCGGGTGGAGAGTACTATGAAGAATATGGAAGGAGCTGTTGGTGTAGAAGGTAAGCTGAAAATTAGGAGGGGCAGTATATTAAAGATTATATTTGGTTTTTATGATATAGCTATGATGTGTCCTAAAGCAATGTTAGGCTTTCTTCTATTCCCTGGATCCCTAATACTAGTCAAATGCTCAATGTAATAGAAAAGAAGATCAGCAACATTGAATTCCATATGGGCCATTATATAAAATGTGGTCACCGAAAGGAGAGGAGTGATATGGATATGATCACCAGCTTTGAGAATAACTGAGATATGAAGTATATGTTGGATATTCCTAGGATCCTTGACTAAGATTCTAGATGCCCCATCATGATAAGAGACATAAATATTTCTCAGAAGCTAATTGGTAGGAGCCTAGTTATAATAAGGATCATGAGATAAGAGGTAAAGTTTGTCTCTAGTAGTGGATAGTTGGAGGAGTTTGTGGAAGTCTTGATAGATAATTTTAATAGGGTGTTTATTTGCATAGGATTGAAGGGAAGTATAAGTGGAGTTTATTCTAAGGCTTGCAAAAAATTCAAAAAAAAGTTCAAATTGAAGGAGAAGGCGTATATAAGGATGAATATGAGGGAGGTGTGAGCAAATAGATTAAGGATAAGGTAAGTGAGTGTATGAGGGTTGACAGTCCAAGATAGAGTGATCCCGGCTATCTTGTAGTGAAGGTAGGCGGCTTGGTCAGCCACCTCAATGAAATGAGGGTCAATAGTGGCCCTCAAAGAACTTCTAGTAGCATTCTAGAGTGCTTTCCACCCACCATGAATAAGAAAATTCAAGCTTGAGGGAGAAGAATGAAGAAGTGAAGGGTTCAAGGTGAGAAAACACTTTGAATTTTGTTGTTTATAAAGAAATGGCTATGACGATTGTAGAATTGCTTAGGACAATCAGACAAAATTATGATGTTTGGGATGATTGGTCAAAAAGAAGTTATATCATCCAGGATAATCAGACATCATCTAGGACGATTAGACACAAGTGATTGTCCTGAGGAGGCATGTCGAAAGATCATTGAAAAAGTAGATCATATAGGAAAATTAGGTGGATCGTCTAGGACGATCGATAATAATGGATCATCCAGCCAAATTTAAAATGTATAATTTTTTGTCATGCGGATCGTATAGGATGAATAGGTGGATCGTCTAGTATAATCATAAATAATTGAAGCAGACTTTGAGCAGATCATCTAGGATGATGTGGTTCATCCAGGACAATCATAAATAATTGAGAAGGATTTGATCTGATCATCCAAAATGATGGGTATCATCTAGGATGATCTTAAATGATTGAGTCAGATCAGCCATTAGATGAATGAGGAAGGGCAGATTGAATATATTGTCCAAAATGATAAGAATATCATCCTGAATGATATTACCAAAAAAATAAAATTTTGATGATGCATGGAGGGGATCAGAAGGTTCCCAAAAATATAAGAAACTAGAAAAAAACAAAATAATAAATAATAAAATATAATAAAAATGTTAAAAGAGTTGCTACTTAGCTTTGCATGTTTTACATTCTTGCAACTTGTATGTTTTTATGATTTCAAATATTATTATTTTGATTATTATTTTCTCCTAACACATTTTAAAAAGAATTGTTTTTGGCTCTTGTATGTACTAACATTTCAAGAAAATCATACTCTAGATTATTGAAGACTTCAAATCAAGATCTGCTTATAATATTTTGTAACTTGGAGTCTGTATTTTTCTTTTACTTGAGTCTGAGAGAGTTTGATTGTAATTAAGTAAGTTAGCACACACACCGAGGAGAGCTTTAAAATTCACAATTTTAATATACTGATCATACAGGATGAACCATGTTCATACGAGACGAGCAGGTCAGTTATACTCCTCGAAGAGCAATGGAACAAACAGAGGGTACAAAAAATTTTTATAGGTCTTAATCATCCAGATGAATTTTTTTGTTCATCCTTAGATGATGTCCTCTAGAATCTCATTTTGAACTATTCGTCCAGACAAATTATCCTGTTCGTCTCTGGATGATGTCCTCTAGAATCTCATTTTGAACTATTTGTCTAGATGAATTATCCTGTTCGTCCTTGGATGATGTCCTCTGGAATCTCACTTTGAACTATTTGCCTAGACGAATTATCTTGTTCGTCCCTGGACGATGTCCTTTGGAATCTCATTTTGAACTATTCGTCTAGACAAATTATCCTGTTAATCCCTAGACGATGTCCTCTAGAATCTCATTTTGAACTATTCGTCCAGATGAATTATCATGTTCGTCCCTGGACGATGTCCTCTGGAATCTCACTTTGAACTATTTATCCAGATGAATGATCCTGTTCGTCCTAGGATGATGTACTCTAGAATCTCACTTTGAACTATTTGTCCAGATGAATTGACCCCTTCATCCTAGGAAGATGTCCTTTGTTCTTTGAACTTATGATCTGTCCTGCATTTTTATCCCAACGAATCTTGGTATGAAGGCAGTTCATACCAATGCATATTAAGGTCGTACGCAACAATTTTTACACTATTCGTATGTACAAGATTAGATCGTACGGGATGATCATGAACGTACATAATTAAAATTTTATAGTTTTTGGACAATTTTTTGTGTCTTTCTTATGAAAGGGTCACTTAAAACTATCAGCAATCTTTTTGTCTATTGGTCTTTGTGTATACTGAATAGAGATTGAAGGAGAGAGTGAGAGAGAGTATTTGAAGGAGAGTTCTTATTACTGGAGCATGAATGTTTCACTTGATTACTCAAAGGTAAGGATCTTCATTTGTGAATTATGATTACTTCACTCTTTTCTCTTGTCCTTCTACATTTCTCATGAGAAGATTTTTCAAGGAGATCTGGTTCTCTGCTGACACTCAAGGAGTGTGATGAGACGAAGGGTTCTCTGACTACACTTACAGAGTGTGAAAGGATGAAGGTTCTCTACCTACATTTGGAGAGTGCGAACAGCCGAAGGATTCTCTGCCTACACTTGGAGAGTGTGAAAGGATGAAGGTTCTCTGCCTACACTTGGAGAGTGTGAAAGGATAAATGTTCTCTACATACACTTAGAGAGTGTGAACAGCTGACGGTTCTTTGGAAACACTTGGAGGGTGTAAAAGGATGATGGTTCTCTACCGCACTAGGTAGTGGTGGAAGAGAGTTTTTATGAAGGCTTCTCCACCTTGCTGTGGGGGTAAGAGGAGAGACACTTGTGGTAATAGTGCAATACCTGAAGTGGGAGACTTCAGGGAGTGGATGTTGGTTGTATTTGACCGAAACACTATAAATCTTGTGTATTTTATTTTTCGTTGTTTTTTCTTTATTATTTTTGTTATTTGTGGTTGAAAAATTATTTTTAAATTTTCACTAAAACTTTAATCAGCTTAAAAGAGGAAGAATTTTTTTAATTACTAATTTACCCCCCCCCCTCTTGGTTAGCCTTTTGAGATATAAGCTTAGGTATAATAACCTAATTCATAATTAATAAGTTTTAACAAGTGGTATCAGAGTATAACTTCAAAATCATAAGTTTAGACTACTTTTTGATTAATGACCATGGCCACATTTAAAAACTGAAATACACCTGAAGAATATTCGATCATAAGACCTCATTTGTTTGATAATATTCTATTTGATTTTTGGAAAACACGCATGTCTATATTTTTACAGTCACTTGATTATCGCATGTGGATTTTAGTACTAGATGGGTATACAAAACCAACTAGACTAGTTGATGGCATTAGAGTAAAAACACCATTTGCGGACTGGACAGTAGAAGAACGTGGCTTAGCACAACTAAATGCTAAATGTTTAAATAGTTTTTTTTGTTCACTCAAGTCAGAAGATTACATGCGAGTTTCCACTAGCAAGAGTGGAAAAGACATAAGAGATAGACTTTGTATAACATATGAAGGGACTAATGAAGTTAAATAATCCAGACTTAATATCTTGTTGCATGACTATGAATTATTTTGCATGAAATCTAATGAATCCATTTCTGACATGTACATAAAATTCACACAAATAATCACCTCTTTATATGTACTGGGTATGGAACTAACGAATATTGAAAAGGTTAATAAGATACTTCATTGTTTGCCTACTATATATGATGCTAAAATAACTGTGATTATAGAGTCTAAAGATTTAAATGTTTACTCTATTGACAATCTTCTCGGATCACTAATTGCTTAAGAGCAAGGAGTGAGTCAAAAAAGATTGATGCAGGTGAACTACAAAGGGAGAAGAACATAGCACTGAAAGTGGAGGAGTCGGAGAGTGATCTATCACAACCTAAGGATGAAGATGACATTGCACTAATGACTAGATAGTTTAGAAACTTTCTGAAGAGAAATTAAAAGAGACTCCAGCAATGGAATCAAGATAAGTTCAATATGAATGTTATGGTTTTAAATGGTGTTATTTGCTATGAGTGCAAGAAACCTAGACACATTAAATTAGAATGCCCAAAACTCAAAGCCACTCCTAGTAAGGAGAAGGTAGAGGAGAAACTAATAGTGAAGAAGGGCAAGAAGAAATTCCAAAAAGCTTTCTGGACGAACTTAGCTTCAGACTCGTTAGAAACTAAAAAGGAAGAAGTCAGCAATCTATGCCTGATGGCTGATAATCTTGATCAGTCAGATCAAAAAGAGGTATGTGACTTGACTTATATTAAATTTTTAGAAGTTTTTGAACGCATACAAATTATATATAAGAAGTTAAAGAAAATACATGCTAGTTTGAACTTAGAGTTACATGAACTGCAAAGAGAATAAGAGATCCTTAGGAAAGATCATGCTTTAATTGATAACAACAACATGAAATTACTTGATAAGTTTGACGATTTGAATAAGAACCATGAAAATTTAAAATCATCCTATGTAGAACTTAAAAACGAATTTAAAGATTATAAGGATGAAGCTGAGAGTAAAATTTATCGGATAAATTATATAAATCGTATATTGAATGATATGATTTCATTTTATAAAATAAAGATAAAAGCTCTCGAGGATAATAGGATACCCCAAGACTTGAAGATTTCATTAATTCTATTTTTTATCCTAAATTTATGCAATCCATGAATATACAGATTATAGAAGATTAAGAAACCCATTTCATGGGTCAAATGCTTTAATTATGGATTGTTTAGACATATAACACACACTTGTACATTGGATAAGAAAACTCATTTGGTGTGGAGACCTAAGATGCATAAACCTAGATATAACATATATGCATATGTTTTTAATTTGCAAAAAGGTAAAGCCAAACTTGTTTGGATTCCCAGGTCTAACATTTGATGTTTTTGTAGGATCACTCTCATACAAAGCCTCGTGAGAGCATATGGTACCTGGAAAGCAGTTGCTCAAAGCATATGACTAGAGATACTACATAATTCATATCACTGGAAGCTAGGAGTGGAGGCAGGGTTAAACTTAGAGATAACACCACAAGGAATGTGGTAGGATCAAGTATAATAGGAAACTTAAAAAATGTTTTTATAGAAAATGTTTTGTTAGTAGAAGGCTTAAAGTATAATCTTCTGAGTATCAGTCAGCTATGTAATAAATATTATTGTGTAAATTTTTTTTCTACTACCAGCATATTAAGCCTGTGGTACTGATGTTTTGAATAATATTAGGGTAAATAATGTGTATATGCTAGACTTGAACTATACCAAAACTCCTTATACTTTTTATTTAAAAACTATTTTTGATGAGTCATGACTTTGGCATAGGAGACTTTGTCACTCTAGCATAAAAATCTTAAGAGGATTACCCAAAAGAACCTAGTGAGAGGTATACTAAAACTAGATTTTACTAAGGACCACCCTTGTGATGCTTATCAATTAGGAAAATAGGTGAAGTTATCTTTTCAGTCCAATAAGGATCTTAGAATTTGTAAACAATTGGAGATTTTATATATGAATCTTTTGGATCAGTTGGAACTATAAGTCTAGGAGGGAAGGTATACGGATTTGTAACTGTGGATAATTTTTCGAGATTCACATGGGTTAGATTTCTATATCATAAGAGTGAATCATTTGAAGAATTTAAAATTTTTTTGACTTGGATTCAAATGAAACTAGGATGCGAGATTTTGACAATTCAAAGTGATCATAGAGGAGAATTTGAAAATAAAAAGTTTGAGAAATTTTATAAGGAGAAAGGGATTGATCACAATTTTTCTGCACGTAGAACCCCTCAGTAGAATGAGGTAGTCGAAAGGAAAAAATAGAATATTATTTTAAACAGCTCGAGCCATATTGGCAGAATATTCACTTCCTAAATATTTTTGGACTGAGGTGGTTAACACAACATATTATGTTCTGAATAAAGTGAATGTTAGATCAAACTTAAATAAAATACACTATGAGTTACTAAAGGGAAGAACACCTAATTTTTCACATTTGCATGTCTTTGGATGTAAGGTGTTCATATATAATAATGAAAAATCTGTCTTAGGAATATTTGATCCAAAATTAGATGAAGGAATTTTTATAGGATAAGTGTTGGAAAATCTTATAGAGTATTCAATAAAAGAACTTTGGTAATTGAAGAGACAATACATGTTGTTTTTGATGAATCTAGAAGTTTGAAAGAGCCGATAGTTGAAGAGGATGAGATAGAAATTGACTCCCAAAAGATTGAAAAAATAAATTTGGAAGAAAAATTGTAAATAGAAAATCTAATGCCTAGAGATTTGAGATTTTCTAAAGATCACCCAAAGGAATTGATTATAGATGAATCTAGTGAGGGTGTTAGGATTTATGCATAGACTGAGCAAAGAAGTCAATCATTCAGCCTTTATTTCAATGATAAAAGGCACAAATATTGATCAAGCACTTTTAGATGGATTTGGGATATTGGCTATGCAAGAAGAATTAAATCAATTTATATGAAATGAAGTTTGGGAATTAAATGTAAGGCCAAAAGATCAAAGTGTAGTTGGAACTAAGTGGGTATTCAAGAACAAAATGAATAACTCAGAGTAATCATTAGAAATAAGGCTAGATTGGTGGCTAAGGGGTATAATTAGATTGAAGGGATTGATTTTGAAGGAGACTTTTTTCCAAGTAGTTAGACTTAAAGTAATTAGGGTTTCGTCAACCTTTGCTATTTTAGAGGATTTAAATTGTATCAATTGAATGTTAAAAGTGCCTTTTTAAATGGGATAATTTAAGAGGATGTTTATGTGGAACAACCTCCAATCTTTGAGAATTCTAAACACTCAAATCATGTTTTCAAATTGAAAAAGGCATTACATGGATTGAAACAGGCACCTAGGACTTAGTATAATAGGTTGAGCACCTTCCTACTTGAGAAATCTTTTAAAAAAGGGAGTGTAGACACAACTCTATTTTTAAAGAAATTGAGAGAGGATATACTCATTATATAAATTTATGTTGATGATATCATCTTTGGATCTATAAATAAAAACCTTTGTGATGATTTTTCTAAAATAATGAGTAGTGAATTTGAGATGAGTCTAATGGAAGATTTGAGCTACTTTCTAGGCTTTAGCATTAAGCAAATTGAGGAGGGTACATTTCTTAATCAGTTAAAGTATGTTAAGAACATCCTCAAAAAGTATGAAATGGACAGTACTAAACTTCTTAGTACAACTATGAGTTCCTCAGTTCAATTGGATAAGGACCCTAAGATAAAATTTATTGATCAAAAGAAATTTAGGTGGATAATTGAATCTTTGCTTTACTTGACAGCTAGCCGACCCATATTATGTTCAATATTTATTTATGTGCTAGATTTTAATCAGATCCAAAAGAATCACATTTGACAGCAGTGAAAAGGATTTTAAGGTATCTCTTAGGAACTCAGAATTTAGGAATTTGGTATCCTAAGTTTAGCTCTTCATTTGAAATAATTGGATATTCAAATTCAGACTTTATTGGTTGTAGGGTTGATAGAAAGAGTACTTCTAGAATATGTTAATTTATTAGAAATGTTTTAGTCTCTTGGTCTAGTAGAAAACAAAATTTCGTAGCCCTATCTACTGCTAAAGCTGAATACATTATCTTAGGAAGTTGTGTGGCACAAGTACTTTGGTTGAAATAATAATTGATTGATTTAAAATTAATAATAGGCACTATTCCCATTTATTGTGATAATACTAGTGCTATTTATATTTTTAAAAATCCTATTCAACATTCAAGAACCAAACGTATAGACATCAGGCATCATTTCATAAGGGATCATGTATCCAAAGAATAAATTGAACTCATTCATATTTCAACTGAAAATTAACTTGCAGACATTTTTACAAAACCACTAGCCTTTGATACTTTCAGTATATTAAGAACAAGGCTTGGTGTGATTGATTTAAATTCTTAAATAAAGATTTCTGCAACATTGATATGTGTTTTGTTAGTGTATTTTTTGATTTTGTAATTTTTTCCATATGTGTTATTCATTTTTTGTTCGTGTTTGTTTTCGAATTTTCTTGTTTGATTGTTATAAATCTTTTTCACATCAAAATTTCTATTTTTGAGCAATGGCATGAAAATTTTTGTGTGACAATCGTCTCTATGAAATTAATTTCATATGGGATGAATCGTGTAGTGTATTAACTGTTGATTCGAATGGTTTGCATGCATTTTTTTTAGTTTTTAATACAATTCATTTTTAGGATTGTGATGATTGTCCGAATGATATGTATTCATTCGTTTGTACACATGAAGACGGATATATGGATATGATCAATTTTTATTTTGATCGTACGTATGAACATTCAGTTTGTACATATGAACCTGTGGCAATTCAATGTGGGGGACGTTTGAAACTGTCAGAAAAATGATCTTAATTAAATGATCATCCCGGACGAATACCTATTTATATGTACGATCGTTTGGTCAAAAGTCTGTATGAATGGATGCCTCATAACTTGCATGTTTACGAAAAGCCGTTTTATTTTTGGGCTCATTCAGTCATCCATACAAAATAAATTTTCGTACGTATGAACCCATAATCATACGGGATGAAATTATTTTTTTTTGTAAGAACGTTCATTTTTTCCTTAAATTGAAAGGTTTAGAACTCAAACTTCATTCACTTTAAAAACCTTTTCAATCTTCTAATCTTCTTGATCTTCTCCATGACTAGTTCAAGCAAAAGAGTTAGGCAAGTGAAGGAACTAACTAGGGGACCTTTCTCTAGAATTTCAGGAGAGAACTTTCTATCTAATGAAAATGAGGAGTCTTTTCATAGGTTCGTATCTGCAAAAATCAGCCCCTCTAGAGTCTTTCTCCAAGAACAACTCACATTTAAGGTGATGGACCTTTTTGCTTCTACCCAGTTTGCTCTTATTCTGACTCTAATCCACATCTTCAATAAGGAAACATTTCACTACTTCCTTACAAACATGTCTTTTGATTCTGACCAAAGTGTGATTAGATCTTATATTTTTAAGAACAAGGTAGAAATAACAAAAGAAGATTTGGGAATATTTTTAAACTTAAGGACTCAAGGGATTAGAGACCATACTTTGGCCTCTTCTTCCAACTATTACTGAACTGCAATAAATCAAGTTCTTAGAGGGATTAGAGAAGTAGGTCATATCCCTAAGGTGGCCACTCTTAACTAAAATGCCCAAATCACCCAGCTTGTTCTTCGTATTTTCATTATTCTTAAAGCTGGTGATCGAATAAATATTACACCTCTTCTTTCCATAGTGACATATCTGATTATGACTAGCCAACCAATAGATGAAGCCCAACTGATCATTGACTACATGTATGAACTTTTTGAGATTAGCCATGTCTCCCACAAGAGAAAGAAGAATATAACCTTAGGACATCTTGTGACTTATATTTTGGAGAATAAGTATGAATTAGTTCATCTTGTTTAAAATCTAGAGGAGCCTATCTACTACAATGATGGATCATTCCAATCAATCTTTAATAGAGATCCACATGTAGTAAGTAGTGACACTGAGGAGTAAAGGAGAAGACCTCCACCTACACCTACTGGTGGAAAAAACTTTCAGGATATGGTCCAACACTTTGATCGTCTTAAGAGTCATTTTGATCAATGTTTTGATCAGATTGAAACTCATCTTCAGCAGCACGACTATCAATATCAGCAGGCTATGGGTTAGGTTAGAGGTCAAATTGAATATATCAACATGAATATAGCTATGATGAATAGCTATTTTAATATTTTCAACCAATCACCTCCTCCAAATCAGGGCCCTTCAGAGTGATGATTGTACTTTTTTCATGCTCCTTTCTACCTGTGATGACTTGATGTGATGAGATGTTATGTGTTGTTGTTGTTTATATTTTTATATTTTTATGTGATGTGTTAGTTTTTATGTTTTTGTGTTAAAAATATCTTTGTATTGATATAAACCATGCTCAATGTATTATCTTTTACCTTTGATATCAATAAAAATTATCCTTTCTTACTTTAGTATTTTTTATTTCTTTTCAAAAATGTGTGTTAGCCTATTTGATCATCCTTAAAATATTGTTCTAACAAGTGCTAAATTTTGAATTGCAATATTTTGAAGTTGTGTTATAACTTGATCTAGCTAAAAATGTCCATCTCATGTCTCTTATTAGACTAACATAATTTTAATATTATTATTACAATATTGATATTTTTTTATTTTTTTATTTCTCTTTTCAATATAAATATCATTGTACTTAGAGAAATTTGAGATTTTAAATTATCTATTTTATAAAGATCAAGAAAACACTTTAAAATGTACAAATGTATATAAATAAAAAGAATACACAATAGTTCACAATTTGAAAAAGAGGCACAAAATAAGCCCACAAGTATAAAAGATGCACAAAGTGTGCCACAAATATTGAAAAGATGCTCAAAGCACCACAAGTATTTGTTCTTTCCTTAATCTTTTAATCTTTAAATTCAAATTAATATTCTGTTTAATTTTACTTTGTATTGAAATTTGAAATATACAAATTTTACATTTATCTTCTTTGCAATGATTTTACTTATCTCATTATCTAAACTGATTCATGATTTTGATACTTTTTCTTCTCTCTTTTATATATATACTTAAATCATATGAATCTTTCTATTTCTCTAATGACATTTAATTTTTATTTGCAAATATAACTCAATTTCTTTAAAGGATCAATTATCAATGGCTTTTCATATGACTTCTAACATTTTTGTATTTATTCATTTCTTCTTCTCTTTCTGTTGTTGTCAAAAAAGGGGGAGAAATATTGTTTGACATTTGTGTGTTGTTCGTGTGTTGTTCATATTTTTCATGGATTGTGTGTTTTTGTTCATATTTTTTTGGTTTGTTTTTGATGTTTCAATATTTTTTTATGTGTATGAAAATTTAAAATTTAAAATATGATAAGTTCAACAATAATGCCCCTTATACTCAAATGTTTATTCATTCAGGGGGAGTTTAGGAGAAACTTAGAACTTTCAAATTTATACAAACAATAATTAATTAGCCATCATAAAAAAGGGGGAGTTTGTTGAAAGAGTTGATACTTAGCTTTGCATGTTTTAGATTCTTGTAACTGCTTTGCATGTTTTACATTCTTGCAACTTGTATGTTTTGATGATTCCAAATATTATTATTTTGATTATTATTTTCTCCTAATACATTTTAGAAAGAATTTTTTTTGGCTCTTGTGTGTCCTAACATTTCAGGAAAATAGTACTCCAGATTGTTGAAGACTTGAAATCAAGATCTGCTTATAATATTTTGTAACTTGGAGTCTGTATTTTTCTTTTACTTGAGTCTGAGATAGTGTGATTATAATTAAGTAACTTAGCGTGCGCGCACACACAGACACACACACAGAGTGAAAGCTTTAAAATTCACAATTTTAATATACTGATCGTACAGGATGAACCATGTTTGTACAGGACGACCAGGTCAACTATTCTCCTCAAAGAGTAATGGAACGAACAGAAGGTGCGAAAATTTTTTTTAAGTCTTAATCATCCAGACAAATTATCCTGTTCATCCCTAGACGATGTCCTCTGAAATCTCATTTTGTACTATTTATCCAAACAAATTATCCTGTTCGTCCCTGGACGATGTCCTCTGGAATCTCATTTTGAACTATTCGTCCAGAAGAATTATCCTGTTCATCCCTGGATGATATCCTTTGGAATCTCACTTTGAACTATTTGTCCAGATGAATTATCCTTTCATCCCTGGACGATGTCCTCTGGAATCCCATTTTGAACTATTCAGCTAGACGAATTATCCTATTTGACCCTGGACGATGTCCTCTAGAATCTCATTTCTAACTATTCATCTAGATGAATTATCCTGTTCATCCCTGGATGATGTTCTCTGGAATCTCACTTTGAACCATTCATCTAGATGAATTATCCGGTTCGTCCCAGGACGATGTCCTCTGGAATCTCACTTTGAACTATTTATCCAGACGAATTGACCCCTTCGTCCAACGATGATGTCCTCTATTTTTTGAACTTGTGATCCATCCTGCATTTTCATCCCAATGAACCTTGGGAATAATGTTTCGTACCAGACAAACTATGATCATAAAGGATGATGATCGGGTATGAAGGAAGTTCGTACCAATGCACATTAAGGTCGTACGTAATAGTTTTTACATTGTTCATAAGTCCGAAATTGGATTGTACGAGACGATCATGAACATACATAATTGAAATTTTATAGTTTTTTTGATGTTTTTAGTGTCTTTCTTATAAAAGGGTTACTTAAAACTTTCAAGCTATCTTTTTGTCTATTGGTCTTCGTGCATACGAAAGGGAGATTAAAGGAGAGAGTAAGAGAGAGTGTTTGAAGGAGAGTTCTTACTATTGGAGTGTGAAGGGTTCACTTGATTACTCAAAGATAAGGATATTCATTTGTGAATTGTGATTATTTCACTCTTTTGTCTTGTCCTTCTCGATTTCTCGTGAGAAAATTTTTCAAGGAGATTCGGTTCTCTGCCAACACTCGAGGAGTGTGAACAGCCGGAGGGTTCTTTGCCGATACTTGGAGAGCGTGAAAGGACGAAGGTTCTCTACCTACACTTGAAGAGTGTGAACAGCCATAGGGTTCTCTGCTTACACTTGGAGAGTGTAAAAGGATGAAGGTACTTTGTCTACACTTGGAGAGTTTGAAAGGATGAAGGTTCTCTGCCTACACTTAGAGAGTGTGAACAGCCGTCGGTTCTCTGCCAACATTTGGAGGGTGTAAAAGGACGGCGGTTCTCTACCGCATTGGGTAGTGGTGAAAGAGAGCTTTTGTGAGGGCTTTTTCTCCTTGCTGTTGGGGCAAAAGGAGAGACACTTATGGTAATAGTGCAATACCTGAAGTGGGAGACTTCATGGAGTGGATGTTGGTCGTGTTTGACCGAACCACTATAAATCTTGTGTCTTTTATTTTCTGCTATTTTTTACTTTACTGTTTTTATTATCTGTGGTTTAAAAATTATTTTTAAAATTTCACTAAAACTTTAATCAATTTAAAAGAGAAAGAATTTTTAAAATTATTAATTCACCCCCCACTTAGTTAGCCTTTTGGGACATAAGCTTAGGTCTAACAACCTAATTCATAATTAATAAGTTTTAATAAAAAATAACAAAAAGAACAAGAAGAAAAAAAGTATTTTTTTATCAAAGCATGAATATGATAAATTTTTCATGTGCTTGAATTAAAAATTTATAAAAAAAATGAGTTATCATTATCGAAATTCAAAAAATTGTAGAACAACCGATCCTATTAACCCTAGCTCAGATTTCTTACAGGGTAAACCATCTTTTAAAAATAAAGATCTAACTTAGAAAAATCAATTGGATAAAAAAATTGATCCGTTTAAAACTTGGCTCCAAAAAAAATATCTTATAGAATAATGTACCAAAGTAATTAGTCACAATAATGAATTTCAAAATCAAGCATTTGAAAATATTAATTGACACATGAATTCTTCTAAGATTTAAATGTTTGAAAGAGATGAAGCTTGCCTTCTTGTGAGCTCATTTTATGCCTCTTGTAAATTAGTTGATGCACTTTACGCATCTTTTGATTTTTGACACACTTTGTGTATCTTTCATTTTTTTTGCGATCATTACACATCTTTTCAATTTTTCTTTTTTTTTTTAAGCTCGTTTTATGCATCTTATCTTTTTTATAAGTTAGATCCCTTTCTAAATTTTTAAATACTCTTAGTTGTGAGAATATCTTCCAGATATTAGAGAGTAAAAACTCACTCTCTAACATAAAGAAGAGTAAACCATAAGTAGAATCAAATTCATAAGTTAAATACAACGACAAGATTACGAAAGCTTAACAATGATTTAATGACTTTGAACATTATTTATATAAGATAAATTACTATAACAAGATAGAAAAAATCTCAATCACAAAATCCAATTGATAATTTGAGATAAACTTTTGTTTAGAAAAAAAAATTACACCACTAAAAAAAGTTAGAAGAGAGAAACAATCAATGATGTTTCTCCTTTTACCTGATTTAAAGATGTCAAATATTGACTACAAATTTTTAAAAATAAAATAAGGTATAAAATATCATTTTAGCAGTGACAAAAAAGAAAAAACTTAAAAAATAAGAACATTAGAAATGAAAACACTAAAAAAATAGCAAATAATAATAATAATCTAAAAAACAAAGAAAAATCAGACATAAAAGAAAGAATAAAAAAATAGCAATAAATAAAAAAATATAAAAAATAGAGTTAAGAAAGCATCAAGTTCATGCATTTATGTTTACTAAAACAATTTTAAGATAAAGTCCTTGTCGCAAAGATGAGTAATGTTGAGAAAATTTTGTTTCAAGCCATCAAAAAGTAAAACAATGTCAATCAAATGGTTCTTAGAATTTCTGATTATACCTACGCCCACGACTTTCCTGGTGGTGTTGTCTCCAAGAGTGACCTTGCCTTTAATATTGGCCTTTAGCAAAATGAATTGATTGGCATCTCTAATCATGTATCGTGAGCATTCACTGTCCAGGTACCACATACTCTCATGAGGTCTTATATGAGAACACACCCTTCTTATGGAAAGAAGAATGTAATGCATGCGTGTTATGCTGTGAATAATGTAATTTAGGTCTCTACACCCAATGCATATTACTGTGAATAATGCAAGTGTGTAAAATATGTCCTAGCATGCCACATGAAAGACATCTAACACCTGGAAATTTTTTTTTAATCGATTCAAATTATAGTGCCTCTTCTTAGGTTTTAAAACCTTTGGCTTTAGATCAAGATAGAAAAGTTATTCAGGTCTGAGTGAATTTTTTTTAATCGATTAAGGGTCGTCTCCAATCGCCTTCTTTGTCGGTTGTCGAAAGGCAGAAAGGATCTGAAGGGGAGTCTTACTGATGTGTTCCAAATCTATAAGAGAGAGGGCTTTACGACCTTGAATCTCTATAGAGATGGAATCCTCCTCAGGACATGCAAATTTCTTTACAAGTTTTGCTAGGGCATCCGCTGCGGAGTTACTTCCACGGGGAAGCCTATACAAAGTGGCGGTAGGAATTTGTTCCAACAAGTGAAGTGTGTACTGGTGGTATATTAGGAGATTAGGATTCAAGACTTTATAAGTTCCGGCCACTTGGTTAATCACCAACTGGGAATCTCCAAAGATCTTAATCTCTTTAATTTTCATTAGAATTGCAAGTTTCAAACCGGTTATCAGAGCTTCATATTCAGCTTCGTTATTTGTGCAGGGCTCCGATAAATGGTAGGAAAAATACATCATTCCTTTTTCCGGCGTTATGAAAATTAGACCGACTCCAGCCTTTCCATGAATTATAGATTGTTGGGTTGCATTCCTACAAGAGGATGCTGCTCCATCAAAATATAATTCCCAAACGGCCTTGCCAGATTCTCTCAAAGTCATGATTTGTTCGTCAGGTAGATCATCGTTCAGAGGAGAATCTGCCGGCAGCGGGTGTGCTGCCAGAAAATCGGCAACGGCTTGTCCTTTCACAGCACGAAGATGAGTGAAAGTAATCTCAAATTGCAGTAATATCATAGACCAACAGGCTAAACGTCCTGATAACGTAGATCGGGTCATAAGATATTGCAAAGGATTAACTCTTGAAATCAAGCTGATTGAGTGGGAGAGCATGTTGTGCCTCAGTTTCGGAGCTGCAAAAACCAAAGCAAGACAATGCTTCTCAATTGATGGGTATCAGATTTCAGTAGGAAGAAATCTTCGACTAAGGTAATAGAGAGCATTCTCCTTCCCTTCGTCGTTGACTTGAGCCAACAGGGTGCCTAAAGACTCATCTAAGGTTGCAGTATAGAGAATTAATGGCTTTCCCGGAATTGGAGCTGCCAAAACTGGCAGATTAGAAAGGTATTGTTTAATGTTATCGAAAGCATTTTGGCACTTCTCGTCCCATACGAATTTAGTGTCTTTTTTTGCAAGGACAAAAAAGGGTTGACATCTCCCAGAAAGATTAGAAATAAACCTCCTTATATACGCCAATCTACCTTGGAGAGATCTTAACTGGGTAAGGCTATTAGGAGATGGCATATTTAAGATGGCTTTGATTTTAGCAGGGTCGATCTCGATTCCGCGGTGCCTCATTACGAATTCTAAGAATTTCCCTAAGGTGACGCCGAAGGCACACTTCAAGGGTTTCATTTTTAAATCGTAGCGGCGCAACCGCTCAAATACAACTCTTAGGTCGTACAGGTGAGCCTCTTTGACTTTGCTATTGACAACTAAATCGTCAATATAGCACTCAACTTGATTATGAATTAAGTCGTCAATGATACGGGTCATGGCCCGTTGGTAGGTTGCTCCGGCATTCTTTAAGCCAAATGGCATCACCTTGTAACAAAAGATTCCAATAGGGGTTCTGAACGCAGTATTTCTCTCATCTTCTGGGGCCATCTTGATTTGGTTATAACCCGACGAACCATCCATGAATGAGAAAATGACATGTGAGGAGGCAATGTCCACCATGAGTTCTGGTATTGGTAAAGGAAACTCATCCTTAGGACATGCCTTATTTAGATCCCTATAATCGACGCAAATCTGAATTTGATCGTTTTTCTTTCGGATCGGCACGACGCTGGCCACCCAAGAGGGGTATTGTTCCTCTCGAATAAACCCAGCTTCGGCCAATTTCTTAACTTTAGAAATGACTTGTTGCTCGATTTCCAAGCACATGCATCGAGGAGCTTGTTTGACAAGAATGGTATCGTGCCGAACTCCAAGTTTACGAACCGCTACCTCAGCAGGTAAACCTGGCATTTTGTCGTACGTCCAGGCAAAGCAATCCCTAAACTCAGACAAAAGTTGGATCAAATCTTTGGTTTCACCCTCGCTTAGTAGAGCACTTATAAAGATTGGACGGGGGTCATCATCGGTTCCCAGGTTAATTTCTTTTAATTCATCGACTGTCGATTTAATTTCTTCTTCTAATTCAGGGGGTGCATCCCAAACTTGAAGGTTATCGGGATCATCTAAAGTCTCCAAACAGAGCCCATCAAGAGCACATAAAGGATCTGTAGGGACATTTGGCGATTCAAGATGGTAAATTATCATTAGGAAATACTCATCGTCATCGAATAAACTAACAGTTCCAAAGCCGATACCACTTGTAGGATTATTCTTAATTTTTGCTTGTCAAATTTTTTCGTGGTATCTGGCCTGACCCTTTGTCCATCGGTATGGTACAGGACCTTTAGAGATAGTATTTTTCACACAAACAGGGAAGTAGTCAAAAGTTAATTCCATTAATTCATTAAAATCTGCCTCCTCAAGGGTTACATCACTTTCATCCCTCACGGAGGAGGAGCCAGGAAAGAATTTCTGGACTTTCTTTACTTCGCCGTTCAAGTTGGGGGCCACTTTAACTTCTAACCCTACAATCCTGCCAGCTGATAGTGGGGTCAGGGAAAGGGCCTCAATCCTTCTACTGAGCTTTTCGTACATTGTTAATTCAAGCTTGTCACTTTTCACCTTTACAATTTCTTCCTCAATGTCACTGTCCTCCTCTAAGGTGAGATCAAATTTTGGAGAAGTATTTGCATTTTTATAATTGAGGGAGAAGGCAGCACCTTGGTCCTTGGACTCAATGTCGGAATCTGATTCCAAATCAATATAAACAGGTGTTGTTCTCCTCTCTGATGAAGCACGACCTCGACCTCGTGCCCTTAAGGCCATCCTCCCACCTCTCTGAGGTAATGTGTTTGGAGGCCTAAGGACAACGATATCAGAGTCATCTTCACTACTTAATTGTATTATTTCTTGATCAATAACTTTTTCTTTTTCTTTCTCTTGATTGGACTTTTGTCCAACCAACTTCTCCTCAATTTTGATCTCTAACTTAGAACGAGACAAGGACCCTTTTGGAACAAAATATGTATCATCTTCGTAGATCCCAATTTCTTGAATAAAAAATGGTTGCAAATCACCCTTAATCACGTGTTCAATGCCATCTCGTTGGTACTTGAGGCATTGGTGAAGGGTAGATGGAACCATTCTATATTCATGAATCCAAGGTCTACCTAAAAGGGCATTAAAGGAAGTCGCTGAATCAATTATATGAAATTTAGCTTTAGTTTTCAAGTCTCCTATTTGTAAGAGCAGGGTGATTGAACCTAAAGCCCTCTCGCCCTTTTCATTGAACCCACGAAGCACCAACTTATTGGTTGAGAGCTTGCTAGTATCAACTCTGAGGTATGTGAGGGTTTTTATGTTCATTATGTTGACCGATGCACCCGGATCAATGAGGACTCTTGATAACTTAAAATTTCCCACATCTACAGTGATGTAAAGGGGACGATTATGGTCAGCAGTTCTCAAGAGCAAATCTTCATCTGAAAAGGTAACTCCATGAACCTCTTTGAAGTAGAATGCCTCACCTTTTGAAGTTGCAGCCAACTGGGTTAAGAAAATCTCAAGGTCGAGAAGCGCTTTAATTAAAGACTCCCTCATTTCTTTGGAGAGAAGGAGGGCGTCATAAATACTTAATTTCGCTGGCAACTTCATAAGGTGGGCCAAAATGTTGTAATCAACCTTAGGAATGACGGACTCAAAACCCGGAGGGATTAAAGGAAAGTCTGGTTGCTGAGGGGAATTTGGATCTAAATCTTCGAATGGAATTTGCTTGCCTTTCTCCTGAGGGGGAAACCTAGGGGGTAAGACTTTACTGCCACGGAGTTGCACCTGCTCGACATCTTTGGGAGGGCAAACTAGGGCAGTGTCTACGCACATCATAGGTGTTGGATCATCATTTCTCGAAGGTGAGTCAGAATATGAAAGTTCTATCAAGATAGGATTTCCTTGAAAATTGATTTGAGGGAAATCACTTTCTGATAAAGCTTCACATTCGACCTCTTCTTGAATAGCTAATTCGGGAAGGTCAATTTCTTTGATATTAAGACTTTCTTCAGTGGAACTTTGATTTAAAACATGAGAGTCATCAACTTGCATTTCGTTTCCATGGTTAATCATCAAGACAGAAGCAGAATGATGTTTTTTATTCATCTTCTGACCCTTCGCCTTTGATGGGGAAAAGTAAAAATCAGATAACAAAAGATGGGAGAGGGTTTTAACACCCCCATCCGCCATCCTAATACATCTCTCATCTACACACTTCCTCTCTACAAAATTAACTTCCTTTTCTTTTAAGCATTTAACAGTAGTTCTTGTGACTACTGGAGAGGAAAGTGGCTCAACATCCTCCTGCGAAGCGTCCAGGTCAACCTTCCACATCGGGGCATGGGATATCGTAGTCAGCTGTTGAGAAAGATAAAAAGACTTGTTAATCGACTTCTTAAGTGCACGAGACAAAGCAATGTCCCAACCATCTTCAACAAAATAAGGAGAGTTAAGAGGGTTACCTGAAATGGTTTTAATTGAAGCTTTCTCTGGATCGACCAAGTATTCCTTAGGTATTATGATGTTACCTTGGGTGTAGTTCCTCTCAAGCCAATATTTGAACACAACATAATCTTCAAGAGGGTGACTAAGCATCCGGTGGTATGGGCAATACTTGGGATCAACTTTCTTACTTTCATCTTCAGGCCTCCTGGCCTCTGGCAGCTGAAAATCTGGTTTCTTTAACAGACTCTTGAAAATCCTCTTAACTAATTCCCTCTTAAATGGATATGGTTTTGCCAATCTCTCTCTAAAAGGGACATAGTTAGGGTCTCTATTGTACTGGGGTGTGACCTGAAAGGGCTGTCTCTAAGCTGGCTGTGGCGGCGGTGGTGGAGGAACACTGGGCTGACTAGCCATTGGCCTTTTTCCCTTGTTGACTGCCGACACTACTACCTTTTTTCTCAAAAGTCTTAACCAATCTAGGACCTTTCTTGTCTTCAGACTGCTCTCGTAGGAATGGAATCTTATGAGCCTCTTCCTGCAAATTGCTAGCCTTATTGAGAAGTTTTTCAAAAGTTTTAATGGTGAAACCCTTCAGGAGAAAAGCAACAGGGCCGTGGATATTCTTAAGGAGGATCTCCACCGCATGTTGCTCTTGCAACTGGAGTTCACACTTCATCGAGAGGTTTCGCCACCTTAAGATGTACTAAACCAGAGACTCTCCCGGCTTTTGTTTTTAAATAACAAGATCTCCCACAGTAGTTCGTTGTTGCACTCTAGAAAGTCTTTTAAGGAAAAAGTTTTCTAGATCGCTAAAGTTTTTTACTGAACCATTGGGCAGATCGGTGTACTATTCAAAAGCAATGCCGGATAGACTACTTACAAATTGGTGAAATAGTAGAGCATCTGACCCTCCCGCATTGCAACAACTTGCTCTGAAGTGGGCTAGATGTTATCTCGGGTTTTCTATTCCAGTGAAAAATTTTAAAAGTTGGTAGCACAAAGCCTTTTGGTTAAGGAATTGAATCATATTCTTCGGGGTAAGGTCTACCCTTTGGAATGGATGCGGTTCCTTAAGAAAAGTCCAAGGCCTCCCTTACCTGTGTTGCGGATCTATGGTTTATGTTTTTGAATGATATCAAATATTCCTTATTTCTCTATGATTGCCTTATGTGCTAACATTTCAGGACCACACGATCAGACTGCAATCTGGAACCAGCTCAAGATTGGGTAGACTAGGTCTGTGTCAGTTTGTAATATTTTTCCTTTCTTGAGTCTGTTGTATTTTGGTGTGGCTATAACTTGGTAGAAATTCTCTTGCTCTCTATATGATTTCTATTTTTGTTAACATCGGCCGGGACGATATTAATATCGGCCTGGACGATCTGTTCAAAACCAGAAACCCTAATTAGGGCATCCTCATTAAGGCAGCCGTCAACAGATCGGCCTGGATGATACTTGTATCGGCGAGGACGATAATCTCAATTAACAAAGAATCAGCCGCCATAATCAGTTTAGGAATTCTTTGTTTTAGGAAATCGGCCAGGACGATATTATGATCGTCCAGGCCGATCTAACTCAATCATGCCTAAATTGATCTGGTATCTTTGGAAAGTATTAATGGTTGATTGATACGATCACATCGTCCGGGACGATCACATGATCGGCCAGGACGATGACCTGGACGATCTACATTGGACAGCTTGTATTCAAGGCGATGATCAGGACGATTGAAATTAGTTTTAAACGAATCGGCCTGGACGATCGTGAGATCGGCCAGGACGATGTAACCAATTTTCTTCTGATTGTCCCAAATCGTCCCAGGTCGTTGAGCTGAATTTGAACTAATCGGCCAGGACGATATGCCTATCGTCCTGGACGATATTGTCGGCAACTTGCATTAATGAGCTAGTTTTAAGAGCTTCTATTTAAGTTTTGGGATGACACTTTGTAAGTGTCTTTGGCAGCCATTGTAGCTTCATTCTTGTGGGGAAAACTTGAAGAGAGAGCTTGAAATAGAGAGAGGAAATGGTGGAGTTTGAGAGAGAGAGAAGATCCTGTGAGGGGGGACTCAATGGAGTGTGGAGAGGGTTCCACACGGTTGCTCCGGCGAACTCGCACCTTAGTACCATTAGATTCAAGGCTTGTCTCGAGGTAAGTTCACCAAAGAAGAAGTCTCTTTGCTGTCAAAGGACCTAGCGACTCCGCCGCACCGGGGGAGGTGGAAGTGATTTTGTAAGGGCTTCTCCGCCTAGCTATGGGGGCTAAAGGAGAGACACTTGTGTTAGTGCAATACTTGGAGGGTGCCTCCAAGGAGTGGACATAGGTCAAGGTTTGACTGAACCACTATAAATCCGGTGTGTTCTTTTCTTATTATTGCTTCCGCATTTTAATTTCTGCACCTTATTTTTCATTGTGGTGAATCTAGATTTCGTTGCTACTGATTCACTTCTCTTTTAATTAGCTTTGGGACTAAGTTCATAGGGCTTAACATCCTAGCAAACTTTCAAGTGTTATCAGAGCGGTTTTCATAAAATAAGTTTTTAAAAAACTTTTGAATTTCGATCCATGGCTAATATTTCTAATCGTATTTTTGTGGAAGGATATTCAATTACTAGACCACCATTGTTTGAAAATATTACATTTGATTTTTGGAAAATTCGCATGTCTACTTTTTTACAATCGATTGATTTTCATATGTGGAATATGATTTTAACTGGTTATTCATCACCATCACGTATTGTTAATGAAATTAAAACTGATATTCCTTTTTATCAATGGAATAGGGATGAACGAATGGATGCTCAATTAATTGCAAAATCTTTAAATTGTTTTTTCTGTGCTTTAAATTCTGATGATTTTTTGTTAATTTCCACGTGCACTACTGGTAAGGAAGTTTGGGATAAATTGCACACCATATACGAAGGCTCTAATGAAATCAAGCAATCAAAGTTGAATATTTTAATGCATGATTTTGAAATGTTTTCTATGAAACCTTTTGAAACGATTTTAGACATGTATACAAGGTTTATTCAAATTACTACATCATTGCATGCCTTAGGAAAAGATTTTTCAAATTTTGAAAAAGTTAACAAAATTCTTCGTTGTTTACTTGAAAAATTCGATGCTAAAGTTATTGCTATTTGTGAATCAAAAGATTTGAATGATTATTCTATTGATAATTTGATTGGCTCACTCATTGCCTACGAGCAAGGGTTGGGTCAAAGACTTTTAGATGCAGGTGAAACGATCGTTCTAAAAGCTGAAGATACGGAAAGAGGAAGCTTAGTTGGTGATGATAACAATGAATTGTCAAGCAAATCAAAAAGCTCACCAATGCATAAGCAAAAGTGTAAGAAAGGTAAAAGTGGTAAGGATGTCCATATTTCCTCTAACATTGTTTGCTTTCGATGTAGGAAACCTGGACATATGAAAAATGAGTGTCCTAATGTAAGAATTCTTCCTACGAAAGAAAAGGGCAAGGCGAAGCAAAATTTAAACTGGGGAAATAATGAAAGGCAAAAAATCTCATGGGCAGATCTGGTTTCTGAAGCATCGGACCAGGAGAGAGATAATGGTTAAGAGCCTTTCGTATTTTTTTTTGTTGTGTTTTTGTGTTTCTTTTCTTTTTTGTGTTTTTTTTTTATTTTTTTGTTTTGTTTTTTTTTTAATTCCTTTTTGTCTCTGTGAAATTTTTTCTCTCATCAACACACACACTCACTTTTTAGAAATGAAAAATTTACTTCCTAATTTTTCTTGAAATCTTTAGTAAGTTGTGATTGACTTCTCTAAAAACAATCAAAGGAAGGAAACTCATGTTTTTGACTTTCAAACTCTGTTTCCTAAAAGAAGTTTTTTTACTTTTGATTTAAACTCTTTTTCATCTTTTAAATTGGTTTTTGAAACTAAATTTTTTATCTCCCTATATTTTATTTATCGCATATGAATCTTTTGCAAGTTGTTGAATTTAATTCAAAATTTTCTTAATCAAGAATTTCGCTTTATCATTAGTATGAGTTTACTTTTGGTATTTAAGATTTCAGAAAGGTAGCATAATCAAAAAAATTGGCCAATGATGCCAAAAATAAAAGATGCGCAAAGCGCCAAATTGAAAAATATAGAATACACAAAGTGTATCAAAAGATGCGCAGTGCGCCAACCAATTGTCAAGAGGCATAAAATGAGCCCACTAAATTTTAATGCTTACCATTCTTATACTTCTTAAAGCTTAAGAAAACCCTTGATTTTTCGATGCTTGAGTTTAAAAATCTTGATTCATGATTCAACAAATCGTGCATTAATCTTCTATTAGATATATTTTATGAAAGGAGTTTTTAAAAATTACTGTTTCTTTCTCTAATTTATTCCTTGATTTAGATATTGAATTAAAAAGTTTTTAAGCAATTTTAAAGAACTTGAGTTTGGATTATCAATTCTTGATTTTCTAACCTTTTTCTGGATTATGCATTGTCAATCCAATTCTACTAAATTTTTGATTAAAACCAAGAGGTAACTTTCTCATTTTAAGAATATTTGTTTTTTTTTTTCACTAGATCAGGGAACGTTTTTTGTCTTTTGGTCATTTTGTTTTTTGTGCCTCCTCTCTTTTTGATAATGTCAAAGGGGGAGAACGTATTGTAGAATTTTTGTACTGTTATCGTATTTGTATCTTATTTTCTAAAAAAAAAAAAACACAACAAAAATATTTTTCATCTTCCCTATTCTTTTTAAAATGTTATTCTAGTGAGGGGGAGATTAGGAGAAATTATTTTCTTTTGAAAACTCAAATTGAAATGTTTTGCCATCATCAAAAAGGAGGAGATTATTGCGGATCTATGGTTTATGTTTTTGATGATAGCAAACATTCCTTATTTCTCTATGATTGCCTTATGTGCTAAAGTTTCAGGACCACACGATTAGACTGCAATCTGGAACCAGCTCAAGATTGGGTAGACTAGGTCTGTGTTAGTTTGTAATCTTTTTCCTTTCTTGAGTCTGTTGTATTTTGGTGTGGCTATAACATGGTAGAAATTCTCTTGCTCCCTATATGATTTCTATTTTTGTTAACATCGGCCGGGATGATATTAATATCGGCCTGGACGATCTGTTCAAAATCAGAAACCCTAATTAGGGCATCCTCATTAAGGCAGCCGTCAACAGATCGGCCTGGACGATACTTGTATCGGCCAGGACGATAATCTCAATTCAGAAAGAATCAGCTGCCATAATCAGTTTAGGAATTCTTTGTTTTAGGAAATCAGCCAGGACGATATTATGATCGTCCAGGCCGATCTAACTCAATCATGCCTAAATTTATCTGGTATCTTTGGAAAGTATTAATGGTTGATTGATACGATCACATCATCCGGGACGATCACATGATCGGCCAGGACGATGACCTTGACGATCTACATCGGACAGCTTGTATTCACGGCGATGATCAAGACGATTAAAATCGGTTTTAAATGAATCGGCCTGGATGATCATGAGATCGGCCAGGACGATGTAACCAATTTTCTTCTGATCGTCCCAAATCGTCCCAGGTCGTTGAGCTGAATTTGAACTAATCGGCCAGGACGATATGCCTATCGTCCTGGACGATATTGTCGGCAACTTGCATTAATGAGCTCGTTTTGAGAGCTTCTATTTAAGTTTTGGGATGACACTTTGTAAGTGTCTTTGGAAGCCATTGTAGCTTCGTTCTTGTGGGGGAAACTTGAAGAGAGAGCTTGAAAGGGAGAGAGGAAAGGGTGGAGTTTGAGAGAGGGAGAAGATCCTGTGAGGGGGGACTCAAGGGAGTGTGGAGGGGGTTCCACACGGTTGCTCCGGCGAACTCGCACCTTAGTACCATCAGATTCAAGGCTTGTCTCGAGGTAAGTTCACCAAAGAAGAAGTCTCTTTGGTGTCAAAGGACCCGGCGACTCCGCCGCACCGGGGGAGGTGGAAATGATTTTGTAAGGGCTTCTTCGCCTAGCTGTGGGGGCTAAAGGAGAGGCACTTGTGTTAGTGCAATACTTGGAGGGTTCCTCCAAGGAGTGGACGTAGGTCAAGGTTTGACCGAACCACTATAAATCCGGTGTGTTCTTTTCTTATTATTGCTTCCGCATTTTAATTTCCGGACCTTGTTTTTCATTGTGGTGAATCTAGATTTCGTTGCTACGGATTCACTTCTCTTTTAATTAGCTTTGGGACTAAGTTCATAGGGCTTAACATCCTAGCGAACTTTCAACCTGGTCCTCAATTAGTTGTTTAATATCTTTCTAAGGTAGAGTTGAAGGGACAGGGGGAACTGTAGGTGCTGCTGGAGATGCCTCTGGTAGTCAAGTAGAAATCACTGGTGTTGACTCGGGGGGCTTGGGACTAGACTCTGTCTTTTTAACCCTTTCCAAAATCTCTCGAGCCGTTTGTTGAATCTTAAGTGAATCCTGCTCTGACTTGTCAAATCTTTCTTGCATTTCTTTGACTTGTGACATCATAGTTGTCAACTGATTCTCCAAATCTTTAATATGCTCCTCACCCCTAGCCCTTACGGACTCATCTGAATCGAACCCGGCAACCTGTGGGTCATCATCTCTAGCAAGCCGGTGTCTACCAGGTTCGGCCTCCTTGTTGGAACCTCTAGTTTCGACCATGGAGAAACTACCAACATAATCATCTTCCTCTCCAAGGAGGTCATCCAGGTCTGGATCAAAAGAAGCCATTCCCTCTTTGTTTAACAGAATATTTCTTATTTCTTGAACTACCTCCTCGACCGGTCTATCCCCAATTGACTTAGGATCGAGGGGAAAGTATCATTTGTACTCAGCCATATTAAACAATTCTTCAGAATCCAGGAGGGCAATGATTTCTATAAGTTTCGAGTTAGGATCTGATTGTGACTCTGTAGCTAGCTCTTCTTTTATCTCAAGATCTAAGTCAATTCCTTCCTTCTCGACTGTCCCAAGATCGGTAGTCGGAGAAGTGGCATTCTCTACAGGGAGAGGGACATATACTGCAGGAGGTGAAGCAGGAGCTTGTAGAGAATTAGCTCCTACATCAGGTAGGGTAAGGTCCTCAGACTCTTGTGTAGGAAGCCTAGGAATGACACATAAATCTATGCTGTCATCAACAACCGGATCATCAACGGGAATCATAACTGAATCAGGAACTGGACTGACTGCAAGAGAACTATCTACTGCAACAACTGGAGCACTAGGTTGAACATCCATCGACTCAATCAAAACTGGAGGAGATTTAACTGGGACTCGTTGGAGTTGGAGAATGAACTTTGAGGTTCTTGGAGGTGGTGGTAAATTCTCCAACTTAGTCCTTTTTGGGACAAACTTCTTCTCAGGGGATTTGGGCCTCTTGTCTTTGATATCCAGATGTTTTAGAGTTTCATTCCCCATTGGTTTGACAACTATTGAGGCCAACCTTACAGCTTTAGAAGGGGGTACCGGGGGTTTACCAACAGAATGGTGGCCTCTCTCGAACCCAGTCAACACAATACCCTCCGTCTTAGAAGAAGGAGGGTGTGGCGCCCAGTGGTATCCATAAACTAGTATTGAAGCGGCGGTCTGACTGACATATTTCTTATTTCTCCTAACAGGTTGTGGAGTCAGATTCTTCGCCTCAAACGCCTCTTCCTTTAACACTTCTGTTTGGAAGCGATGAGAGATCACTCCCTTCAACTGTTTCATGTACTGCTCTTTTGTTTGCCCAGATTGTGCATCACAGGTATGGATTATATTTCTCAAGACCCTTATTTTTTGCAAATGCTTTTCTTTTGGAGTCTTTTTAGTCGAGTAGTCGACCGGGCATGGTGGGGAACGGGTTATCCTAGCTATCCTCTCCTCCCCTTGAGCAGAAGCTAAGGGGTAGAAGCAGCTCCCTTTTAGAAGGGGAGAGGAAGCAGGAATAAGTAGCTCCTCATCAGCCTCAGGCTCTACTTGAGCTAAAGTCTTAAAAGGCACAATTCTCTTTGCCTTAGAGATTTTCTTTCTAAGTCTCCTCAAATAGTTCTTCTTTTGATTCTTAGTAGAAAAGTTAAGTCAAGAACTAGATCCTTCCTCAAAAATAGATTTGACTTCAATGGGAGGCTCAACAACTGGCTCAGACTATTTCTGGTCATCACTAATCACTGGCAAGGTAGGTGCAGATCCCACAATCAACTCAACCACTAGAGGAACTTCCTTACTGGCATCCAAACTAACAATCTGGTGTCCATCCATAGAGAGCTCAAGGGTACTGAATCCCATTCCAAAGATGATTGTGCTCCCTTGGTCATTAACAGTTGAGGACAACTCTTGGTCGAAAGAGAAGATCAATTGGCCAGCCATTTAAATTTTCTGAAAGTTAAAGAGAGGATTGAAATTAGATTTCTTTTTAAGAGAAGTAAAAAAGAGTTTGTTATTTTGAAACTTAAGGCTTGTAGAATAGTCTCAACCTTCCAACACATACTAAGTGGTAAAAAAAACACACCCAACACACGTTAGTAAGATAAATAGAATAAATACATGCCGAAAGGAAAGTTTTCTCAAAAGGTCAACATATGTTAGCCCATAAGATGATTGTATGGGGTAACATTTGAATATTTGGAACTTGGAGACAATTGTTATTATCTTGCTTTCCACATTTTGAAGGGAATTTTGAATTTTAAATGACTTAAGATGGGGTTTTTTTCTATCGAATCCAAAACACAACGGACAGAGTTTCCCCTTGCCCGAAGGCTTATGGAATTGTAAGAAAAACTCGAGTAAAGCAAATAGTCTAACCCTTCTTACTCCTAAAAGTTCAAGGGGAGTAAAGGGGTTAAGACTACAATACTTCAAAACTTTCTTAGAATCAAAGATTTTTCAAACTCCTTTCAATTTGAAAAGAAAAGATATATTGAATGCGATATTTGTTAGTCATAATTTTAAAAGAATATTTGGGAACCTGATCTGACACTGTCGCCTCATAGGAAATCCCAGGGCAGAAGGTCAAAATCAGGACGATTAAGTTAGCAAATGACAAATTTTGGGAGGTAGAACCTCTCTTTCTATGTTTTAAAATTGTTTTTTAGATGTTGGCCACACTCCCCCAAGGAAGAAATGGATTGAGGGACCAACGGAAGGAAGGTAGTTAAGACTACCGATGAAACAAAATTTTATTCTTATTAAAGATGGAGAGAGAGATTTGTCCCACTGGGCGTGCCATTTTTTTTTGGTGGAATTTTGAAAATATGTTTTGAAAAATATTAGTTTTCTTTGGGAATTTTAAAATTGAGATTTAATTCTAATTCTAGAAGTCGAATCAGCTCGTTCGGAAAAGTATATTACTCCGGAGGACGAAAATAAAATTTCATAACGGTGTTCAGACTTAGAATCATGAAATTCATCTTGAATATCATGACTAGATTCTAAAGAGAACTACACACGGCCCCGAGGGGACAAGGTAGAATTCAACTAAATAATCCAGTTATGGTATTTAAGGAGTATGATTGTCGAATTCATATCCAAAGCCTTATCAAAGAAGGATGTATCTCCCCAAAGGGAGATAACACCTTTCAATGATAATTCTTCTAATATGATAATGACAATCATTCTTTAACATTTCCCAAAGAAATCTAAGTAGATTTTAAAAAGATTAATTTTGAAATCAGGTGTGTGTGGTTCCAAATCTCCTACGAGCGCAAGCTCACGTAGTTAATTACATCGTAGGAAGACAGAGTCCCCTACGAAAACTCTCGATTAAAATAAGAATAAAATTTTACTAGATTTTCTAGGAGTGATATCAAAAAATTGAATAGAATCTTTTGGAAAATCAAAAGGGAATGGATCAAGATTGAACATTTATTAACAGAATCGAAGAAAGAGAAGTAGGAGACACCTTGAGATTCCAGAACCATCCTGAAGTATCCCAACTTAATCTAAGTGTTGGGCTTTACATTTTAGGATTGAAAGGAGATTTTAATTAAAATTGAATATCTTATTAGAAATTTGGGACTATATTCCCGAAATTTGGGGTCTTATAATCAAAGATCTTCCCCAGATCCTAAATCTATTTTGGACACTAGACCACAGTCGTCCGATCCTAACCATTGCAGTGTAGAACCTAGACTTACCCTGACCTTGATTGGGGAGCCAGCTAACCACCTAATCAATTTAAAAGAGATGAGTCCGGTCTTTTATGAAAGAGTGGTAGGGACGTTGTACTTAAGGTTTTGGAGAATTGGGGCCGACATCTAGAAATTTCTCTAATTGGCCCCTTCGACTTATGTTGGGTGCTAAAATGCTAAAACTGATGCAATTAAAATTTTGACTCTTTTAATTTAAATCTAATGCAATGCATGCTGGTCGACAACTTCCAAATCAAATATGCTTGAAATTTTAAAAATAGGCTTATAAAAATAAATTTTTAGAAGACTGGACTTCCCCAGGTCCGGCACCTCGTCCTCATAGGTCAGACTATCCGAACTCTACCCGCAGGCGGGGAAGGGTCTAAAATAAGGAAAGAGTAATGCAGTAATATGTATGCGACCCTGGGGTCGTTCCCCGGCTAATTCCCTAGATTCGTTATCTTTCTATGTTATTTAGACTCACGAAAATTTTTGACTTTAAAAGTTATGAATAGAAAACTTTCACACCCTCACGAGTCTCGCGTATCCAGGCAAAAATAAAAGCGGCACACAATCGCCAAAAAAACTAAGAAAAGCAGGCAATCCTAAAGGCAATCAATTCATCACATCAAATATTAACTAATTAATAAATGTCCATAGGCAAAGTTGCCTTGCTTATTACAAACCAGAATTTTGCAGAAAGTAAAGTGGCCGGGCACCACTAACAACAACCCGGATTCTAAACCTAGTAATGAGGTGAGTAATTTTGAGTGGGATACTCTCGATCTTCAAGTCTTCAATCTTGTTCTTCTTTGGGCTCCTTTTCTTCAAACTCCTTAGATTCTTCGTGGTAAACTACCCAAATGGATAAGAGGGCACTTCCCTTTTAAGGGGAAGGCCACTCTTTCCTCTTTAGGTATGGAAAAGGTATGATCCAAATTTGGATTTCCAAATGGAAAAGGAACACTTCCCAAAAGGTCATCCTTTCCTCTTTGGAATCCAAGCTTTGGACCTATGTATCCCAACTCAAAATTAATTTTCACAATACAGACAATCACACAAATTACATTTATTTAAAAATAAAATCTAGACTCTCCTATAAGGTTATCCTAAGCAGTTAATAAATCAAAGAATATATATTCCCAAGCAGTTATATATGTGCAAAAAAGAAAGTAAAACACACTGGCCACGCTCTTCTTATTTTGGGGCTTTAGCAGCTGAAGCACCTGTGCAAGCATTTATAATAATTAATATATTTTTATTGATTTAGCCCCCTTTTTACTGCCCTGCATGAGCGTGGCCACCTGCAGAAAACTATGTGAACATCCAGATCAAACCTAACCTAAGGGTAAACTAGTCGCCAAACATATCAATCCATCAACAGAGTGTAGAAAAGTAAGCAGACACAGCAAAGCGATTTCATTCACAACATGTAGTGAAAACTACGAAAAATCCAGCACACATCAGTAAAGTAAACACCGGCCTAACCTAGATCTAGAGTTGGTTGTCCTAGCACATCATCTAAAGTGTGTGTAAAAGGTCGTGTGGCTGGGGTAAATCCTAAGTTGGGTGATTAGTCAAAGTTATCTAGAGTTCTGGATTTGTTAAGGCTTAAAAGGGGGATTTAAGTTAAGCTTTAAATATTAATAAATTAGGAATTTTAATTAAATGTATTTTAAAAGTTAATTGATTACTACCTTTGTTTCACACCGAGGCCATGAAGTTTATTTCACCTTCCTTGGGGCTAAGCTAATAGCCTCGTAGGCTTGGGTTACCCAGTAGCAATCGGGGTTAATTAAGTTATTTTAAATTGGTTGAAATTAAAGGAGTGAATTGATACTAAGGGGAGTTGATTACTGATTTTAATGGGTTGGTTGAGAACTTTAATAACCTATTAAGAAAATTTTAGGATTTAGAGAAGTTAACAGATTTTAAAGGATTACCCGGATACGTTAAATGAGGGGTCAAAATTTGACTTTAAATATTAGAGTGAATCTTAAGGGTTTCAGATTTTTAATAAATCCTAGGCCTAATTATGAGTTGTTAGACAGGTGGGACACTTAATTTAGAGTTTTCTATGAAAAGTTATGATTTTTAGAAGTTCTGGCCCGCTTTGACCTAAGGTCACCTAAGATGTTGAGTCCTTGACTTTGACCAAATTATGGAGGTTTAATATTTTCAGGGAATGATAGATTCTAATTGAAATCATTAGCCATTGATTTTTATTAGTCAAAATTTTTCTATAATTAACAGTGAATTTTAGAAATTATACATATTCGTAGGAATTACCAAATTATTGCAACTAAGGGGGCTGCTTAAGGATTTGAATCCAAATGAGTCCTAAACTCCTTGGGATCAATTCCTAAGGTCAAAAATGACCTAAGGACATATCAACAAGTGTTTAAAGCCCTTTTGGAATTTTTAAGATTTTTAGGAATAATAAAGCTGGTTAACCTTTGATTTTATCTAAGGATTAAACTAAGACAAATCTAGAAATCAATTTAAAAGGGTTTCAATTCCTATTAATTAGGGGATTAATTAGGAACAATCATAAACATTTTAATGGACTTTATAAATTAAGAATATTTCATTATCAATTGATTAGGTTTAACAGGCCATTTCTAAGAAGGATTTTTTAGGCTCCTACTTGTGGAATCAAATGAACTCCAAATTTGATGAAATTTGGACCATAGGATCACTTGAACCTAAGGACTAAACCCACCAAATTTGAGCTCAAATGAAATACTTTAAGGTGGTTAACTAAACCACCCAAGGTGAGCTCTAAGTTACCTTCAAATCACTATAGGGGTCTATCCTAAGGTTAGATTGGGGAAAAATCAATGGCTCTACACTCCTTATCCTACTCATCATCAGCACACCAAAAATCACACCCTAAATCTCATTGGAAAGGTCTATACCCCATTTTGAATTTAAGGGTCAAACCATGACCTTTAAACTTTAAAAAATTAGGGAATATGCTCTTGAACAACTTAAAATGGGAAGATAAAATTTGGACATGTCAAAGACATGTCCAATTTCAATCTCCCAAAATTCCAGACCTGGTGGACTTGTATTTAAAAAGTAATTAAAGAAATTCATAAAATGATCAAATTGAAATTAAGCCTAACACTGACCTAACCAGGATCTGGAACCATAGAGCTTTTGTAGATCTCCCTGAGATCTTTCCAATGAGCCTAAGAACACCTAATTTGGGCAAGTGTGGAGGGAGTTATGAATTTTTGAAGTTCCCTTGAATTTTTGGATTTATTAATTCGGCAATTACACAGTCAGCGGCTCTTTACACATGCTGCGCGCTGATTGGCCAAGCAATCATTGGCGCAAACCATTAACGGCCGGATTAACCACAACCATCGGATGGCTGGGATCAAACTCGCTCCGATACCGTGGGATCTAATCCGAGCCATTGATCGAATTCAACGGCTGAGATTTTGTCTTCAACCTCCCGCTCGTATTTGAGACCACAGAGCTTCTCCGGCTTAATCCGGGCGATCCCGCCGGCAAACTCCGATGAAATTTCACAGGGAGGATCAGGATAGTGGAAACCTTCAATCCAATGGTGGAGATCCGTTGGGGTGAAGGTTTCCTTTACACTTGATCGGACTACCTAGCCAGGGAGCTCGGGATGGAGGGATTACCGCAGAGAAGGTCTCAATGAATGAGCTTCTCTATCAGGAAGCTTCAAGGGATGATGGCGATTTGATCTCCTTCAGACATTGGAACAGGAGGACAGCCGGAGATGTGACTTCGAGCGGGACGCCGAAAGCTTTCAGGGGCGCTTGCTTGAACGGACGAAGGGATCGATCTGGGAGCTCGAAGGGAGCGTCTGGGAGTTCAAAGAAGCTCTGGGAAGCGATTTTGAATGAATGTGAATGCTTCTGGTGGTATGGGGAGCTCGAGGCTATTCAGCCAGCTTTCGCGAGCTTGGACGGCCGAGATTGAGCTGGAGAGGGCTCGGATCGCTACCAGGTGGACGATGGCGATGTCCTAGGGATATCGTGGGGATCAAACCGGTGGACAGCAGCCTTGAGCCAGGAGTTGTCTGGGGGGGACCACCGGAACTCGTTTTCCATTGGTTCTGACTGCCGCCGGCCATGGTCTGGGTCGGGTTGACTGGGGGAGACCGATGGGGACATGCTGGAGCTAAGGGTTGAGTTAATTTGGCCTGTGAATATCCGGATTGAACTGGTGGCTGGGTTGGACCCAAACCTGCTCGGTTTGAGTCAAATTGAGCTCGATCCAGGTCAGGTAAGACCCTGGGTTTGGTATGGGAGATAGGTCTGGGTCTAGTGCACCCAATGCAACTGGCAATTGGAATTTGGTATGGGTTAAAAGATGGCTCGGTTTGATCCAAATCTGCTCGGTTCGGGTCGATTTGGGCTCAACCCAAGTCAGGCCAGACCCTGGGCTTGAGGTGGGAAGTGGGTCTGGGTCTGGTGGACCCAATGCAAGTGGCAATTGGGTCCAAATTGGTCTGAGTTGGAAGATGGCTCGGGTCCAAGTGTTTTTGGCTACTTTGGGTTAGCCTAAAACATGAACCAGGTTAACTCAAGGCATGGGCTGGCTGGAGGAGATGTGTTGGACCTAGGGCCTCCTGTGGGAGGTGTTGATCAAGTTCAATTGGGCTTAGGTTGAGAGTTGGCTCAATCCCTAGTGATCTTGGGCACTTTGGGTTAGCCTAACTCTTGACCCAAGTGAGCCCAAGGGTTGGGCTGGTCAAAGAAGGTGTCTTGGGTCAATGGGAACCCAATGATACCTTGATTTGGATTCAATTTGCTTAAGGTTAAGAGATGGCCCAAGGGAGGCCTCTCTTTGGTCACTTGGGTCAAGCCATATGGCTAACCCAAGTGAGCCCAAGGCTTGGGTCTCCAAGAGAGGTCTCTTGGGTACTCAAGGGGTCATCCCTTGCATTCAAAAAGACTTGGAATGGACTTGATTCAAGGATTTGACAGGGAAGGGATGTATGGGTTAATGGGTCAAACTTGGTTGACTTGGTCAAACAGGTTGATCCAACGTCTGGGTTTGGGCTCAACAAGTTGGGTTCAATGTTTGAAACTAGTTGAAAGTGGTTTCAAAGATTTTGGAATTGATTTGAGTTGAAATGGGCATTTGAAATCCAATAGGGGTATTTTGGTCAATTTTGACCCATTGGTCAACTAGGGTCAAAAATGGGTCTGAAAAATGCAGTTTGCTGCTCAATGGATTACAATCAAGAGTCTGGCAGTGATTGGAGGCTTTGATAAGGACTCCAAGATCAAGATCTTCAAGGTGTTAGGTCCAATGGCATAGGTTGTAAATATTTGAAGGTTTTATAGCCTTTGGATTTTAATTCAGATTCTAGAGTTAGAGACCTCAGAATGGGCTCAAAATTAGAGGGTAATTTCTAGGGACATGTCTTATCACTTTGTAGGTGATAGACCCTGAATTAGAGGCCATTTGACTGGGTTTTGAAATGTTTGAAAAATCTTTAAAAAAGGTCTCTAAGACAGGGCCTTAAGACTTTGGATTTGAGTCTGGATTTCTGGATTTGGAATGGATTTTAAGTTTGAATTATTAATGTTGGAGTATCCAAATCATTTATAATCATGTGGTAATTGCTAATGATTAGATAGGGTCAAAGCTAGATTAAAGGTGGGATCAAAGTCTAAGTTAAAGTTTGGATTATCAAATTGATTAGATCAAAGTTTGGGTATGTTTGAAGCTTGAATTAATTTGGATTTGAACTGAATGAAGTTTAAGATTTGAATCAATCAAGGGTAGGGATTGATTTGAAGTTGGAGTTGATCAAAGGTAGAGATTGATTTGAGGTTGGAGTTGATCAAAGGTAGGGATTGATTTGAATCTAGATTGGTCCTAAGATCTAGAGGGGTTCTAAGATCTAGGTTCTAGAGGGGCTCTAGAATTTGAGATATAAGAGAATCCTAAGGTCTAGCTCTAGGAAAGGATCTTAAGGTCTAGAGTGGATCCTAAGGTCTGGCTCTAGGAAAGGATCTTAAGGTCTAGAGTGGATCCTAGGATCTAGAATTAATCTGGAGTTTGGAGTTTTTAGTGACCTCATATAAAAAATGAGGTCAACACTCAAAAAAAGGAAAAAAACACTTAATGTACACTTACAGATTGACTCAGTCCTAATCTTCCTAATCTTAAGCTGGCTTGATTTGTAATTGATCTTGTGGACCTAAAACATTAGTATGCAAGGCAGTCATAGAAAAATAGAAGTGTTAGAAATATTTGTTATCATCAAAATTATTATCCATGAATCTAAATTTATAATATTAAAAAGATCATGTACTGATCTTGAGAATGGTTTGAAGGTGTTTATAATTGAAGCGAATTAAAGAGAACATGAGTTAAAAGTTGATAATTCAGTTTTGGAAAGTGTAAACTCATATTTTAAAGAAAAATTGAAAGCTTATAAAAAAATAAGACACCTCCGATACTTTAACAATTTTATAATCCTAATCAAAAGTATATAATTTCAAAATCTAGGAAAAGACATTATAACTCATATAGATTGATAAATCCTATTCCTGCTATTAAATACTTTTTATGTGAAATGATAGGACATATTTCCTATACTTACACAATTTATAGTAGAACATATTTAGTATGGAGGCCTAAGCAGCATAAATCACAAAATATTAAGCATGCATCTAAACTTTCATTGTCAAGAGGAGAACCAAAATTTATTTGGATTCCCAAGTTTAATATTTGATAATTTTATAGAAACGCTCTCATACAAGCCCTCGTGAGAGTATTTGATACCTAAATAGTAGATGTTCAAAATATATGACTAGAGATACAATTCAATTTGTATCATTGGAGGCCAGGACTAGAGGCAAAGTGATACTAGAAGATAATACCACTAGGAGAGAGGTAGGTACATGTATGATTAGCAATAAAAAATTTCTTTATTGAGAATGCTTTATTAGTTAAATGCTTAAAACATAACTTATTAAGTATTAGTCAGCTTTGTGATAAATGTTTTAACATTAAATTTGTACTTACAAGAAATATTATAAGCCTAAATAGAATTGATTTGTTGCATGAAATAGGGAAAATAATATTTACATGATTGATTTAAATTAGGTTAAATCTTCTAATGTTTTTTATCTCAAAATTATCACTTATGAACCTTAGTTATGATATAGAAGACTTTGTTATGTGAGCATAAAAAATCTTAGGAAGCTTACCCAAAAAGAATTGGTTAGAGGAATACCCATATTAAACTTCACTAAAGATCACCTGTTTGATGCATGTCAATTAAGAAAACAAGTAAAGTCCTCCTTTCAATCAGTTAAAGTTCTTAGATCTAGCAAACCACTGGAAGTCATACACATGGATCCTTTTATACTGATTAGCACTGTAAGTTTAGGAGAAAAGTTTTTGGGTATGTGATTGTTGATGATTATTCAAGATTCACTTGAATTAGATTCTTATCACATAAGAGTGAATCATTTGAAGAATTTAGAAATTTTTTACTTAGATTCAAAGGAAGCTAGATTGTGAATTTTTTTTTCAATTCAAAGTGATTATGGAGGAGAATTTAAAAAAAAAAATGAAGTTTTCTATAAAGAATATGGAATTGATCACAACTTTTTCAGCACCTAGGACCCCTCAATAGAATATGGTTATTGAGAGGAAGAAAAAAACTTTAATAGAAGCCATTAGAGCCATGTTGGTTGAATATTTAGTTCCAAAATATTTTTGTGCTGAAGTAATTAATATGGGTTGTTATGTTTTAAATATGGTGAATATTAGATTTAATTTGAATAAGACATCCAATGAACTTCTTAAGGGAAGAACACCCAACCTTTCACATTTATATGTCTTTAGATGTAAGGTGTTTATTCATAACAGTAATAAAACTCTTTTAAGAAAATTTGATATTAAATCTGCTGAGAGAATTTTTCTACTATATTCATGTGTTAGCAAATCCAATAGAGTTTTTAACAGAAGGACTTTAGTAGTTGAGGAGACCACCCATGTAGTTTTTGATGAATCTAATATTTTAGGAGGGTCTAAGTTGGAAGAAGAAGCTGTCGAAGAAATAACCCAAAGAGTTAAAAATACAAATCTTTAAGAAAAAGTTGAAAAAATTACTTTGCCTAAAAAATGGAAATATCCTAATAGTCATCCTAAATAATTGATTTTAGGAGATATGACTGTAGGTGTTAGGATTGGGCATGGACTTAGCAAAGAAGTGAACCATTCAACCTTTATTTCAATGATTGAACTCACTAATATAAATCAAGTACTTTCTGATAAATTTTGAATTTTGGCCATATAGGAGGAATTGAATCAATTTGTTAAAAATGATGTTTGGAGTTAATTAAAAAACCTAAAAATTAAAATGTTATTAGAACTAAATGGGTTTTTAAGAATAAGATGAATCATTCAGGTGTAGTGATCATGATTAAAGAAAAATTAGTGGTTAAGGGATATAATCAAATAGAAGGGATTGATTTTAAGGAAACATTTGCTCTTATAACTAGACTTGAAGTGATGAGAGTGTTATTAGCCTTCACTTACTTTAAATTATTTAAAATGGATTTTAAAAATGTCTTTTTAAATAGGGTGATACAAGAGGATATTTATGTTGAGCAACCTCTAAGTTTTAAAAATTCACAATTACCTAAATATGTGTTTAAATTAAAAAGGTACTGTTTGGTCTAAATTAGGCACCTAGGGCATAATATGAAAGGCTAAGCTCATTCCTACTAGAAAGATTATTTATTAAAGAAAATATGGACACCACACTCTTCTTAAAATGAGTAGGAGATGTTATACTTATTGTTCAAATATATGTTGCTGATATCTTGTTCAGATTCACTGATAAAAATCTTTGTGATAATTTTTCAAAAATAATGAGCAGTGAATTTAAAATGAGTTTGATGAGAGACTTGAGTTACTTTTTTGGTTTTAGCATAAGCAGAAAGAGGATGACATATTTTTGAGTCAACCAAAATATATTAGTGACATCCTTGAAAAATATGAAATGGATAAAGCTAAACTAATAAGTACACCAATGAGTTCCTCAGTGAAGTTAGATAAGGACTTTAAGGGAAAATCTATTGATCAAAAGAAATTTAGAGGAGTAATTAGATAATTACTTTACTTAACTATTAGCAGACCAAATTTCATATTTAGTGTTTATCTTTATGCTAGATTTCAAGCTGATCAAAAGGAATCCCATTTGATTACTGTTAAAAGAATTTTGAGATATATTTTGGGAACTCAAGAATTAGGGATATAGTATCCAAGGCACAGCTCATATTTTGAAATTTTTTATTATTATGATTAAGTTTTTATAAGATATAGGGTTGATAAGAAAAAAACTTCTGAAACTTATCAATTCATTGGAAACTCTTTAGTTTCTTGATCTACCAGAAAATAGAAATTAGTAACCCTTTATACTGTTGAAGCAGAATATATTGCCTTAGGTAGTTGTGTGGTATATGTTCTTTGGCTAAAATAATAACTTATTTATTTAGGATTTTCTATTGGTACTAATCCAATTTTCTGTGATAATACAAGTGTCATATACATTTCAAAGAATCCTATTTAGTACTCTAAAACCAAGCATATAAATATAAGACATCACTTTATCAAAGATCATGTGACTAAAGAAAAAATTGAGCTACATCATATAGCTACTGAAAATCAACTTGCATACATTTTCACAAAACCGCTTTCTTTTGAAACATTTAGCCCATTAAAAACCAGATTGGATGTAATTAATATTCATGCTTGAGAATTGAAATTCAGCAAATTCCATTTGTAAAGTATATCGTATTATTGATGTTTATATTTTGTTCATTGTTTGTGATTTGTCTTTATTTAATTTTTATTTCTTTGTATTTTTTAGGTTTAAATTCTCCTTTGTATTTTTTTGTGTGTGTCTTATGGATCTTGGTTGACTTATTTTTAGAAAAGAGTCATGATTATCATGTGAAAATCTAAAAATTCCTTTTTAATTGTACAAATTACTTTAGTACTATATGATATCACTAGATTTTGCATAAAAATTTTACAAAGTTTGTAAGACAAAATTGTGATGTTGTAAACATATCATATTGTAACATGTCATCATATTATATGAATATGTCATTTGTTTGTCTGTATGAATAGGGAGGGATTTTGAGTGCAGTTATTTTTCAAAGATTTTTCGGATGAACACCTGTTTGTTTATATAATCTTGTTATCAATTTGTATGTGGACAAACCTAACTGCCAGAGTACGATCATTATTATCTGATCATCTCAAACGAACTCATGTTAGTCTGTACGATCATTTTCTTCAAAAAACTATATGAAATAACTCTTGGGAATTGCAGTTTATGAAAAGCCATTTCATTGTTTATAGTTTTCATTCATATGTATGAAAAGATTTTTGTCCTGTACGATCATACATACAAACCTTATTTCATACTTTACAATCATGCCAATTTCTTTAAATTGGAAGGTATTTGTTGAGTTTTCTTCACAAATTTCTTTTAATCTCAAATCATTTTGTGTTTAAAACTCTCCCAATGGCAAGAACAAGTAAGCAACTCAAACCTCCAAAGGATCTTCCTATCGTTCTAATAAACTAGATGACAACTTTCTTTCTAAAGAGAATGAAGAAGTCTACCATCATATCTTTGAGGCTAAAATGACTTCATCTCGTCTCTTTATCCAAAGAGACATCAACTTTTTTTTATCCCTATTTTTTATTCTACCCAATTTTTTTCATCCTCACCTTAATTTATGCCTTTCATCATGATACCTTTCAATATTTCCTTGCTAATATGAGGATAAGAGAAAATAGTACTGTAATGTCCTCATATGTTTTTAAACACAAGGTAGAGATTACTAAGGAGGATTTAGGGACTTTCCTACACCTTAGAACTGAAGGGGTAATAGCGCACACTATAACTTTGAGGTTTCATTTTGACTAATCCACCATAAATCAAACTTTTAGAGTTGTTGCTTCAGTCAATCACTTATCTCATGTTCCACCTTGAATTAAAATGCCAGGATCATCCAGCATGCTTTATGAACATCCATTATTCTTAAAGCTGTTGATTGAACCAACCTCACTCCTTTACTTCCTTCAGTCACATATCTTATAATGTCATACACTCAAATAGATGAAATCCAATTGATTATGTACTATATCTATAAACTTACTGACATTAGACTTCCTAACAATAAAAGAAAGAAGAATGTGGCATAAGTACACCTAGTCGCCTATATTCTTGGAAAGAAGAATAATTTAATTCATCCCGATCCATCTACAAATCTTTCAATCTATTTTATTGATGCTTTTTTTCATTCTCTTTTTAACCTGGACTAAAAGGATGAGGGAAAAGAATTTGATGAGGAAGGACCTACATGAACACCTGCTCCTACACTAGCACCTGCTCCTGGACCTGAGCATAATTTCAATTAAGAAATGATCTAGCAATTTGATTGATTTGAGTCCCATTTTGATCAAAGATTTGATCATATTGAGTCTCACCTAGACCAGTAGGATGTCAGGTATAATGAAGCTATGGGCTGGGTTAGAGGACAATTTAACTCTTTAAACAATCAAGTAGCTACAATCAACAACTACTTTTCTATGTCACTTCTCCTCAGCCACCTCAAGAATTTAGTTTTCATTTTCAATTGTAGTTGATGTATGTTTTTATTTATTTATGTATTCATGCAATGGCTTTGTAATATTTGTTTTTTATGTATTGGTTGTATTTAGTTTATATGTTTAATAAAATGTTTGTCTTGCATTTTTTTTTTTTTTTGAAATTCTCTTATTTTATTCTTAAGCTTCTATTATTAAAATTACTATTGTTGATCTCAAAGAGAAAATTTTAAAATATTTTGCACTACATTGTAGTTTCCTAGCAAAACTATTTTTCTTTTCACAAAATGTAAATCAAATTACAAATTAGATTTAGAAAATAAGATCATTTTAGTGTTCTAATAGATTTGTATCTGATAGTTATAATTGTTGCAAAATTAGTGACTTATGTTTCTTTTATTTTTTTATTCAATGTGTTGATTCTATACTTGATAATAGAATTTTGTTTTGTGGATTATTCTTCTTTATATGAGAAAAGTTTTTTTTATTTGGAAGATAATCACACAAGCTAAGATTTACTTAATTAGGTTGTGAAATGAATGAAATGTCAAAAGATGCACAAAGTATGCCAAATTTGAAAAGAGGGACAAAATGAGCCCAGCATGAAAGATGGACAATGTTACCAAATTTGAAAAGAGACATAAAATGAGACCAAAATGAAAAGACGCACAATGTTTACCACTCAAATAATTCTTATTGATAAAGAGGCATAAAATGAGCCCGTACTACATTTAGTTCTTTCCTCTATTTTAATTCTTAGAAAAATCTTTGAATTAATTAATTTTGTGATGATTATTCTACTTAATATTTCTGCTTTCTAGAGTGAACATTGAACCTATTGAACTTTTCTTATTAAAATATTCTTTGATTTAAAATTTGATTCTTTCATTTTCCAATCAGGAGTTTAATATTGTCCTTACAAATAGTTTAAAATTCTTTTCTTTATCATCTATTAGATTTATCCATAACAACTTTTTTTTAGAGGATTATTTTTTTTGATGATAAAGTAGAGGGAGATTATTATTTATATTTTAGTTTGAGTTATTATTTGTGTTCTAATATTCTATTTTAAGTCTCTGGTTTTGTGTTTTGGTTGTTCTGATTTATTTTTTCTTTTTTTATTTTAAGTTTGTTTAGAATTTATGTTCTCAGGGGGAGGTTGCCTATGAATTTTGGTTTTCTTATGTTTTCTTGGGTTTCCTTGTGTTTTCTTATATTTCATGTAGTTTGTTTTTATGCTTGTTTATAAAACCAAACTTAAGAAATGTGATGAAATTTTTATGATCCTTATGTTGTTTATTTTTAACTTCATTGATGGGGAGTTTGGGAGAAATGAATTTTTTTGTATTTTAAATAATAATTATTTTTTCCATCATAAAAAAGGGCAAGATTATTGCAACTCAAGAATCTAGCTTGAGAATGTGTTTTTTGAAGATATAAAAATATTATTGTTCTATTAATTTTATCATTTCTCTTAATATGTACTGGACATTTTCTGTTTGTTATTTATGTGCACTAATATTTCATGAAAATCATACTCCGGGCTACTAAAGAATACAAGATAGAGTAGATTAGGGTTTCATGTAATAACATCTATAAATTTTTTATTTTTCTTGAGTCTGAGAGAGTGTTATTGTAATTGGGTAACCATACATACACATACTAAGGGAGAGAGTCAAAACTTAAATTTTTAAAGTAATCATACTAGATGATTCATTATATTTTTCCTACAAAATAAAGTTATTTAAATCATGCCTTATATTTTTTGTAATGTTTATACTGTACGATGTCAATTCATATAGACGATTGATAGAATACGAAATGGGGTTGTCCATGTACCAAACAAAGCATAATTTGTGTTAACTATTCGTATTGTATGATATCAGTTCATACAGATGACTGACAGAGTATGAAATGGGGTCATCCACATTCATACCAAATCCTACCAAATGAATGGGTTTAGTTTTGAATTATTCATACAATATGATGTCATTTCATATAGATTTCTAGCAGATTATGAAATAAAGTTCGTACAGGATCATACCAAATGGATAGGTTCAATTTTAAATTGTTCGTATAGTACGATGGCAGTTCGTACAGACAACTAACAGGGTACGAAATAAGGTTCGTAGATGGATTTTTTATTTGTTCTTACAAATTATCCTTAATCATATTGTTAAATCTTAAGTCAGTTCACTTATAAATTTTAATTTTTTGGATGAGTTTTCTTATTTTTTCTATATAAGAGTCCTAAAAGTTGACACTCAAAACATTTTTAATTATTTTCTCTTTAGAGTGGCCATTGAGTGTGATTGTTTGGAAGAGATTGTGAGAGTGAAGTGTGAGAGATCAAGTGAGGGGGAGTTGTGAGGGATCACAAGGTTTCCCAATGCGAGGATCCTTTTTATTCTTCAAATTTTTGCCCATCTCCCTTGGAGGAATTTGAGATAAGATCTTCAAAATTGTGTCACGGTACTCTGCCATCACTAGGAGGGTGATAAATGATGAATGTTCTCTACCATCACCATGAGGGTGAGAAAGGATGATGGTTTTGTTCCATCACTAGTTGGGTGAAAAGGATAAAGATTTTCTACCCTCACCAAATGGGTGAAAAAGGATGAAGGTTCTCTGCTGTCACCAAGAGGATGAAAAAAGATATAGGTTCTCTGAGATCACTAGGAGGGTGAAAAAGGATGAAGGTTCTCTACTATCACTTGGAGGGTAAGAAAGGATGTCGGTACTCTATCGCACCGGGTTTGCGGGAAGAGAGTTTGTAAGGGCTTCTCCACTTTACTGTGGGGATAAAAGGAGAGTCATTTTGATTTAGTGCAATACATGGAGGAGTCTTTAGAAAGTGGATGTTAGTCTAGTTTGGACCCAACCACTATAAAATGGTGTTCTTCTATTCACTTTACTTTTTTTAGCATTTTTATTTTTTTGTGCTTTATATGAAAAATTTATTGTGATAATCATTTTATTACATAACTGGATATTTCAAGAATATTGATTAAACTTTCTAAATATGGTTTTTGAAAATCTAAGATTTTTTCAAAAATTACCAATTCACCCACCTCTTGGTTAGCCTTAGGATTGTTCAATAAGGTCTAACAACCTACTTGAACATTCAAGAAATCCACCCCAAATAACCCAAATTAAACCTAATAAAATTTGTCTTTTGTTTTTGAAATTTTAATGAATTTAAAGTTATTATATGTTTAATTGAGCCAAAAAGAGTTTATAGTTAAATTAGGAGAGTGGAAAATGTTAAGTGTAAAAGCTCCTTGGGAGCACTACGACACTGTAGTGGTGGAGTTTCCCTTTCTACTTATGGAAAGATAACTGAGGGAGCATTGTAGTGCTACTCTCTCTCTCTCTCTCTCTCTCTCTCTCTCTCTCTCTCTCTCTCTCTCTCTCTCTTGGAAGGTTCTTAAGAACACTATAGCAGTGAGTTCTTAAGAGCATTACATCAATGAGTTCTCGGTCTAGAGCTTTTGAAATAATCAAATGGAGCATTACGACGTTGTAAGTGGTGGAGTCATAGTGCTAAGAAAAAGTTGAGTTTTAACATAAACATTTAAAGCAATTCCCACTTAACACATTTTATTTCATATTCTCTAGAAACATCAGAGAAGGACCAACAAGGAGAAAAGAAGAAAAAGAAGAAGAGAAACAAGGTTTTGGAGTTCGTGGAGCTTGTTTTATTTGTTGAGTTAGTTGGAAGAAGCATCCAACTTGAGGTAGGCTTTCAATATCCTATTTTATATTTCAATTTCAATATTTTTATGTGTAGATTTAGGGTTTTGTATAATTTATCAATTTTAATAAACTTTGCACTGTGTAGTTTTTGATATGTTATACTTGTCGTTCTAGTCTTTTTGACTGGAAGAACATAAATTTTTTATGAGTAGTTTGTTTGTGAAATATTTTAAAATTTTAATGAATATATGATATTTATAAAATTGGTTACAATTCATCAAATGTTCTAAGATGATGTTATAAATGTTCCTTATGAATAAATTTTTAAATGGATACTATTGAGTACGTATGCAAATTTTATGTATGTTCTCTCCAAAAATATCATACATGTGGAAATTCATGCATCTTCAATTTTGTGTTTAACATTACATATATATGTTAAACATGTTGAAATTTACATGTGCATCGCATATTGAGGAGGAGGCGTGGAGGAGATGTATGTGGCGACTATATTATGTTATGTGTCATTGTTGACCTCATTTTTGTATGAGGTCACTAAGGCCCTTCCAAACTCCAGATCAATCCTAGATCCTAGGATCCACTCTAGACTTTAATATTCTTTCTTAGAGCCAGACCTTATGGCCTACTCTAGAGCTTAAGATTCTTTTCTAGACTCAAGATCTTAGGGCCTACTCTAGAGCTTAGGATTCTTCCATATCCCAAATTCTAGAGCCCCTCTAGATCCTAGATCTTAGAATCCCTCTAGATCCTAGGACCAATCCATACTCAAATCAATCCCTACCTTTGATAAACTCCAACCTCAAATTAATCCCTACCCTTGATCAATTCAAATCTCAAACTTCATTCAATTCAAATCCAAATTAGTTCAAGCTTCAAATACATCCAAACTTTGACCCAATCAACTTGAGAATCCAAACTTCAATCTAGACTTTGATCCTACCTTTGATCTAGCTTCGACCCTATCCATTCATTAACAATCACCACATGATTGTAAATGATTTGGATACTTCAATATTAATCATTCAAACTTAAAATCCATTCCAAATCCAGAAATCCAGACTCAAATCCAAAGTCTTAAGGCCCTGTCCTAAAGACCGTTTTTAAGGATTTTTCAAACATTTCAAAACCCAGTCAAGTGACCTATGATTAGGGGTATATCACTTACAAAGTGATAAGACATGTCTCTAGAGGTTACCCTTCAATTTTGAGCCCATTATGAGGTCTCTAACCTTAGAATCTAAATCAAAATCCAAATGCTATAAAACCTTCAAATATTTACAGCCTATGCCATTGGACCTAACACCTTGAAGATTTTGGTCTTGGAGCCCTCATCAAAGCCTCCGATCACTTCCAGACCTTTGATTATCACCCATTGAGCAGTAAACTGCATTTTTCAGACCCAGTTTTGACCCTAGTCGACCAATGGGTCAAAATTGACCAAAATACCCCTATGGGATTTCAAATGCCCACTTCAACTCCAAATTTTTTGAAACCACTTTCAACAAGTTTCAAACATCAAACCCAACTTGTTGAGCTCAAACCCAGACCTTGGGTCAACCTGGTTGACCAAGTCATCCAAGTTTGACCCATTAACCCATACACCCCTTCTCTTTCAAATCTTTGAATCAAGACCACTCCAAGTCCTTTTGAATGTAAGGGATGACCCCTTGGGTACCCAAGAGACCTCTCTTGGAGGCCCAAGCCTTGGGCTCACTTGGGTTAGACATTTAGCTTGACCCGAGTGACCAAAGAGAGGTCTCCTTTGAGCCATCTCTTAACCTTAATCAAATTGAATCCAAATCAAGGTGTCATTGGGTTCCCATTGACCCAATGCACCTTCCTTGACCAGCCTAACCCTTGGGCTCACTTGGGTCAAGAGTTAGGCTAACCCAAAGTTCCCAAGATCACTTGGGATTGAGCCAATTCTTAACCTAAGCCCAATTGAAATTGATCAACACCTCCCATAGGTGGCCCTAGGTCAAACACACCTCCTCCAGCCAGTCCATGCTCTGGGCTAACCTGGGTCAGGTTTTAGGCTAACCCAAAGTAGCGAAAAACACATGGACCTGAGCCATCTTCCAACTCAGATCAAATTGGACCCAATTGCCACTTGCATTGGGTCCACCAGACCCATACCCACTTTCCACCTCAAGCCCAAGGTCTGACCTGACCTGGGTTGAGCCCAAATCGACCCGAACCGAGCAGATTTGGATCAACCTGAGCCATCTTTTAACCTAGACCAAATTGGACCCAATTGCCACTTGCATTGGATGCACCAGACCCAGACCTATCTCCCATACCAAACCCAGGGTCTGACCTGACCTGGATTGAGCTCAATTCGACTCAAATCGAGCAGGTTTGGGTCCAACCTAGCCACCAACTCAATCTAGACATTCTCAGGCCAAATTTACTCCACCCTTGACTCCAGCGTGTCCCCATCGGCCTCCCCCAGTCAACACAACCCTAACCCTGGCCAGCGGCGGTCGGAACCAATGGAGAACGAGTTCCGGTGGTCCCCCCCTAGAAACCCCTGACTCAAAGCTGCTGCCCACCGGTTTGATCCCCACAACCTCCCTAGGACGTCGCCTTCTTCCACCTGGCATCAATCCGAGCCCCCTCCAGCTCAATCTCGGCCGTCCAAGCCCGCGAGAGGTGGACGAATAGGCTCGAGCTCCCCAGTGTGCCAGAAGGATCCCCAATCATTCGAAATCATTCCCCAGTGCTCCTTCGACCTCCCAGGGTCTCCCTTCAAGTTCCCAGATCGATCCCTTCATCCGTTCGAGCAAGAGCCAGTGAAAGATTCTGGCATCCCGCTCAGAGTCGCACCTCCGGTCGTCCTCTGGTCCCGATGTCTGAAGGAGATCAGTTTTCCATCGTCCCCTGAAGCTTCCCGATAGAGAAGCTCATCCGTTGAGACTGTCTATGCGGTAATCTCGTCATCCCAAGCTCCCTAGCTAAGTAGTCTGGTCAAGTGTGAAGGAAACCTTCACCCCAATGGATTTCCACCGTTGGATTGAAGGTTTCCACTATCTTGATCCTCCCTGTGAAATTTCATCGAAGTTTGCCAGCGGGATCACCCGGATCACACCGGAGAAGCCTCACGGTCTCGGATACGTGCGGGAGGTTGAAGACGCAATCTCAGCCGTTGATTTCGATCAACGGCTCGGATTAGATCCCGCGGTATCGGAGCGCGTTTAATCCCAGCAGTCTGATCCGCCATCCGACGACAGTGGTTAATCTGACCGTTAACGATCGGCACTAATCATTGCCTAGCCAATCGGCGCGCGACGTATGTAAAGGGAGGCTGACTGTGTAATGGCCGAATTAATAACTTCAGAAATTCAAGGGAACTTCAAAAAATCATAACTCCCTCCACACTTGTCCAAATTAGGTGTTCTTAGGCTCGTTGGAAAGGTCTCAGGGAGACCTACAAAACATCCATGGTTACAAGCCCTGGTTAGGACAGTGTTAGGTTTAATTTTAGTTTGAGAATTTTATCAATTTCTTTAATTATTCTTTAAATACAAGTCCACCAGGCCTGGAATTTTGGGAGATTGAAATTGAACATGTCTTTGACATGTCCAAATTTTATCTCCTCATTTTAAAATGTTCAAGGGCACTTTCCCCAAATTTTGAGTTCAAGGGTCATGGTTTGACCCTTATATTCAAAATGGGGTATAGACCTATCCAATGGGATTTAGGGTGTGATTCTTTGTGAGATGATGATGTGTAGGATAAGGAGTGTATAGCCACTGATTTTTCCCCAATCCAAGCTTAGGATAGATCCGTATAGTGATTTGAAGGTGACTTAGAGCTCACCTTGGGTGGTTTAGTTAACCATCTTAGTGTACTCCATTTGAGCTCAAATTTGGTGGGTTTTGTCCTTAGGGTAAAGTGATCCTATGGTCTAAATTTCATCAAATTTGGAGTTCATTTGGTTCCCCAGGTAGGAGTCTAAAACAATCCTTCTTAGAGATGGCCTAATTAATGAGAATTTAAACCCTATTAAATTGACTTCTAAATTTTTCTTAATTTAGTCTTTAGGTAAAATCAAAGGTTAATCAGTTTTAATTAATTCAAAAAAATGATTAAAAATCCCATAAGGTCTTTAAACACTTGATGATTTGTCCTTAGGTCATTTATGATCTTTGGAACTGATCTCAAGGAGTTTGGGACTCATTTGGGTTCAAACCCTTAAGTATCCCCTTAGTTGTAATAATTTGGTAATTCCTATGAATACATCAAACTTCCAAAATTCACTATTAATTATAGAAAAATTCAAACTAATCAAACTTAATGGCTAATGACTTCAATTAGAATCTAGTATTCTCTAAAAATATTAAACCTCCATAATTTGGTCAAAATCAAGGAGTCAACATTTTAGGTAACCTTAGGTCAAAACAGGTCAAAACTTCTAAAATTCATAACTTTTAATAGAAAATTCCAAATTGAATGTACTACTTGTCTAACAACTCATAATTAGGTCTAGTATTTATTAAAAATCTGAAACCCTTAAGATCAACTCTAATTTTAAAAGTTAAGTTTTGCTCCCTTAGTTAGTATACCCGGATAACTCTAAGGATCTCCAGTTTTCTCTAAACTCCAAAATTTTCCTAATAGGTTAATAAAATCCTTAACAAACCCTTTAAAATCAGTAAATAATCCTTTTTATATTAATCAATTTCTTAATTACAATAATTTTGAAGTAACTTAATCAACCCCGATTGCTATTGGGTAACCCAGACCTACGAGGCTATCAATTTAGCCCTAAGGAAGGTGAAATAAACTTCACGGCCTCGGTGTGAAACAAAGGTAGTAATCAATTAAATTTTAAAATATATTTAATTAAAATTCCTAATCCACTAATACTTAAAATTTAACCTAAATCCCCCTTTTAAGCTTCAACAAACTCAGAATCTTAGACAACCTTGATTAATCACCCAACTTAGGATCTACCCCTGCCACATGACCTTCTACACACACTTTAGATGGTGTGCTAGGACAACCAACTCTAGATCTAGGTTAGGCCGGTGTTTAATTTATTGTTGTGTGCCGGATTTTTCGTAGTTTTCACTGCATGTTGTGGATGAAATTGCTTTGCTGTGTCTGCTTACTTTTTACTGCACTATGTGGATGGTTGATGTGTTTGGCGACTAGATTACCCTTAGGTTATGTACGATTTGGATGTTCACACAGTTTTTTGCAGGTGACCACGCTCATGCAGGGCAATAAAAATGGGGCTAAATTCATAAAAATTCATAACTGTTATAAATTCTTTGCACAGGTGCTTCAGCTGCTAAAGCCCCCAAATAAAAGGAGCATGGCCAGTGTGTTTATCTTTTTTTCTGCATATATATAACTGCTTGGGAATAACTTTTTTTTTATACATATTAACTGCTTAGGATAACCCTGCAGGTGAGTCTAGATTTTTATTTTTTGATATAAATGTAATTTGTATAATTGTCAAGTGTTGTGAAAGTTAATTTTGAGTTGGGATACATAGGTCCAAAGCTTGGATTCCAAAGAGGAAAGGATGCCCCTGTGGGAAGTATTCCTTTTCCATTTGGAAATCCAAATTTGGATCATACCTTTTCTATACCCAAAGAGGAAAGAGTGGCTTTCCCCTTAAAAGGGAAGTGCCCTCTTATTCATTTGGGTAGTTTACTATGAAGAATCTAAGGTGTTTGAATAAAAGAAGACCAAAGAAGAACAAGACTGAAGACTTAAAGATTGAGAGTATCCCACTCAAAATAACTTGTGTCATTATTAGGCTTAGAATCCGGGTTGTTGTCAGTGGTGCCCGGCCACTCTACTTTTTGCACAACCCTGGTTTGTAATAAGCAAGGCAATTCTGCCTATGGACATTTATTAATAGTTAATTTATATTTGATGTGTTGAATTGATTGCCTTTAGGATTACCTGCTTTTCTTAGTTTTTTGGCGATTGTGTGCCGCTTTTATTTTCTCCTAGATACGTGAGACTCGTAAGGGTGTGAAAGTTTTCTACTTAAAATCTTAAAATCTAAAATTTTAGTGAGTCTAAATAACATAAAAAGATAACGAATCTAGGGAATTAGCCGAGGATCGACCCCGGGGTCGCATGCATATTTCTGTATTACTCTTTCCTTGCTATAGACCCTTCCCCGCCTGCGGGTAGAGTCTGTTGAGTCCAGTAATTAGGTTGTTAAGACTAAGTAAATGTCCCACGGCTACCAAGAGGGGGGTGAATTGGTAGTTTTAAAAATTTTAAACCCTCTTAATAATAAAGTTGAACCGAAATAAAATTTTCTTTTAAAGTTAGTAGAAAAATGTTTTTCAACCATAGAGTTGTTAAAACTGAAATTCAAAGTGCGGAAATGTAAAAGCAATAAAGTAAATGACACCAGATTTATAGTGGTTCGGTCTATAACCAGACCTACATCCACTCCTCAGAGGCACCCTCTGAGTATTGCACTAATACCACAAAGTGACTCTCCTTTAGCACCCACAGCAAGGCGGAGAAGCCTGTACAAAACACTCTTTTCACCACTACCCGATGCGGCAGAGAACCGTCATCCTTTTACACAATCCACAGTGCTGGCAGAGAACCGTCGTCCTTTCACACTCTCCTAGTGTGGGCAGAGAACCCTAAGGCTGTTCACACTCTCCAAGTGTAGGCAGAGAACCTTCTCCCTTTTACACTCTCCTAGTGTGGGCAGAGAACCCTCGTCTGTTCACACTCTCCAAGTGTCGGCAGAGAACCGGACCTTCTTGAATGATCTTCTCACAAGAATCTAGAAAGAAGAAAGAAAAGAGTGAAGAAATCCAATTTCACAAGTAGAGACTCTTACCTTAGCAATCCAAGTGAAGCCTTCTCGCTCCAGTGGTAGGAATCCTCCTTTGAATGCTCTCTTCCACTCTCTCCTTGGCTATTCTCTCAAGAGGCACGAAGATCAAATGACAAAAAGATTGGGTGGCAGTCTAATTTGGACCTTTTATAGAAAAGACAAGAAAAACCGCCCAAAAACTGTAAATTTCCAATTCTGTACGCAGTGGATCGTCCTGTACGATCCGGGATCGTCCTGGACGATTTTACTTAAACGATCTGAAACGACCCAATTTGTATATGTGTACGAAATGACTTCGTACAGCTGATCGTCCTGTACGAACTAGGTTCGTCCAGTACGAACGGTTATTACCAGGTCGGTTCTAAAAACTGCTGAAAACTGTTCTAAGTCGGTTCATTGTTTGGACGAAAATATGTTCGTCTGGACGAAAATTTTCCAGAGAGCCGATCGTCCTGGACGATTATTTATTTCGTCTGGACGAAAATTTTCCAGAGCACCCATCGCCGCGGACGATAATTTGCTTTCGTCTGGACGAAAATTTTCTAGAGAGCTGATCGTCCGGTACGATAATTATTTTCGTCTGGACGAAATTTTTCCAGAGGACCGGTCGCCTCGTACGATGGTAAAATTCGTCTGGACGAAAATTTTACAGAGAACCCATCGTCCGGGACGAAAATAAAATTCGTCCTGGACGAATAGGACTTAGAAAAATTTTTCCAAGCAAGTTTCTATTCGTTCCAAGTGCTCTATAGGAGATAACTGACAGATCGTCCAGTACGATAAATATCGTCCTGTACGATTAGTATAGAATTTCAAGATCTCCTAATTTGTGTGTGTGAGATTTTATTCACTCAATTACAATCACTCCCTTTCAAAATTAATTCAAAGAAAAGACAAACTTCAAATAAACAAAATATCATATGTTGAATTTGATTTGAAGTTTTCGTAGTCTGGAGTCTGATTTTCCTGAAATGTTAGTACACACAAGAGCAAGTGCAAATTTTCTGAAATTGTTAGGAGATAACTATACATCTGAACAATAATGTTTGGAATCATCAAAACTACATAAGTTGCACAAATATAAATCATTCAAATAGCAACTATTCAAACAATCTCCCCCTTTTTGATGATGACAAAACAATTATTATTTGTAAGGTTTCAAGTTAAAACAGATCTCTTATCTCCTAAACTCCCCCTGAATTTATGAGTACATTAAAATAAGGAGGCATTAAAGAACAATATTTTTGTTTTTCAATAAATTTTTAACACAAACAAATAAAAAACTTGCAAACAGAACAATTAACAATTAACAAATAAAAAACTTGCAAACAGAACAATTAACAATTAAAAAATAGAGAACACAAACATAATAATTTCTCCCTCTTTTTGACAGCAACAAAAAGTGAAGAAGAAAAAGACAAGAAATGTAAATAATTATATGAAATTCATTGTTAAAATTTAATCTAAATTGTGATTTGACATAGGGTATGCAATTTTAAACTAAAGATATTAGGTCAATCATAGAAATTCATAAAATTTATGAAATGATATAACATTGTAAGTAAGAAGAATTTATCAAAGACATGATTCAATTTAGACATTTTGATTATTGAAAATCATTACAAGTGAGATGTAAAAAAAATTCTATATTTCAAAGTTCAATAGAATATAAATGAACATTTAGATCAACTTGAATTAAGAGATTGAACGAATTTGGAAAGAAGAGAATTACCTCATGTGGTGCTTTGCACATCTTTTCAAAGTTTTGGAGCACATTTTTGTGCATTTTTCTTTGGTTGGGCTTATTTTGTGCCTCTTTTTCACTTTGCAAATTTTTGTGAATTGCTTTTGATTTTTGTACATTTGTACAATGTTCAAGAGTAATTTGACCAATTCTTTCCAAAATCTATAATCTAAAATTTCAAATATTTCTAGGTGCATAAATATCATTTGAGCATAGAAATACAAAATAAGGAAACATCAAAATTGCAATAACAATATTAACTTTTATATAGTCTAAATGAATAGACATGAATTTAAAAATTCTAATTACAACAAGTTATAAACAATTTATAAATTTAGAAAGTCTAGATTTTCTAATATAGATAATCTCAAATTACAATCGAATTTAAGCACTATATAGATTAAATAATACTAATGAAATTCACAAACATTAACCACATTTCAAAACAAATTTAATAGAAACAAACTTTCATTAAAATTAAAGGAACGGATTACACAAAAAAAGATACATTGAACCCAAAAAAAAAAAAAACATAAAAACAATCACAATAACATAGGTAAGATAAAAACAGAACAAACAAAAACAAAGAAAATACAACAGACACAAAAAAAAAATTTACTGTTCTAGAGGAGGAGGAGGAATGCCGCCAAAGTGGTTGAAGTAGGAGGCCATCAACATTACATTGGTATTTATTTCATGAACTTCATCTCTAATATTACCAATGTCATGTTGCTGCTGAGTAAGTTGAGCATCAAATTGATCAAACCTTTGATCAATGTGAGTCTCTAGTCTATCAAATCTCTCAATCAGATTCTGGTAATCTGATTGAGAAGCAGAAGCTTGCACTCCTTCTTCTTCTTCTTCTTCTGAAGCACTAGCATGTGCTTTCTCTTTTTCTTTTTCCTCCTTGAAGAGCAATCTGAATGATGCATCGTTATAGTAAACTGGCTCTTCATATTCTTCATCAGGATGCACTATATTGTACTTCTACTCCAAAATATAAGTAATCAAGTGCCCTAAAGAAATGTTCTTCTTCCTCTTCTGATCAGGATGTCCTATTTCTGAAAGCCCATAGATATGATCTAGGATGAGTTGGGCTTCATCAATAGGATGTCTTTTCATGATTAAAAAAGTTAGACAAGAAAGGAGAGGAGTAATGTTAATCCTATCACCAGCTTTAGGAATAATTGAGGATCTAAGGATATGCTGGATGATTCGGGCATCTTGGGTCATACCGGCCACTCTAGCAACATGATTGTCAATCGTATTTTCTCTAATTACCATATTGATTTGAAACCATTTGAAGGAGGTTTCTGACATTTGGGTGTGGGCTCTTTATCCTTCAGTTCTTAAGTTTAAAAATGCACCAAGGTCGTGCTTGGTGATTTCAACTTTTTTCTTAAAAACAAAAGAACTAATGATAGAGTGGTCAGAATTGAAACTCATGTTGGCTAGAAAGTAATGGTAGGTTTGCTTATTGTAGAAATGGACGAGAGAAAGAATGAACTGAAATTGGGTTGAGGCGAAGAGGTGCAATACCCAAAATTTCAACTCTGTTTGGATAAGAATGCGAGACGGAGTGATTTTTGTAGATGCAAAACGAGGAAAAGATTCCTCATTTGCCTTGGAAAGAAAGTTGTCTGGGGCATTCCTGTTAGGTTTCTTCACCAAAACTTTTTGTCTTTTGCTAGAGGAGGCCATAGTTGATTTGATGTAGAAAGGGATTGAAAAAGATGTTTGAAAGTGTGATTTTCATGTTTGAAAGCCTTCATATTTAAAGAAAAACGATACGTTCGTCCTGGACGAAAATATTCTTCCTGGACGAAAATATTCGTCCTAGACGAAAAAATTATCGTTTGTCTGGACGAAGTAATTTCGTACAGACGATTCAATTCGTCCAAAATGTAACGGCTTTTCGTATTCAACACAACTTACGATGCGTCCCTTCGTACAGGCTTTTTGACTTGACCGATCGTACATACGAAAAAAATTTCGTACAGACGATCGAAAAGTGTTTTGTTTTAATGACTCTTGAAAACCGTCCCCTACAATGAACCGACACATGTTCGTACAGACAAAAAAAATTTGTACAGATGAAGTTCGTATTAAAAAATGTCTTATCCACTCAACCGCTGCATTCAATCGTCCCGTCGTTTGAGAGAAAAAAAATTCATCCTGGACGATTAAATATCGTACAGACGATCAAATAAAAAACTGCTCTCAAAACGATTTAAATTCGCGCAAACTGTTCCTTCACATATCGTCCCGTACGAAAACATTTCGTCCTGGACGATTTCCTCCAAAAAAAAATTTTAATTTTGAATTTTTTAAATTAACAAAATCAACAAAAACACAGAAAATATAAAACCAAAATCATAAATCCAAAAACAATTCATTAAAAACACAAAATTCACAAAATTACAAAAACAAAACACAACAAGTATCAATGTTGCAAAGACATTTTAGTTAAGCATTCAAATCAATAACACCAAGCCTTGTTCTTAAAGTACTAAAGGTATCAAAGGCTAAAGGTTTTGTAAAAATGTCTGCAAGTTGATTTTCAGTTGAAACATGTATGAGTTCAATTTCTCCTTTGGATACATGATCCCTTATGAAATGATGCCTTATATCGATGTGTTTGGTTCTAGAATGTTGAATAGGATTTTTGGAAATGCAAATAGCACTAGTATTGTCACAATAAATTGGAATAGTGCCTATAGTTAATCCTAAGTCAATCAACAGTTGTTTTAACCAAAGTACTTGTGCCACACAACTTCCTAATGCAATGTATTCTGCTTCTGCAGTAGATAGTGCCACTGAATTTTGTTTTCTACTAGACCATGAAACTAATGAATTTCCAATGAATTGACATGTTCCAGAAGTGCTTTTCCTATCCACTCTACAGCCTGCAAAGTCAGAATCTGAGTAACCAATAATTTCAAATGAAGAGCTAAACTTAGGATACCAAATTCCTAAGTTTTGAGTTCCTAGTAGATATCTTAAAATCCTTTTCACTGCTGTCAAATGTGATTCTTTTGGATCTGATTGAAATCTAGCACATAAGCAAACACTAAACATAATATCTGGTCGGCTAGCAGTCAAGTAAAGTAAAGATCCAATTATCCCTCTAAATTTCTTTTGATCAACAGATTTTCCCTTAAGGTCTTTATCTAACTGAACTGAAGAACTCATTGGTGTACTAACAGGTTTAGCATTGTCCATTTCATATTTTTTGAGGATGTCCTTAATATATTTGGTTTGACTAAGAAAAGTACCTTCCTCAAGTTGCTTAATGCTAAATCCTAGAAAGTAATTTAAATCTCCCATTAGACTCATTTCAAATTCACTACTCATTGTTTTAGAAAAATCATCACAAAGATGTTTATTTGAAGATCCAAAGATGATGTCATCCACATAAATTTGAACAATAAGTATATCCTTTCCAATTTTCCTTAAAAAGAGAGTTGTATCCACACTTCCTTTTTCAAAAGATCTTTCAAGTAGGAAAGTGCTTAACCTCTCATACCAAGCCCTAGGTGCCTGTTTCAATCCATATAATGCCTTTTTTAATTTGAAAACATGATTTGGAAATTTAGAATTTTCAAAACCTGGAGGTTGTTCTACAAAAACATCTTCTTCAATTACTCCATTTAAAAAGGCACTTTTAACATCCATTTGAAACAATTTAAAACCTTTAAAACAGGCAAAGGCTAGTAAAACCCTAATTGCTTCAAGTCTAGCTACAGGGGCAAAAGTTTCCTCAAAATCAATTCCTTCAATTTGATTATACCCCTTAGCTACTAATCTAGCCTTATTTCTAATGACTACTCCTGAGTCATTCATTTTATTTTTGAACACCCACTTGGTTCCAACAACACTTTGATCTTTTGGCCTTGTAGTTAGTTCCTAAACTTTATTTCTTACAAATTGATTCAACTCTTCTTGCATGGCCAATATCCAAAATTCATCTGAAAGTGCTTGATCAATGTTAGTGGGTTCAATAGTTGAAATAAAGGCTGAATGATTGACTTCCTTGTTTAATCCACGCCTAGTTCTAACACCCTCACTTGGTTCACCTATAATTAATTCCTTTGGGTGGTTTTTAGAAAATCTCAAATCTCTAGGCAAAGGGTCTTCTCTTTCTAAATTTTCTTCCACATTCTCTTCCAAATTTAATCTATCAATCTTTTGGGAGTTTTCTTCAATTTCTTCTTCAACAACTTTTGGCTCTTCCATGTTTCCATTTTCATCAAAAACAACATGTGTGGTTTCTTCAATGACTAAAGTTCTTTTGTTGAATACTCTATAAGATTTTCCAACACTTGAATATCCAACAAAAATTCCTTCATCTGATTTTGGATCAAATTTTCCTAAGGCAGATTTTCCATTATTATGTATGAACACCTTGCAACCAAATACATGTAAATGAGACAAATTTGGTGTTCTACCTTTTAGCAACTCATAGGGTGTTTTATTCAAATTTGATCTCACATTCACCCTATTCAGAACATAGCATGCAGTGCTAACCGCCTCAGCCCAAAAATATCTAGGAAGCGAGTATTCTGCTAACATTGCTCGGGCGGCTTCTATTAATGTTCTGTTCTTTCTTTCAACTACTCCATTTTGTTGAGGAGTTCTAGGTGCAGAAAAATTGTGATCAATACCCTTTTCTTTACAGAAATCTTCAAATCTTTCATTTTCAAATTCTTCTCCATGATCACTTTGTATAGAAATTATTTCACATCCTAGTTTTCTTTGTATCCAAGTTGAAAAATTTCTGAATTCCTCAAATGATTCACTCTTATGAAAAAGAAATTTAACCCAGGTGAATCTTGAAAAATCATCTACTATAACAAATCCATATACCTTTCCTCCTAGACTTACCGTGCTTACAGGTCCAAAAAGATCCATGTGAAGAATTTCTAATGGTTTACTGGTCCTTAGATCTTTATTGGACTTAAAAGAGGACTTCACTTGTTTTCCTAGTTGACATGCATCACACAGATGGTCCTTAGTAAAGTCTAGTTTAGGTATTCCTCTCACCAAATTCTTTTGGGTAATTTTTCTAAGATTTTTCATACTAGAATGACAAAGTCTCCTATGCCAAAGCCATGATTCATCAGAAACAGTTTTCAAACAAAAAGCAGTAGGAGATTGAATACAATTTAAATCTAGCATGTAGACATTGTTCACCCTTTTTCCATTTAAAACAATTTTCCCATTTAGGCTAATTATGCAGCTAGTAGGTAAAAATTTTACATTATTGCCCTTATCACATAGCTGACTTATGCTAAGCAAATTATGTTTTAAGCCTTCAACTAATAAAACATTATCTATGAAAAAGTTTTTCAAATTTCCAATCATACCTGATCCAACCACTTTCTTTGTGGTATTATCTCCAAGTGTAACCTTGCCTCCACTCCTGGCTTCCAGCGTTATGAATTGAGCAGTATCTCCAGTCATGTGCTTAGAACATCTGCTGTCCAGGTACCATATACTCTCACGAGGTCTTGTGTGAGAGTATACCTGCAAAATTCTCAAATGTTAGACCTGGGAACCCAAACTAGTTTGGGTTCACCTTTATGAAATTTATAATCAGATGCATGTGTGATATGTCTAGGTTTATGCATCTTAGTTCTCCACACCAAATTAGGTTTCATCTTTAAAGTGCAGGTGTGAGATATATGTCCCAAAAATCCACAATTGTTACATTTAACATTAGGAAAAATATTCCTATGTTTTCTTTCATATGATTGTCTTCTAAGGGATTTCATGAATTTAGGATAATATTTAGGATTTGTAAAATCTTCAAGTTTAGGGGGGTTCCTATTATCCTCGAGAGCTCTTATAGTAAGTTTGTAAAATGAATTCATATCCTCCAAGATTCGATTTGTATAATTGATTCTATATGTCTTGTGCTCAGATTCATCCTTAAATTTCTTAAATTCTTTTTCAAGTTCAGCATAGGATGATTTTAAATTCTCAAAATTTTTATTCAAGTCATCATATTCATCAAGTAGTTTCATGTGGTTGCTATCAATTAAAGCATGATCTTTCCTAAGGATTTCGTGTTCCTTATTAAGCTCTTCCAATTCTAAAACTAAACTAGCATGCATCTTTTTCGTTTTCCTATATGCATCATGCATGTGTTCAGAAACTTCAAACAATTCATTATAAGTTAAATCACATACCTCTTCTTGATCTGATTGTTCAGATTTATCTGCCATCAAGCAAAGGTTGGTGACTTCTTCTTCTTTTTCAGTCTCAGATGAGTCTGAAGCTGAGTCCGCCCAAAAAGCCTTTTGAAACTTCTTCTTGCCCTTCTTTACCATTGGTTTCTCCTCTACCTTCTCCTTGCTAGGAGTGGCTTTGAGTTTTGGACAATCAGTCTTTATATGACCTGGTTTCCTGCATTCATAACAAATCACTTCATTAGAAACCTTGCCATTTCTGTTATACTTACCTCTATTCCATTGCTGGCGTCTCTTCTGCTTCCTCTTTAAAAAGCTTCTGAATTGTCTAGTCATCAGTGCAATATCGTCTTCATCCTCAGGTTGTGAGTGTTCACTTTCTGACTCTTCCACATTTAGTGCAATATTCTTGTCCTTTCTTGGTTCACCTGCATCAATCTTTCTTTGACTTACTCCTTGCTCGTAAGCAATGAGTGAACCAAGAAGATTGTCAATAGAATAAATGTTCAGATCTTTTGACTCTGTAATTGCAGTAATTTTAGCATCGTATGCAGTAGGTAAACAACGAAGAATCTTATTAACCATTTCAGCATTAGTTAATTCCCTACCAAGTGCATGCAAAGAGGTGACAATTTGAGTGAATCTTGTGTACATGTCAGATATAGATTCATTAGGTTTCATGCGAAATAATTCGTAGTCATGTAACAAGATATTGAGTCTTGATTGCTTAACCTCATTTGTCCCTTCATAAGTAATACAAAGTCTATCCCATATGTCTTTTCCGCTTTTACAAGTGGAAACTCCGCATGTAGTCTTCAGATTTTAAAGCACAAAAGAAACTATTTAAACATTTTGCATTTAATTGTGCTAAGTCACGTTCTTCTATAGTCCAATCTGCATAGGGTGTATCTACCCTAATTCCATCAACTAATCTAGTTGGTTTTGTGTAACCTTCCTGGACTAGCATCCACATGCGATAATCAAGTGACTGTAAGAAAGTAGACATGCGTGTTTTCCAAAAATCAAAAGGAATATTGTCAAACAGTGGAGGTCTAGTGATAGAGTAACCCTCAGGTGTGTTTCGGTTTCCAAATGTAGCCATCTACGTTAATCAAAAAGTAGTTCAAACTTATGATTTTGAAACAAAGCTCTGATACCACTTGTTGAGTCCAGTAATTAGGTTGTTAAGCCTAAGTAAATGTCCCACGGCTACCAAGAGGGGGGTGAATTGGTAGTTTTAAAAATTTTAAACCCTCTTAATAATAAAGTTGAACCGAAATAAAATTTTCTTTTAAAGTTAGTAGAAAAATGTTTTTCAACCACAGAGTTGTTAAAACTGAAATTCAAAGTGCGGAAACGTAAAAGCAATAAAGTAAATGACACCAGATTTATAGTGGTTCGGTCTATAACCAGACCTACATCCACTCCTCAGAGGCACCCTCTGAGTATTGCACTAATACCACAAAGTGACTCTCCTTTAGCACCCACAGCAAGGCGGAGAAGCCTGTACAAAACACTCTTTTCACCACTACCCGGTGCGGCAGAGAACCGTCGTCCTTTTACACAATCCACAGTGCTGGCAGAGAACCGTCGTCCTTTCACACTCTCCTAGTGTGGGCAGAGAACCCTAAGGCTATTCACACTCTCCAAGTGTAGGCAGAGAACCTTCTCCCTTTTACACTCTCCTAGTGTGGGCAGAGAACCCTCGTCTGTTCACACTCTCCAAGTGTCGGCAGAGAACCGGACCTTCTTGAATGATCTTCTCACAAGAATCTAGAAAGAAGAAAGAAAAGAGTGAAGAAATCCAATTTCACAAGTAGAGACTCTTACCTTAGCAATCCAAGTGAAGCCTTCTCGCTCCAGTGGTAGGAATCCTCCTTTGAATTCTCTCTTCCACTCTCTCCTTGACTATTCTCTCAAGAGGCACGAAGATCAAATGACAAAAAGATTGGGTGGCAGTCTAATTTGGACATTTTATAGAAAAGACAAGAAAAACCGCCCAAAAACTGCAAATTTCCAATTCTGTACGCAGTGGATCGTCCTGTACGATCCGGGATTGTCCTGGAAGATTTTACTTAAACGATCTGAAACGACCCAATTTGTATATGTGTACGAAATGACTTCGTACAGCTGATTGTCCTGTACGAACTAGGTTCGTCCAGTACGAACGGTTATTACCAGGTCGGTTCTAGAAACTGCTGAAAACTGTTCTAAGTCGGTTCATCGTTTGGACAAAAATATGTTCGTCTGGACGAAAATTTTCCAGAGAGCCGATCGTCCTGGACGATTCTTTATTTCGTCTGGACGAAAATTTTCCAGAGCACCCATCGCCGCGGACGATAATTTGCTTTCGTCTGGACGAAAATTTTCCAGAGAGCTGATCGTCCGGTACGATAATTATTTTCGTCTGGACGAAAATTTTCCAGAGGACTGGTCGCCTCGTACGATGGTAAAATTCGTCTGGACGAAAATTTTACAGAGAACCCATCGTCCGGGACAAAAATAAAATTCGTCCTGGACGAATAGGACTTAGAAAAATTTTTCCAAGTAAGTTCCTATTCGTTCCAAGTGCTCTATAGGAGATAACTGACAGATCGTCCAGTACGATAAATATCGTCCTGTACGATTAGTATAGAATTTCAAGATCTCCTAATTTGTGTGTGTAAGATTTTATTCACTCAATTACAATCACTTCCTTTCAAAATTAATTCAAAGAAAAGACAAACTTCAAATAAACAAAATATCATATGTTGAATTTGATTTGAAGTTTTCGTAGTCTGGAGTCTGATTTTCCTGAAATGTTAGTACACACAAGAGCAAGTGCAAATTTTCTGAAATTGTTAGGAGATAACTATACATCTGAACAATAATGTTTGGAATCATCAAAACTACATAAGTTGCACAAATATAAATCATTCAAATAGCAACTATTCAAACAGAGTCCGGATAGTCTGACCTATGAGAATGAGGTGCCGGACCAGGGGAAGCCCAGTCTTCTAAAAAAAATTATTTTATAAGCCTGTTTTTAAAATTTCAAGCATATTTGATTTGGAAGTTGTCTACCAGCATGCATTGTATTAGATACAAATTAAAAGAGTCAAAATTTTAATTGCATCAGTTTTAGCATTTCAGCACCCAACATAAGTCAAAGGGGCCAATTAGGAAAATCTCTAGATGTCGGCCCCAACTCTCCAAAACTTAAAATACAACGTCCCTATCACTCTTTCATAAAAGACCGGACTCATCTCTTTTAAATCGATTAGGTGGTTAGCTGGCTCCCCAATCCAGGCCGGGGTAAGTCCAGGCATTGCACTACATTAGTTAGGTTCGGACGACTGTGGTCCAGTGTCCAAATTAGACTTAGGATCCGGGGCAGATTTTTTATTATAAGATCCCAAATTTTGGGAATATAATCCCAAATTTCTAATAAAATGCTCAACTCTAATTAAAGCTTCTGACCTATGTAATATGTATGTACTGAAATAATTGATAACTAGGGCAAACTATTTTCATATAAACGATCAGAATGTCCTTTCAGTCAAATTAATATCACATTCTAGTACATATCAGTTATATCAATTATTTCAGTACATACATATTACATCAATTTACATCACTATCAACCCATTTCTAGTATAAAGCCCAACACTTAGATTAAGTTGGGACACTTTCGGATGGTTCTGGAATCTCAAAGTGTCCCCTACCTCTCTTCCCTCGATTCTGTTAATAAATGTTCAATTTTGATCCATTCCCTCTTGATTTTCCAAAAATCCCATTCATTTTTGATATCACTCCTAGAAAATCTAACAAAATTTCATCACTATTTTAATCGAGAGTTTTTGTAGGGGACTCTGTCTCCCTACGATGTAATTAACTACGAGGGCTTGCGCTCGTAGGAGATTTGGAACCACACACCTGATTTTAAGAATTGATTTTTCAAAACTCAATCAGATTTCTTTGGGAAAACTTAAGATACTAGTGATCATTATTATCATATTCAAAGAATTATCATCGAATGATATTTTCTCCCTTCGGGGAGATACATCTTTCTTTGATAAGGCTTTGGATGTGAACCTAATGATCACACTTCTTGAATATTGTAGCTGGATATTCAGTTGAATATCATTTTGACCCTTCGGGGCCATATGAAGTTCTCTTTAGCATTCGGTCATAATATTCAAGATGGATTTTATAATTCTAAATCTGAACGCTGTTATGAAATTTTATTTTCATCTTTCGAGGTGATATATTCTTTCTAACCAGACGATTCGATTTTAGAATTAGAATTTATCTTTGACTCCCAAAGAAAACCAATATTTTCAAAACATGTTTTCAAAATTCCACCAACAGTCATGTAAGTGGAGTTATAAGGGCTTATGCACATATATTTATTTTATATTTTCCTCCATATATCTTAAATAGATGCTAGATAATCAAGAGAAAGTATAAGTGGAGTAGAGTAGTAAGGGGAATCAAGCTGTATCTAATCCATCTATCTTAAATAGAAGAGAGTTGACCAAGTGGAGGTATAAGTGGAAGTGGAGTTATAACAATGCATCAGGATATATGCATGATATATTTCACATATATGCATGATATATTTCACATGTTGCATTATGAATCTATACAGATACATAACAAGGATTTAAAAATTAGAACAGACTGGTCAGTTCAGCTGAACCGTGCAATTGACATGTAATATTATGTTATTAGTACACATTTCCTACCAGTGTGCTTACCCAACTTACATGTCATATCATGTTCAAAAGATATACCAGATTCATATCAGACCTAATGCAATAATCCTATGTATTTACATTTGTGTCTTTATTCTTGTCAGTTTGGTTAAAATATTATACATGCAAATCTATCCAATGAAAATTTAGTATGATCATACCAAAATGTGTATAATAATCATATATATCTTATATCAAAAGCTATATAGTAAATTTTCATTAAATCAAGATATAATAAACATTAATCAAATTTGGGAGATATAGTAAACCAATTCAAAATTATCTCAAATAGAAATAAGATTCAGGGTACCTACCATGATTAGGCAACTTTAATAATTAAAAGAATAAATAGAAATACCCTGGAGATTATCTTCATTTTTTTGTAATACATAGGGTTTGAAAGGTAAGGTAATTAAGAATATTTAAACTAAGCATCTATTTCATTTTGATTAAATTTGTAATTATGGATCCTAGAGTGTCTAATGAACTCTTAAGTAAGTCAAAAAGTAGATTAGGGAAGTGAAATTGTAATTCATAAAATATCATATATGAGAGCTAGTGTTAGGTGGACAGTGTTGTGGCATTGAGCTTTCATATAGAAAGAAGAATTTGAACATACACTATGATACTGAGTGGCATCACCACGATGCCAAGATCTCAGGTGGAAAGAGTATGTGGTAATCTAAAAGATTTGCGTTTGCACTGCAATGCTAAAAAGGTAAGTACCACTGCATTAAATCAAATAAATGGATTTTATAATAAATATCATAATCTATTTTACAAAACCCTCTTCAACCTTTCCTTTGATAAAGAAGAAGAGAAGGGAGGGGAAGAGAAGAGAGGAGAGAGAATGGAAGGGAGAGAATTTGGCAACCAAAGCTCAAGATTCATCTATTAGTTATGTTTAAGATATTATAGATCATGGGTAGACTTCTAAAATCCTATCTCTAATTTCAATTACAATAGTTTTATAAAGAGTTAAGAATAAAAATATATTTTTCTTAGATTCTATGTTATTTCACTGTGTAACTTTTTATATATTATTGTTCGCCTTATCTTAATTATTTTGACTATATGAAATTAGATTTTCATGACGTAATTATTCTTACATGAGTTTTGAGTGTATAAATTAATTAAGGCTTCTATGGAAATTGAAATAATTGTATAGACTTTTTAAAATATTTATACAAATATCCTTCTAAAAGTGGAATTTGAATAGGAAAAGTTTAGTGAGTATTATATTATTCTATCATTATAGCTTTTTACAGGCAATTTATGCATTATTGTGTGTTGTATTGAATTTATACCTTAGTTTCTATTATATTTATATTTGTAATATTTATAGCATAGTGTTGGAAGTGTCTGATATATAAAAAAGTACACTTACTGATATATTATAAGGGCCCGACATATTCTGTTCTTGCCTCATCGACTTAGTGAGAACGTGGGAGGGATTCAGGCCCCACTTGCTAAAAGAGGGTATGGGATATTATGTAGCATCATTTTGTTATTACTCTAATCCCACTTACTAGGGGCAGGTGTGGAAGGTTAAAGGAAGGTATAAGTGAAAGTGGATTTATAAGCAGACATTGAGACATATGCATTTCAATCATTTCCTTAAATATATTATTACTTTTATATATTAAGTAGAAGTAGTATTTTGAATTTAAATATTAATAATTACTAAAACTATGAATTAATCTTGATTAAATGTTAAAGTCAAGTGCAAATGAACCATTAACAAAAAGTGCTTTGCATTACATTTGAATCCTTTGAGAAAATGGCTTCTAAGATGTAAGTCAAAACTCAAAATCATGAGTTGCATTTTGCTATTATTTTATTTATTCTTTACAAGTCATTATAATTATTTAATTAATTAACTACCTTATAATATTTTAATTTGGATATTAATATTTGTGATGGATTTGGGAGAGAATTCTATGGAGCTGGTTGCACTCATTCTATTTTTTTCTAATATTTTAGGAAAAGAGAAAGGTATAGAGGTAGGATATTTTGAACCAAAGTGATTGTGGTATCATTTTGTACTCCAATTTTAATTATTTAAATGTATATGATCATTAAATTGGATAAATATATATTTTTTGATGAAATGAAATATGTTATGTGTTTTATTTTTTTGATTGTATAGTAGATATGGATATGTCTATTAGTGGTTTGGTTATTTAATTATGGGTTTAAGGTTTCAATGATTCAATTGGATCCTAAGGCATCATAGGGTGGTATAAGTGTAACTATTTGGAAAGATTGGGATTATAACTAGAGCTATAAGAAATGATTTATACTAGTAAGAGAAAGGAGTTAGAGTCTTAGTTGAGTGGTTTTTTATTGGTTTGTGCTAGATATGTATATTATTAAAACATTTTATTCATTATATTGATTGAAGTGTTGCTATATCATGAACCCCCAAGAGCAAGAGAGAGTTGATAGATAGAGTTCTAGTTAGGCTATTATAGTTTGGAGTATTATAAGGGCTATGAATTCTTATTTGATGATGTAGTTTAATGGGTTAGTGGCTTAATTGATGGGTGAGACTCAAGGTAGGATGGATGGATTCAAGGGGCATGAAGTTGATAAGAATTTGTAGTTATTTATGAGATTGAAACAACCTCTTTTTTAGAGCAATGTTAAGCCTAAGGTAGATGAGGATCAGTTGATCAGGGTAGGGAAATCATTCGATAACATGTAGTGTCCATAGGATAGAATGATTCCATTATTTATGTTCTTGTTGGATGAAAAATCAAAGCGCTATTATATAGGCCATAGAGGGAGAGATTCTAGGGTATATCAAATTGAGAGATTTTTTGGAGGAGTTTGTAGAGACCTTTGGGAGTTGGTTCATACTGCCATCTGATATGCAAAAGATACAAAAGTTATTTCTATGATTGGTCCATCAAAGAAAAATGGTGATGTAGTATAAGGATCAATTCATATCTCTTATTAAGTATGCTTCCTAGTTTTTTAGCACCCCTAAGGAAAAGTGTTATCATTTCTTACAATGTTTGAGAGATAGTTTACAACATCTATTAACATCATTTAACATTCATCTTTTTTGAGCTTGGGAGAGAGCTAGACTAATAGAGAATGATCTTATGTCCAGCCAATAGTGGTTAGATATTGACATGAAGAGGTTTGATAGAGAGTCTTATTGGAGTGCATTTAGTAAGAAGAAGTTTAGGTTGGAAGCTGGTGATTCTAGAAAGAAAAAACTTAGGGTGTTTGGGAGCATTAGAGGATCTATTTTTGTTAGTAGTGCTTTTACTATGGTTTTTATAGGAGGGGAATACATATTGATACTTTTTTTGTATATTGGTTAGTATTTTAGGTGTGGCCAGTCAGGTCAGAAGGTGTTGTAGTTCTTACAGAGAGTGTCAGAGGGTAGACCTAAAATTGGGGGCAATCAGAGTCTGAAGCAACAATAAGCCCTTTTAGAGCAGTTATTAAGGCCTCATCGACCAATGGTGGAGAAAAATTTGGAGGGAGACTTTCATGAGGATTTGTAGGTGGAGTTTTGAGGGAGCATATAATTATAGCTAATGTAGCCGCAATTTAGCCTAGAATTTATAGTTTAACTTAGCATAAGGAGAAGTAGGCACCAAATATGGTGATAATTATGACATTATTTCTAAGCTTTCTTACTATATTTTGTTTACCTCTAGTTTGAGTCATTCATTTCTATCTAAGTATCCATTGGATAAATTGGTTTAGTTCAAGATTTGTTAGTTTTTGATTTATTTAATAATGTTTCCCACTAAAAATTCATTAGTAGCTTTTCAACTTTATAAGTGTGAAATTGAATTATAAATAGAAAGTTAAAATAAAAATTGATTGTAGTGCCTCTAAAAAATTATCTTGTGATAATGGGTATGGATTAGTTGAGTTAATATTAGGCTCAAATTAATTATAGTTAGAAGCATGTGAGCTTGTGCATAGATGGGGAAGTATTTTACTTTTCAGGTGTTATGCGTGTCTTGTTCTCTATGATTTGTATGTTTTTAGTGGACAAAGTTCAGAAGAAAGGGAATTTTATATTTTTAGCATTTAAATTTGAGATTTAAAAAATAATATTAAGGGCTTAGTATGTTCTTGTGGTAAGGGAATTCCCTATTATATTTTATAAAGAGTTTGTTTACCTCTCGAGAGGGAGGTAGAATTTTTTATTTAGATAGTGCAACGCATAACTTTAATAGCAAAGACACCTCATAGCAATGTGTATAGAGAGTTGTAGGAATTGAAGGTGCAATTAAATATCTGTTAGATGGAGGATTTATCAGGCCCAATGGTGAGCTCCTAAATTGTTTATGAAGAAGAAAGATGGATCTTTGAGGTTTCTCATAATGTAATATTTGTTGTAAAAATTAAATAATTTTCTATTAATGATCATTAATTTTAATTTAATTAGTAATTATGAGTCTTATAATACTTAATGTGATATGAAGTGACTAACATTTGGGTTTGAGAAGTGAAAATCCAAAGTTGAAAAATTATTTTGTAGGCACCACGACATTGGGAAAAATGACATCCCGACATTTAGCTCCTGGATTTTTTGAAACAAAAATAAGTTTTGAACATGCATTGTAGCATAGGGTAAGCATCACCACACTATAAATTTCAGTTCAAGATTTTTATGAAAATTAGACAAGAAGAGATAAGCTCCAATTTTTCTGGTTGAAGGCAATTTTTGAATTCCTTGTTCGCACGATTTTCTCTCCGGTCTGATGACGTCAGTGGTTCCTTCAACGTTCACCAAGTACCAGCTTCTTCTAGAAACTATTCTCAGTTAGATGCAAGTTTAGCTCCTCCTGTGTTTGAAGATTCTGATCAAGACTCAAAATAAGATTCAATCGACCTCTAGTTATTAATGAGGGAAGTCTTTTAATTCCTAAGAAGCATCCTGAAGTTATAGGTAAAGGTAAATGTATTATGATTGAAAGCACTGGTGGAAATCTGATTAATGCTACTACTAGGGTATCTAATAATCACGCTAACTACACCTTCCCTTCAACACTTGATTCAAAGTTTTATTCCAGTAAGGATGTGGTTTTTGTAACTTGTGGTAATGTTATGGAAAAATTCAGAGATTTGGAGACCTTTGAAGAAAAATAGGAGAAGGATCCTGTTAAGGGACAAGAGGATAATGATTTTGTTAGAAATTAAGTATTAGATGAACCTATGGTGTTGAAAAATAAAAGCTTGAATCAATCAAAGTCTGATTTGAATACGGTGTGTGAATGTGAATAAGGAGATCTTGGAAACTGCAATTTACAAACAATAATTTAGAAGTTCGAAAAATGGAAGCAAACAAAGTTATGAATAATGATTGAAGTAAGAAGTCTAACATCAAAGTAGCTGAACTAGAATATGGAGAAGATTTATTTATAAATGGATCGGTTGTGAAACTTCACAGTGGAAAAGAATTGGAAAATTCTAACAGATTGCAGAAATTTCTGGTTTTCAAGATCTTTGGTGATAACATTCCTTTTCACATAATAAGCATAGAGTTGAGGAAGAAATGGGGTATCTTTGGCAAATTTCACTTGACTTTACTTGGAATGAGATGGGTCCTTTATGCTTTTGAAGAACCTGAGATTTTGGAGCAGGTTTTAACTACGGGTCCCTGGTATTTGAATGGAAATATTGTTGGTATGGATAGATGGTCACCAGCATTTTCATCTAATTCATTCAAAGGTCTCACTACTCCTATGTGGATTCGTTTAACTAATCTCCCGTTACAATGTTGAGATGAGATTAATGTTTGCAGGATTGCTTCCATGGTAGGCAAACCTTATATGATTGATGGTAATATGTTTTAACGGAGAAGAAGAGAATTTACCAGAGTTTGTGTCTATGTCAAACTCGATGAAAAGTTACCATTGAGAGTATGGGTTGAAGGGAATTTGGGCAAATTCTATCAAAACATTGAATATGAGAGGTTACCAACCTTTTGCTTCAGTTGTAGAAAGATTGGCCACTTGGAAACAAATCATTTAAAAGGTGGTTTAAAACCTAGCAAATCTCCTGTAATCAATGAAAAACAAGGTATGATAGGCAATTATGTCACTGATGACAGAGTAAAGGATGTCACTATGGTGGATGTTGAAGATAAGTATGTACCTTGGATCCATGTTAGACATGGGAAAAAAACAATTATAAATACTAAACCCAGGTTGGTGGTTCAATAAGTTAATAAAGATGAAGCAAACAAAAAGGTAGAACTTGTAACAGAATATGATGCTTTAAAAAATTCTGTTGTTGCGGTAAATTCATTTGCTAGAACAGATTTAGAGATTTAGAAGACCTCTAGGAAGGAATTGGCTGCTGGTGAAAATCTGTTTGCTGATGAAGAAAGCAAAGCTATTTGTGTGGAAGAGAATCCATAACTTATGGCCAAAGACGTGGAAGTTTATACTAAAGATGTTGATAATATGAAAGACACAGATGTAGAAAAACCCAAATCAAGTTGAATCTCAAAACGATTGCAAAAACTGGTAATGGTATGGCTCTGAATTCTGCTGGTATTTTTGTTAACAAAATAAATTTGATGTTTTAAATGATACTGTGGAGGAAGGGGAGATTGTGGATGTAGATATGTCTCCTTGTAATGGTGATAAAAGTTTTGTTGTTAAAATTAAGCTTGACAAAGGAATGAATGATAAGCCTAATGCTATGGATGGGTGTTCTTCTTCTGCTGAAATAAAAGGAGTTAAACAATTAAAAGGGCTAGGACCAATCAAATTGGTTACAAGAAGTAGAACGATGGAAGGTGAACTAAGGGAGAAGCGAGGAACTCTTCCCCTCTTATCCATTAATGGCTTCCATAATATTTTGGAATTGTAGAGGAGCTAGGAAGAGGAATGCTTCTCTATATCTCAAGGAGGTGGTAAAGGATCATGATGTCATTTTTTTGTGGGGTTGTTAGAATCAAAGTTGGAATCTTTTGATAATAGGGATGTTAGTTCCTTAATTGGCAATGGGTGGGTTTTTTTCAATTCCCCTATGTAGGGCTATATGGAGGTATTGTGATTATCTGGAAGAGCAACATTGCTTCTTTCAATGTGTTAAATTTCTCTTCCCAATTTGTAATTGGTGAGTTGGATATTCCAAGTAAAGGAAGATGGAGGGTAGCAACCATCTATGGAAGCATGGATGTCTACAAAAGAAGGTATCTTTGGGAAAAATTGGAAACTCATTCTAATATTAATGAGCCTTTGGTGATGGGTGGTGACTTAAATTGTTTACTCTCAAAGGATGATAAGAGGGGTGGAAGAAGATTTAATCATTCTTTGGGTCCAAAAGAAATGAAAGCTTTCTTAGCTTGTAATGATCTTCATGAAGTTAGTTTTGTTGGACCGAGATATACATGGTGTAATAACAAAACTGGTGTTGATCGTATCCTTGAAAGGTTGGATAGATGCTTAGTGAATTCGCCGGCATTAAACTCAGCTCATCATTTGGTAGTTAAGCATTTGCCAAGAGTGGCTTCAGATAACTGTCCGATTATGCTAAATCTTTTTTAGAGTTCTCATAGAGCCAAAAGATCAATCAAGTTTGATGACATATGGGCTTCCTTTCCAGCTTCTACTGTAGTTGTGAGGAAGGCTTATGAAGATTCAAAGAAGCTTCTCTCAGATTCTGAATGTAAAAATGAAGAAATCTCTTAAGTCTTTGTTCTATTAGAGCAGAGAAAAATTGAAATGCTTATATCAGCTAAAGGAAAATCTCAAAAAGGAAATATTGGATATTCAACTAAAGGAAGCGGATCATGGTTGTCTTTCGGTGGGGAGATTTGGCTACTCAAATCTAAAATTATTGAATTAAATTTGACTTTAGCTCGATTAAATACTTGGTGGAGACAACAATGGAAGGTTAAATCGATATTGAAAGAGATTGTAATTCAATATTTTTTCAATCTTTTACTGGTGCAAGAAGAAATTTGAATTATATCAATTGCATAAAAAATGAAGACGATAATCTAGAAGAGGAACAAGACCAAATTGAGGAAGTTTTGCTGGATTTCTTTAAAGGGAAGTGGTGTGAATGAAGTTGTGAGTTGGACGGTTGGCCCAACCCGTGGAGTTCACTTGAGGAGGATGATATAAAAAAGTTGAATAATGGCTTTTCTTTAAGTGAAGTGGAGATTGCAATCAGTCAAACAAGAGGTTACATTGCCCCAGACATAGACGACATAACTTACTCTTTTATTAAGAGTTATTGGAAAATTATTAATATTGATTTGTGGAATGCTTTGCAACAATTTTTTATGTTTGCTGAAATGTGTAAAACATGGAAAGAAACTTTAATTGTGTTGATTCCAAAAGTAAACAATCCTAGTACTCCTTCAAACTATAGACCGATCAGCCTATGCAATACCATTTACAAAATAGCAGCAAAGGTTTTGTTGAACAGAATGTCCTGTATCATTCCAAAGTTGGTTTCAAAGGAGCAAACAACTTTTATCACAGGGTAATCTCTATCTGATCATGTACTCTTGGCGCAGGAGATATTCCTCAAGTTCAGGTTTTCTGAATCCAATAAAGGGGTCTCTTTTAGAATAGACATGGAACAGGCATTTGACTCCATGGGATGGCGAACTTTGAATAAAGCATTAGAAGTTTTTGGCTTTCCTAGTCTCTTCTCTAAATTGATAATGGAATGCGTATGTTATCCTTCCTTTTCTTTATTGGTTAATGGGAATCAGTCTAGTTGGATTGAAGTTAGAAGTGGATTCCGCTAAGGATGTCCTTTATCGCAATTTCTTTTTATTCTTTATTCTCAACTTTTGTCTAATGTTTTTTTGAGGAATGATTCTATTGGTATCCAAGTTAGTCCAAATGGATCGAAGATATCTCATTTGCTGTATGTAGATGACATTTTAATCTTCTTTGAGGCTAATGAAGACGGTAAAGAAGATTAAAGGCATTTTGAACAATTTCATTAGCTAAACTGGACAAAAGATTAATGATAATAAATCATAATATTGTTTTGAAAATCTGTTAGAAGAAGGAGAAAGAAATCTATCTCTCATATCATGGGATTTAAGGTGGTAAAGGAGTTGAATTATCTTGGGATCAAAATTGCTTTGAGAAGGCTAGTGAAAATGGATTTCCAATTCATCATTGATACAGTTTTAAAGATGTTAAAAAATTGGTGCAATATATCTCAATGGCGGGAAGGATTACACTTGTAAAATCGGTACTGCTTTCTTATCCAATTTTCTACTCTACACTTTCTATGATTCCAAAGAGTTCTTTATTTGAAATTGATAAACTTTGTAGAATTTTCATTTGGAATAAAAATAATAGAGGATTAGGCCTTCATTATGTAAATTGGAATACTATCTGTGAACCAGTGGAAATGGGTGGATGTGGTTTGCATTCTTGTTCTAAGAAGCCCGGTCCATTAAGAGCTAAATTAGCTTGGAAATATACTCATGACAAATAATCTTTGTTGCATAAAACTCTTTTCCCAAAGTATGGTGATATTTGGAACTTTAATGTTGGAAGGAAAAATGATTCTCCAACATGGAAGCTAATCACGGATGGATGGATTTATCTTAAACCAATAGTCAGGTGGAGGATTGCAAGGGATGATTCTATTGATATCTTTGAGGAAACCTGGATATTGGATAAAAATATAAATAGGTGGCCTACGTTTGTGTTACCTAAAGATGTTGATGAAGGAATTGGAACAATTAACAATCTTGAAGGAATTGGAACAATTAACAATCTTATTTTAGAAGGTAGATGGAATGTGGATGAAGTGAAGAAGAAATTTGGTAGATAACTTGTGTAATTATTCTGTAATATATAAATTAGTTCGAAACTTATGGAAGACCGATTAGAGCTGATTTAAAATAGATCTGGAAAATCTATATCAGCTTTGGATGCAGCTGCAATGGAAGTTTTTGGTGGAGATTGTTCAACAATGCTATACCAACATTTCAATTCCTTTCTTACAGAAGATTACAAGCTAATAACCTATATCCTAGAAGTTTCAATGAGGTTGAAGATTTAGATCATGTGACCAACAGATGCAATAAGATCAATGAGGAGTTCTGTCATTTGAATGATTCGGGATTTAGTATTCCAATCTGTTATTCATTTGAGGAAAGATGTAAGTGGCTGATTTATCAAAATTCATTCATGATTAATCTATTTTGCAATTTGGTGTACTTTTCTTGGAAGGATAGGAATGGATTGGTCCATGGAAAATTGGAGAGGAGCTCAATATTCATTGCATTGGAGGTAATTGGATATGCTGCTGCTTTTAAAGGTTATATTCATCATATCTTGGGCATGTTGGTTGCCAATCAGCATATGCTGTCAGATAATTATTGGCATCCTCCACCACCTTATTTGATTAAATTTAATTTAGATGCTTCATTACCGCGATCTTACAAAGGTGGAGTAGGAGGAGTGTGTCGAGATCACAAAGGAAGGTTTCTATTGGCTTTTGGCAAATCATGTGTTCATTGGGATATAGCTCAATTGGAGCTTTTAGCTATAAAAGCCATTAAATATGTGATCAAATATTGGATGTTTGAGTATAAAGGAGTCATCATTGAAGGCGACAATGTCAACATCATCAAGTTTATTCAAAATGCGATCAAAAGAAGTGAGCAAGGATTAGAAGAATTATCTTTTTTCAAGAATTTTAACTATGTGATTTTTAATTGTATAGAAAGATCGAGTAATAAATTAGCGAATCTTTGTGCTAACTATGCAATTTTTTCTTCTTTTGTTTGGGAAGACATTGTCGTTAATAAGATTCCTCCTTCTTTTCTTAAAGTGTTAAAGGAGGAATCTGTAGGTTGCTCTTTATAGGTTGTTTTCTTGTTTTTTTTTTTTTATTATTAATGCTTTTATTGCTTCTTCAAAAAAGAAAAAAAAAGCATCACCACACTACATTAGGTGAGAAAATATTTGGAGAATCTTGATGATTCTCTGGCCTTTAAATCTCTCTCTCTCTCTTACTTTATCTTTCGTTTTCTCCTCCTTTTCTCTTAGTCTATAACAATGGCTGAGTGGAATAATTTTTGTAAAATAGTTTATGTAGATTTTAATATTTAAAAGGCCAAGGTAAACTCCTAAACCCTTATCTCTAATTTTTATTTTAGAATGTTTATAAAAAGATATGAATTAAAGTATGTTTTTTTCTAGGATTTTATAAAGTTTTCTCCATGTTATTTTTTATTTATTTTTGCACTCCTTACTATGAACATTTTTGCTATATGAAATAAAATTTTCTATAATTGATTTTCTTAAATGAGTTTTTTTATGATATTAAATTGAGGCTTTTCTGATAAATTTAGTAGTTACATAAAATTCTTAAAACATGTGAATGTTCTTTTGAAGCAAGAAATTGGAAATGAAAAGTCCAATGAATATTCTATTTTATAAGTAGTCCGACTTTTACTACCAATTCATGCATTTTCTGAATTATGGCATGTTTCATTACATTTCATTCTATATTATATTTGTTGGAGATATTTTGTTCTAAATATCAAAAAGTGTACTTTTTTTTATGTTACAATGGTCTGAAATATACTTGTTTGGACTCATCTGCTTGATTAATAAGTGTGAGGGATTCTAGTCCCACTTTCTAAAAACATATGTAAGAAATTATGTAACACTAATGTAATCTTTTAGAACCTTTTTTCTGGTGAAGATATGAGAAGGATTCTGCTCCCACTTGATATATACAAGCATGAAAAGTAAAGGGAGGCATAAATTGAAGTGAAGATATAAGTATAGATCCGGCCATGTGCATCATAAGCATTGCATTTTAAATGTTAATATTCTAATAAATTATTTTAAGAAATGCTCTAAAATATGAATTATTAAGCTCTTAACATTTGTATGAAATTTGGCATAAAAAGTGAAAGTGGAAGTGAAATTCAGTGAATATCTAAGAATGATTAATTTGTATTGTATCTGAAGACTTTTGTTAAATTGGATTTCTAATTTCAAAGTATAAGTGCTAGCTTCTATATAGGGTAGATATTGAAACTTTAGTATGTTTGGGTTTTTATTATACTTTAAGTATTTTATATGTCTTTATATTCACTTTTAATTAATTATTTATAAATATTTGTATTGAATATTGATACCTATAATGAGTAAGGGAACGAGTCTATTGAGCTAGTTGAGCTCACTTTATTTCTTTTAAATGTTTCAAACAAATTAAAGGATCTAGTGGAGTAGATCAAATTTAAAGGAGAAGTCTCTAAACTTAAAGTATAATGAACTAACTTTTTTATCCACTTTTATTTATTCTAATGTATTGAATTAAAAGTTAACTGGAGTATATATTCATGTTTCGATGACATAAAAGTTGATTATGTTGGTTTTATATTTTTAAAAATTTCATAGCTTTGGTTGTTGGTGTCTAGATAAGTTAATTAATTATAGGTTTAAGAATGTCCTATCCTTCCATTAGATCTTAGGGATTCATAGGTCATATTAGAGTAATGGGTTAGAAGGATTGGAGATTGTAATTAGAACTATAAGAAATAAATTATATTTGTATGGAAAAATTGTTTGGAGTTTAGTATAGATTATTGTTTGTTAATTGTGCTATATAATTGAACTCCCCTACTTTTTTTTTAGATTAAAATGTTACTATACCATGAACCCCCAAGAATAAGAGATAATTGTGGACAGAGTTCTAATCAGGCTATAATAGGTTAGAGTACCAAGGGGGTGATGACTTTTGATTAGTAGTTTATTAGGTTAGTGGCTTAGTTGTGAGTGAAATTGAAAGTAGAAAGGTCGAAGTGCTGAGGGACAAGGTTGATAAGAATTTTGAATTATTTTAGAGATTAAAGTCACCTCATTTTAAGGGTGCTATTAAGCCTCAGGAATATGAGGATTGGTTGATGAGGGTAAATAAATTCTTTGATACTCTATTGTTCTTGGAGGATAGAAGAGTTTTGTTGGATGTATTAATTTTGTATGGAGAAGCATAGTGAAGGTAGATAGGCCAGCAGAGGTTGAGATTTCATGATAGGTTAAATGCAAAGATCAGTTGAGATAAGTTTATAAAAACTTTTAGAGTTCGTTATGTCACCATCTACTAGGTAGGAGTCATTTTTGATATTGGTGCAAGGGCAAGATTATGATGACATATAAGGTAAAGTTCATTTCTCATGTTAGGTATGCTCTTTACTTAATTAGAACCCTTGAAGAGAAGTGTTTTCACGTTGTATGTGGATTAAGATATAGTTTGAGGCATCCCCTAATGCCATTTTATATTAGTGACTTTTTTTAGCTTATGGAGAGAGTTTGGTTGGTGGAGAATGAACTGATGTCCACTTAGCATAAATGGGATACTAGAAGAAAAAGATTTGGAGGAGAGCCCTCCAGAAGTACATTCAGCTGGAAGAGATTCAGAGTGAAGATTAGTGATTCTATGATGGGAGGATCTACAGTAGAGGAGATAACACCATAGTGTAACTCTCAACTCTGCAGTTGTGTACACATTGTAGCTACGATCCCACTGCTTTTCATACAAACATAAATTTTTATAAGGAACATTTAAAGGACAATTACATGTCTTTAATAATGAAAATTTGGTCCATTATATTCTACCCACCATAAAAAATTGTTATCCGCAATATTTCTCACTATGGTCCACTAATAGACAGAATAAAGCTACTTATTATTAATCACATCAATTGAACAATCAAATCATGTTTTCATTAACATATGTATACATATGAATAATTAATAAATCTTATATTATGTCATACAATATATGAAATTAAATAAATTAAATTTTACAAATCATTTTGATTAGAGAACCATACTTGTGAACTTTCAGGCTTTCCTCTCAATTATTGTTACTGTCCTAAATAGTTATAGATTATGCTTCTTTCATTATTTCTTTCATCACAACTATTTATAGAAACCTTAACAGATAATAAGGATCATGTAATCCTCTATATGCATGCATATCTTAATTGGTCTACTCTAGATATTAGTCTACCTCCAAATCTTCATTAAGTCCAATCAATAATCTTATGTCCTTACTGTCCACTTCTAAAGCATTATCATTTAAGCATATATCACTACTTTAGATATTTTTTTTTTTATAATTAATAAACTTGATTGATGCTAATAGATGCCACATATCATGTTCTACAGTCACACGATCTACTTTTCGTTTTGCTAACACTTCCTACTTATTTCTTCACATGACCTATTCATAACCATGTCTTATCTAAACTAAGGAACCGTTTGATCATTTTCTATTAATGCTCTTTCCACTACCTCTAAAAATTCCCTAATCATCAAGAGAACTAACAGACGCCTTAGCTCATCTCTATGTCCTATTAGAAAATGATAACACTTTTCTCTTACAATATTGATTAGTTAATGAGCATTCATAGACAATCTTGTAAACTTAGCTTTAAACTGCATAACCATCATGTTCCCTTGCCCCAACTACATGAACGTCTCTTGCATCTACTGTCAAGCTGAAAAATTTAAAAATATACACACATTAAGTTCATAATGAGGAAAATATTAACTTTAAAGCTTTGGAGAAAGTTTTAATTCTTTATTAATACTTGGTACATATTCTCTGCTTATAACATGATACCACTTGGTGTTATACCCAAAGGTAATATTATATGTTGCCATTTATTTATATCATCTATTGGTTCCATTAATGGAATTTTATTTGTCTTTTTAGTATTTTGAAATTTCATTAAATACATGATATTTCTAATTATGCCAGAATCGACATGATTTTATACATACATTTATGAGTTAAAAAAAGATGAGTTTGAAAAGATTTATTTTCTTTTGAAGAATTTAAATTTAAAATTTTAGTTTTGGAATCGAACAGGTCATTATGAATGATATATCACCTGGGTAGGAAAAAAATATATTTCCATAATAGTTCAGATTACAAAACTTTGGATTCATCCTGATTATTGAAGTAAAATATGAGTAAGAACTACATATGACCCCGAAGGATCAAAATGAGTATTCAATCAGGTATTTAATTACAATAATTTGGATAAAATATTATTAATTTCATAATTAAAGTTATAATAATAGTTGATATATCTTCTCGAGGAAAGAAGATATCAATCACTATTGATCATTTGAAAATGATGATAATGATCGTTGATTTTGAATTGAGTTTTTCTCAAAGAAAATTAATTGAGTATTGAAATATTGATTTTTGAAAATTTAATTTGGGTTTCTAAATCTCCTATGAGTGTAAGCCCTCGTAGTTAATTAATATGTAGGAAATGAAAGTTTCTTATGAAATCTCTTGATTAAAATAATAGTAAAAAATTTATCTGGAGTTTTCAAGAAGTGATATCAAAGGATTGAAGTTTGAATTTGAAATGGGATTGGAAAAAGATTGAACACTTGTTTTTGGAGAAGAAGGGATGAAAGGTAAGAGGTGCTTTGGGATTCTGAAACAGTTTAGAAGCAGCTAGACTATCCTAAATGTTGGGCTTTACATTTTAGTTTGAGGAGAGGTTTTAGTTTAAATTGGCAATTTTATTAGAATATTTGGGTTATATTCATAGAAGTTTGAGGTCTTATAGTCTTAACTTGCCTCGAAACCTAAATCTAAATTGAGTACTAAAATTTAATAGCTTGAACCTAACTAATATAGTCTAAATCTAGACTTACCCATGCCTAGTTTGGGGACCCAACTAACTACCTAAATACTTAAAATCTAGAAATTCGATCTTTTATGTAGGAGATGTAGGGATGTTATTTAATTAGGTTAGAGGAAATGGGGCTAACATATAGATTCGTCAGGTCTGTATATCCAAGTGAAAAGAAACTTCTCCCTGGATGGGTCTTTTCTTTTCTCCTTGGACACTTAAAATCATCCAAATTTGGATCTCCAAATGGAAAGAAACTCTCCCCTAAGGAATGTTCCTTACTCTTTGGATTCTAAATTAGATGTATAATATCCCATCTCAAAACACTTTTACAACACTTGATTACAACTAAAATATGTCAAATTACATTAAATATTAAAAAAGGAAAATCTAGTCTCAATCACAACCTGCAAGGTTATCCTATGCAGTTATGATCAAAATTATCCCAAGCAATTGCATATATCAAAATTTAAAATGTATAAATCATAACCACACTTAGCCATGCTCTATTAATTCAAAGTGTGACTCAACATTTTATAGCACCTGAAGAAAACTCATTAGTTTTAAATCTTGATTTTATTCCCCCTTATATTAAAAAAACTCTGTTTGAGCACGACCACATGCATAAGATTATATTAGCTTTTAAATTATCCCTAACTTAAGAGTAATTTAATGCACATCATATTAATACACACAGTGTATAGAATTTAAATGAACAATCACGTCAATAATTTAATTCTAAAAACCAGCATGTAGTGAAAGCTTAAAAAACATGACACATAGTAATAGGAAAGTAAAACTCTTGCCTAGGCTAAGATTAGAGTTGGTTGTCCTAACAAACCATCAAAAGCATGTGTGGTAGGCTATTTCGTTTGGATAAGTCTTAAGTAGGATAGCTTTGTTTTGCTTGAAAAATATGTTATTTAAATATATATATAATTTTGAAAAATATTTAATTATCTTTGGGAAGATTAAATTTTTAATTTTGGTTTTAATATCGAACATAATATTAGGAATAACATATATCGTCTTAAAAAGATGAGACTGTCGTTCACTAATAGGTTCAGATTACAAAACTTTAACTTTATCCCGATTATCGTAGTCAAACTCGGGAAAGAATCACATTTGACCTAGAAGGATCAAAATGAAATTTAATCGAGTGTTTAACTATGCTAATCTGGATAAAAGGATCATTAATTTCAAATTCAAAATCATAATAATATGACGACATATCTTTCCAAGGAAAGAAAATATCGTCTATTATTAATCATTTGAAAATGATGATAATGATCGTCAATTTTGAATTTCCCAAAGATAATTAACTAATGCTTTTGAAAAATTAATTTTGAAAATCAATTCTGGTTTTTTAAATCTTCTACGAGCGCAAGCCCTCGTAGTTAATTACATCATAAAAATTGAAATTTCCTAAGAAAACTCTCGATTAAAATAGCGGTGTAAATTTTATTTAAGATTTCAAAGTTAGATATCAAAGGAAGTTAAGGTTTAAAATTTCAAGTGGGATTGGTTCAATGTTGAGCATTTATTTTCAGAGTCAAAGGAAGAGGAGTAGGGAGTGTGTTGAGATTCTGAATTACTTCAGAAACACCCCAGCCTATCCTATGTGTTGGGCTCGAATTAGATTGAAAGTGATTTATTGTTTAAGTGATAAATTTTATTAGAAAGTTGGGATTCATTTCCCCGAGGGTGAGGTCTTATAGCCCAAACTTGCCTCGGAACCTAATTCTAAATTGGGTACTGAAAAGTTCCCCGAACCTAGCTAATGCAGTGCGAATCTGGTCTTACCCCGGCATGGATTGGGGTGCCAGCTAAACCACCTAGGCGCTTTAAAAACATGTATGAAGTCATTTAATGTTAGAGTGGGTAGGGACGTTGTTTAAGAAAAGTTTTTGGGAATGAGGCTGACATTTAGAGCAGACCCTAATTGGCCCCTTTGACTTATGTTGGGTTTGATGCTCAAGCTAATATAATTAAAGATTTAAAGATCTTTTAAATTAGTTGCTAATATGATGCATGCTAATAGACTCAATTAAAAGTTTGAATTTGAATTAATGCTATGAAATGAAAACTTCCGGCGATCCCGGGCTTATTTCTTAAAACATTAGAGTTTCTATGTGAGCTTAAAGTTTTTAATTTGATTTAAGTAAAAAAATTTTATTAAGTCCTTAAGAGATTACGATCGAATTCTAGGTCAAATCAAAATCGGCATGCAGGTAAAAATACTAGAAAAGTAGGTATCTCTAATGCGCAATCAATTTAAATAAATCAATCAAATTAAATATATCAAATTGAATGTCTGTAGGAAAGTGCCCTTAATATTACATTTCAAAATTGCAAGAAAGTAAAGTGGCCGGGCACCACTGACAATAACCCAGATTTCTAATCCTAAATTAAACGATTTTGAGGTTTGGGATTCTTCTCGTCGACCATTTCTTCGTCTTCTCACGAACATCTTGACTCTTCGATTCGGGATATCCAAATGAAAAGAAACTCCCCCTTGATCGGGGTGTTATCTTTCCTCTTTGGATATTTGAAAAAGTATCCTAATTTGACTTCCAAATGGAAGAAAACTCTCCTCTTTAGGGATATCTTCACCTCTTTGGAATTCAAATTGGATATTCATATCCCAATCTCAAAATACTTTGAATAATTACAACCATATCAAATCAAATTTACATTAAGCAAAATGAAAAATCTAGACTCGATCCTGTAAGGTTATCCTAATAATCAACAGTTATATATAATGTCCAAGCAGTTAACATTTGATCTCAAGCAGTTAATATTTGATCTCAAGAAGTTGATATATTTGAAATTTAAATGCTCAACAGAGTGCAGTAAATAAACAAACAATCAATCAATTCTAAACTAGTAAACAACATGCAGTGAAAACTCGAAAACCCGGCACACAGCGGAATAGTCAACACCGGCCTAACCTAAAACTAGAGTTGGTTGTCCTAGAAAATCATCTACAGTGTGTGAGGCAGGTCTTGTGGTTTTGATATGTCCTAAGTAGGATCATTAGATTGAAGTTGCTTAAGGTTAGATTGGTTGAAAGGCATAAGGGATTTAAATTTGAGTTTAAGTATTAATGGCTTGAAGTTAATTTTAAAATTGATTCTTAATTATTTGTTGAATACCACTTTTGTTTCACACCGAGGCCGTGAAGTTTATTTCACCTTCCTTGGGCTAAGTTAATAGCCTCGTAGGCCTGGGTTACCCAGTAGTACCCGTATAATTAAGTGATTTGATTCGATTAAGGTTTGAAAATTAATGAATTTTAATTAAGGTTGGTTGATTACTGATTTTAAGGTTAATTAAATATTTCTGGAGTTTTAAAGTGATTTTGAGTTTTTAAGAATTTTTAGATTATTTTAATCATTTAATTAAAGGGTTAAAAATTTTTTTAGTGGTTGTACCTGTCACTAAGTTCAATTGTTTGAAGTTTCAACTCAAGAGGAAGTAAATCCTAATAATTGGGAATATTCTAAGTTTTCTAAACATAGGTCCTTAGTTATTATCCTTAATGTCACTAGGTTGTAGGTTTGCAATCAATGTCATTCTAACCCTTGAACATAACATATATATAAACATGCATAGCCACAATCAATTCCTAAATCTAAGAGAGCCTTGGACTAGGTGCAAGTGTGTGTAACCTACACAAAATCAAATTACATTTTGAATATTTGAAAATAAAGTTCAAATAATGAGTAATTAACAAGTTAATTACCTATTAGCTAATCCCCATTAAATCAATTCAATCGAATCCAATCTATGAATAAGATTTAAAGTCAAATTCAAAATGTTCAAAATAATCTAGACACACATATATTTTAAAAAAGAATTGATTTTAAATTATATATAAAATAAGACTATAACTTTAATAATTCAAATTAATATCAAATTTCACTCAAATAATTCTAAAAATCTCTTTAAAAGTTCAAAATAGATTAAAATAATTTTTCCTTAAAATTTAGAAATATTTGGATTTATTTTAATTAAATAATAATTAAAATAACTTAATAGTTAATATTTAAAATTACTTAAAATATATAAAATATTTCAAATCAATTTTATTTTTAAATTAAAGGCCTTGAAAATCTGAGCAGTTTGATATATAATACTTAATTTTTTGAAAAGTATTTAATTTTTAATATTTTTTTGAATTTTCTGGTAATTAAAATAATCAAAACATTAATTAAACCTTAATTAATTCGATCTGGTGACGGGATTAACACGTGGCGCGTTCTAGTTTGGCCAGCCAAGACTCGGCGTCGGTCAAGTGGGCCCACGCGGTTTCAAAAACTGCGGCACTTTAACTACGTTAGCACGTGGTTACAGCCGTTGGATCACCTACGCGATGAAACAAATGGCTGGGCTTAAATCCCGCGGTCTGATCTCGCGTGTAGAGATCAAACGGTGGGATTTCAATCCCGCGGTTTCTGATCGACGGTCCGGATGGCGCTGGACAAGAAAATCAGCCGTTTGATCAAAGGCCAGTTTGAGAATGTCGCGGCATAGCTTGATTTGGACCGTTGAGCTTTCGATCAACGGTCCAAAAAATGTATAACTCATGCACGTCTGGACCCGAAGCCCTGATCGAAAACATGTCTCATTCTCTCGATTAGCTCAACCATTTGACTTGAAATTTTAAAAATAAATTACCCTAGTGAAGAGAATTAATGGGGAAATATTATTAAGGTTTTAAAATCCCTTATTGAAAAGCTAATTTAAACTAAGTGAATCTACCTAGGGTTTGAGATTATACCCTATTCAAAGGACGGATTAATCTGTTTAAAGGCATGTAGCATTTGTATGCTGTCCACTCTCCATTTTGTAGAAGACTTCTTGGCTCGAAAGCTCCTAGATCAATGGCAAATCGGCTTGGACTGAGATTTGCTTAAGCTCACCGAAATCCAGTCGCCGACGAGCTTTGACCGGCTGGATCGAGCTGGGGGTAGGTAGACTGAGGTCTGGAAGGGTCAAACGAAAATAGTTTGAGCTCTGGGAGGGATTAAAATGGAGAGATAAGGTTCAAGTGAGAATGCCGGCTTAACATAGGGTTTTACCCTATTCAATCTTTCTCCAAGCCAAATGGACGGTCTTGATCGACCTAGGGGCTATCTAGGATGCTTCCACGTGCCCTGAGAGTTGTTGGAAAGGCTGGGGAATCAAGGACATGAGGACATCCTTGTTGGAAAGGCTCTTTGGTCCCCACTTGGACACATGGAATGAGGAGAGCTGTTTGATCATGATCAAGAGGCTAGGGAGAACCTTAAGAAGCATCTAGAACCTGACTCTGTTAGAATAGTTGCTATTTGAATGATTTATATTTTTGCAACTTATGTAGTTTTGATGATTCCAAACATTATTGTTCAAATGTGTAGTTATCTCCTAACAATTTTAGAAGATTTGCATTTGCTCTTGTGTGTACTAACATTTCAGGAAAATTAGACTCCAGACTACGATAACTTCAAATCAAATTCAACATGAGATATTTTGTTTATTTGAAGTTTGCATTTTGTTTAAATTAATTTTTAAAGGGAGTGATTGTAATTGAGTGAATAAAATCTCACACACACAAATAAGGAGATCATAAATATCTATACTGATCGTACAGGACGATATTTATCGTACTGGACGATCTGTCAGTTATCTCCTATAGAGCACTTGGAACGAATAGGAACTTGCTCGAAAAAATTTTTCTAAGTCCTATTCGTCAAGGACGAATTTTATTATCGTCCCGGACGATGGGTTCTCTGTAAAATTTTTGTCCAGACGAGTTTTGCTATCGTACGAGGCGACCGGTCCTCTGGAAAATTTTCGTACAGACGAAATTAAATATCGTCCAGGACGATCGGGTCTCTGGAAATTTTTCGTCCAGACGAAAACAAATTATCGTCCGTGGCGATTGGTTCTCTGGAAAAATTTTGTCCAGACGAAATGAATAATCGTCCAGGACGATCGGCTCTCTGGAAAATTTTCGTCCAGACGAACATATTTTCGTCCAAACGATTAACCGACTTAGAACAGTTTTCAGCAGTTTCTAGAACCGACCACGTAATAACCGTTCGTACTGGACGAACCTAGTTCGTACAGGACGATCAGCTGTACGAAGTCATTTCGTACACATATACAAATTGGGTCGTTTCAGATCGTTTAAGTAAAATCGTCCAGGACGATCCAGGATCGTACAGGACGATCCACTGCGTACAGAATTGGAAACTTGCAGTTTTTGGGCGGTTTTTCTTGTCTTTTACATAAATAGTCCAAATTAGACTGCCACCCAATCTTTTTGTCACTTGATCTTCGTGCCTATTGAGAGAATAGCCAAGGGGAGAGTGGAAGAGAGCATTCAAAGGAGGATTCCTACCACTGGAGCGAGAAGGCTTCACTTGGATTACTAAGGTAAGAGTCTCTACTTGTGAAATTGGATTTATTCACTCTTTTCCTTCATCCTTCTAGATTCTTGTGAGAAGATCAGTCAAGGAGATTCGGTTCTCTGCCGACACTTGGAGAGTGTGAACAGCCGAAGGGTTCTCTGCCCACACTAGGAGAGTGTAAAAGGACGAAGGTTCTCTGCCTACACTTGGAGAGTGTGAACAGACGTAGGGTTCTCTGCCCACACTAGGAGAGTGTAGAAGGACGACGGTTCTCTGCCAGCACTGTGGATTGTGTAAAAGGACGACGGTTCTCTGCCGTACCGGGTAGTGGTGAAAAGAGTGTGTTGTAAAGGCTTCTCCGCCTTGCTGTGGGTGCTAAAGGAGAGTCACTTTGTGGTATTAGTTCAATACTCAGAGGGTGCCTCTGAGGAGTGGATGTAGGTCTGGTTATAGACCGAACCACTATAAATCTGATGTCATTTACTTTATTGCTTTTATGTTTCCGCACTTTAAATTTCAGTTTTAACAACTCTGTGGTTGAAAAACAATTTTCTACAAACTTTAAAAGAAAAATTTATTTCGGTTCAACTTTATCATTAAGAGGGTTTAAAATTTTTAAAACTACCAATTCACCCCCCTCTTGGTAGCCGTGGGACATTTACTTAGGCTTAACAACCTAATTACTGGACTCAACAAGTGGTATCAGAGCTTACAGGTCCAAAATCATAAGTTTGAACTACTTTTTGATTAACGTAGATGGCTACATTTGGAAACCGAAACACACCTGAGGGTTACTCTATCACTAGACCTCCACTGTTTGACAATATTTCTTTTTATTGTTGGAAAACACGCATGTCTACTTTCTTACAGTCACTTGATTATCGCATGTGGATGCTAGTCCAGGAAGGTTACTCAAAACCAACTAGATTAGTTGATGGAATTAGGGTAGAAACACCCTATGCAGATTGGACTATAGAAGAACGTGACTTAGCACAATTAAATGCGAAATGTTTAAATAGTTTCTTTTGTGCTTTAAAATCTGAAGACTACATGCGAGTTTCCACTTGTAAAAGCGGAAAAGACATATGGGATAGACTTTGTATTATTTATGAAGGGACAAATGAGGTTAAGCAATCAAGACTCAATATCTTGTTACATGACTACGAATTATTTTCCATGAAACCTAATGAATCTATATCTGACATGTACACAAGATTCATCCAAATTATCACCTCTTTGCATGCACTTGGTAGGAAATTAACTAATGCTGAAATGGTCAATAAGATTTTTCATTGTTTACCTACTGCATACGATGCTAAAATTACTGCAATTACAGAGTCTAAAGATCTGAACATTTATTCCATTGACAATCTTCTTGGTTCACTCATTGCTTATGAGCAAGGAGTAAGTCAAAGAAAGATTGATGCAGGTGAACCAAGAAAGGACAAGAATATTGCACTAAATGTGGAAGAGTCAGAAAGTGAACACTCACAACCTGAGGATGAAGACGATATTGCACTGATGACTAGACAATTCAGAAGCTTTTTAAAGAGGAAGCAGAAGAGACGCCAGCAATGGAATAGAGGTAAGTATAACAGAAATGACAAGGTTTCTAATGAAGTGATTTGTTATTAATGCAGGAAACCAGGTCATATAAAGACTGATTGTCCAAAACTCAAAGCCACTCCTAGTAAGGAGAAGGTAGAGGAGAAACCAATGGTAAAGAAGGGCAAGAAGAAGTTTCAAAAGGCTTTTTGGGCGGACTCAGCTTCAGACTCATCTGAGACTGAAAAAGAAGAAGAAGTCACCAACCTTTGCTTGATGGCAGATAAAGCTGAACAATCAGTTCAAGAAGAGGTATGTGATTTAACCTATAATGAATTGTTTGAAGTTTCTAAACACATGCATGATGCATATAGGAAAATGAAAAAGATGCATGCTAGTGTAGTTTTATAATTGGAAGAGCTTAATAAGGAACACGAAATCCTTAGGAAAGATCATGCTTTAATTGATAGCAACCACATGAAACTACTTGATGAATATGATAACTTGAATAAAAATTTTGAGAATTTAAAATCATCCTATGCTGAACTTGAAAAAGATTTTAAGAAATTTAAGGATGAATCTGAGAGCAAGACATATAGAATCAATTATACAAATCAAATCTTGGAGGATATGAATTCATTTTACAAACTCACTATAAGAGCTCTTGAGGATAATAGGAACCCCTCTAAACTTGAAGATTTTACAAATCCTAAATATTATCCTAAATTCATGAAATCCCTTAGAAGACAATCATATGAAAGAAAACATAGGAATATTTTTCCTAATGTTAAATGTAACAATTGTGGATTTTTGGGACATATATCTCACACCTGCACTTTAAAGATGAAATCTAATTTGGTGTGGAGAACTAAGATGCATAAACCTAGACATATCATACATGCATCTGATTATAAATTTCATAAAGGTGAACCCAAACTAGTTTGGGTTCCCAGGGCTAACATTTGAGAATTTTGCAGGAATACTCTCACACAAGACCTCGTGAGAGTATATGGTACCTGGACAGCGGATGTTCAAAGCACATGACTGGAGATACTGCTCAATTCATAACGCTGGAAGCCAGGAGTTGAGGCAAGGTTACACTTGGAGATAATACCACAAAGAAAGTGGTTGGATCAGGTATGATTGGAAATTTGAAAAACTTTTTCATAGACAATGTTTTATTAGTTGAAGGCTTAAAACATAATTTGCTTAGCATAAGTCAGCTATGTGATAAGGGCTATAATGTAAAATTTTTACCTACTAGCTGCATAATTAGCCTAAATGGGAAAATTGTTTTAAATGGAAAAAGGGTGAACAATGTCTACATGCTAGATTTAAATTGTATTCAATCTCCTACTGCTTTTTGTTTGAAAACTGTTTCTGATGAATCATGGCTTCGGCATAGGAGACTTTGTCATTCTAGTATGAAAAATCTTAGAAGAATTACCCAAAAGAATTTGGTGAGAGGAATACCTAAACTAGACTTTACCAAGGACCATCTATGTGATGCATGTCAATTAGGAAAACAAGTGAAGTCCTCTTTTAAGTTCAATAAAGATCTTAGGACCAGTAAACCTTTAGAAATTCTTCACATGGATCTTTTTGGACCTATAAGCACTGTTAGTCTAGGAGGAAAGGTATATGGATTTTTTATAGTAGATGATTTTTTAAGATTCACCTGGGTTAAATTTCTTTTTCATAAGAGTGAATCATTTGAGGAATTCAGAAATTTTTCAACTTGGATACAAAGAAAACTAGGATGTGAAATAATTTCTATACAAAGTGATCATGGAGGAGAATTTGAAAATGAAAGATTTGAAGATTTCTGTAAAGAAAAAGGGATTGATCACAAATTTTCTGCACCTAGAACTCCTCAACAAAATGGAGTAGTTGAAAGAAAGAACAGAACATTAATAGAAGCCGCCCGAGCAATGTTAGCAGAATACTCGCTTCCTAGATATTTTTTGGCTGAGGCGGTTAGCACTGCATGCTATATTCTGAATAGGGTGAATGTGAGATCAAATTTGAATAAAACACTCTATGAGTTGCTAAAAGGTAGAACACCAAATTTGTCTCATTTGCATGTATTTGGTTGCAAGGTATTCATACATAATAATGGAAAATCTGCCTTAGGAAAATTTGATCCAAAATCAGATGAAGGAATTTTTGTTGGATATTCAAGTGTTGGAAAATCTTATAGAGTATTCAACAAAAGAACTTTAGTCATTGAAGAAACCACACATGTTGTTTTTGATGAAAATGGAAACATGGAAGAGCCAATTGTTGTTGAAGAAGAAATTGAAGAAAACTCCCAAAAGATTGATAGATTAAATTTGAAAAAAAATGTGGAAGAAAATTTAGAAAGAGAAGACCCTTTGCCTAGAGATTTGAGATTTTCTAAAAACCACCCAAAGGAATTGATTATAGGTGAACCAAGTGAGGGTGTTAGAACTAGGCGTGGATTAAACAAAGAAGTCAATCATTCAGCCTTTATTTCAACTATTGAACCCACAAACATTGATCAAGCACTTTCAGATGAATTTTGGATATTGGCCATGCAAGAAGAGTTAAATCAATTTGTAAGAAATAAAGTTTGGGAACTAACTACAAGGCCAAAAGATCAAAGTGTTGTTGGAACCAAGTGGGTGTTCAAAAATAAAATGAATGACTCAGGAGTAGTCATTAGAAATAAGGCTAGATTAGTAGCTAAGGGGTATAATCAAATTGAAGGAATTGATTTTGAGAAAACTTTTGCCCCTGTAGCTAGACTTGAAGTAATTAGGGTTTTACTAGCCTGTGCCTGTTTTAAAGGTTTTAAATTGTTTCAAATGGATGTCAAAAGTGCCTTTTTAAATGGGGTAATTGAGGAAGATGTTTTTGTAGAACAACCTCCAGGTTTTGAAAATTCTAAATTTCCAAATCATGTTTTCAAATTAAGAAGGCATTATATGGATTGAAACAGGCACCTAGGGCTTGGTATGAGAGGTTGAGCAGCTTCCTACTTGAAAGATCTTTTGAAAAAGGAAGTGTGGATACAAATCTCTTTTTAAGGAAAATTGGAAAGGATATACTTATTGTTCAAATTTATGTGGATGACATCATCTTTGGATCTTCAAATAAATATCTTTGTGATGATTTTTCTAAAACAATGAGTAGTGAATTTGAAATGAGTCTAATGGGAGATTTAAATTACTTTCTAGGATTTAGCATTAAGCAACTTGAGGAAGGTACTTTTCTTAGTCAAACTAAATATATTAAGGACATTCTCAAAAAATATGAAATGGACAATGCTAAACCTGTTAGTACACCAATGAGTTCTTCAGTTCAGTTGGATAAGGACCTTAAGGGAAAATCTGTTGATCAAAAGAAATTTAGAGGGATAATTGGATCTTTACTTTACTTAACTGCTAGCCGACCAGATATTATGTTCAGTGTTTGCTTATGTGCTAGATTTCAATCAGATCCAAAAGAATCACATTTGACAGCAGTGAAAAGGATTTTAAGATATCTACTAGGAACTCAAAACTTAGGAATTTGGTATCCTAAGTTTAGCTCTTCATTTGAAATTATTGGTTACTCAGATTCTGACTTTGCAGACTGTAGAGTGGATAGGAAAAGCACTTCTGGAACATGTCAATTCATTGGAAATTCATTAGTTTCATGGTCTAGTAGAAAACAAAATTCAGTGGCACTATCTACTGCAGAAGCAGAATACATTGCATTAGGAAGTTGTGTGGCACAAGTACTTTGGTTAAAACAACAGTTGATTGATTTAGGATTAACTATAGGCACTATTCCAATTTATTGTGACAATACTAGTGCTATTTGCATTTCCAAAAATCCTATTCAACATTCTAGAACCAAACACATTGATATAAGGCATCATTTCATAAGGGATCATGTATCCAAAGGAGAAATTGAACTCATACATGTTTCAACTGAAAATCAACTTGCAGACATTTTTACAAAACCTTTAGCCTTTGATACCTTCAGTACTTTAAGAACAAGGCTTGGCGTTATTGATTTGAATGCTTAAACAAAATGTCTTTGAAACATTGATATTTGTTGTGTTTTGTTTTGTTTTTTGATTTTATGAAATTTTGTGTGTTTTGAATGAATTGTTTTTGTATTTATGGTTTTGTTTTATGTTTTCTGTGTTTTTGAATGTTTTGTTTGATTTTCTTAATTTAAAAAATTCAAAATTAAATATTTTTTTTGGAGGAAATCGTCCAGGACGAAATTGTTTTCGTACGGGACGATGTGTGAAGGAACAGTTTGCGCGAATTTTAACCATTTTGAGAGCAGTTTTTAATTATATCATCTGTACGATCTGTGATCGTCCAGGACGAATTTTTTTTTCTTTCAAACGTCGGGACGATTGAATGCAGCGGTTGAGTGGATAAGACAGTTTTAAATATGAACTTCATCTGTACGAAATTTTCGTTCGTCTAGACGAACATGTGTCGGTTCATTGTAGGGGACGGTTTTAAAGAGTCATTAAAACGATTCACTTTTTGATCGTCTGTACGAAATTTTTTCGTCTGTACGATCGGTCAAGTCAAAAAGTTGTACGAATGGACGCATCGTAAGTTGTGTTGATTACAAAAAGCCGTTACATTTTGGACGAATCGGATCGTCTGTACAAAATTATATCGTCCGGACGAACGATAATTTTTCATCCAGGACGAATATTTTCGTCCAGGACGAACGTATCATTTTTCTTTAAATATGAAGGCTTTCAAACTTGACAATCACACTTCCAAACTTCATTTTCAATCCCTTTCTACATCAAATCAACAATGGCCTCCTCTAGAAAAAGACAAAAGGTGTTGGTGAAGAAACCAAATAGGAATGCCCCAGACAACTTTCTCTCTAAGGCGAATGAGGAATCTTTTCCTTATTTTGCATCCGCAAAGATCACTCCCTCTCGCATTCTTATTCAAACTGAGTTGAAATTTCGGGTATTGCACCTCTTCGCCTCAACCCAATTTCAGTTCATTCTTTCTCTCGCCCACTTCTACAATAAGCAAACCTACCATTACTTTCTAGCTAACATGAGTTTCAATTCTGACCACTCCACCATTAGTTCTTATGTTTTTAAGCAAAAAGTTGAGATCACCAAGCACGACCTTGGTGCATTTTTAAACTTAAGAATTGAGGGATATAGAGCCCACACCCTAATGTCAGAAACCTCCTTCAAATGGTTTCAAATCAATAGGGTAATTAGAGAAAATGCTATTGACAATCATGTTGCTAGAGTCTCCGGTATGACCCAAGATGCCCGAATCATCCAGCATATCCTTCGATCCTCAATCATTCCTAAAGCTGGTGATAGGATTAACATTACTCCTCTCCTTTCTTGTCTAACTTTTTTAATCATGAAAGGACATCCTATTGACGAAGCCCAACTTATCATAGACCATATCTATGGGCTTTCAGAAATAGGACATGCTGATCAGAAGAGGAAGAAGAACATTTCATTAGGACACTTAATTACTTATATTTTGGAAAAGAAGTACAATATAGTGCATCCTGATGAAGAATATGAAGAGCCAGTTTACTATAACGATGCATCATTCAGATTGCTCTTCAAGGAGGAAAAAGAAAAAGAAAAAGCACATGGCAGTGCTTCAGAAGAGGAAGAAGAAGAAGGAGTGCAAGCTTCTGCTTCTCAATCAGATTACCAGAATCTGATTGAGAGATTTGATAGATTAGAGACTCACATTGATCAAAGATTTGATCAATTTGATGCTCAACTTACGCAGCAGCAACAAGACATTGGTAATATTAAAGATGAAGTTCATGAAATTAATACCAATGTAATGTTGATGGCCTCCTACTTCAACCTCTTTGGCGGCTTTCCTCCTCCTCCTCCAGAACAGTAGAAATGTTTTTATGTGTGTCTGTTGTATTTTTTTTATATTTTTATCTTGTCTGTTTTATTGTTAAGTGTTTGTTTTTATGTTGTTTTTTTTTAGTTCAATGTTTTTTTTATGTAATCCGTTTCTTTAATATCAATGAAAGTTTATTTTTATTAGATTTGTTTTGAAATGTGGTTAATGTTTATGAATTTCATTAGTATTATTTAATCTACATAGTGCTTAAATTCGATTGTAATTTGAGATTATCTATATTAGAAAATCTAGACTTTCTTAATTTATAAGTTGTATATAACTTGTTGTAATTAGAACTTTTAAATTCATGTCTATTCATTTAGACTACATAAAAGTTAATATTACTATTGCAATTTAGATGTTTTCTTATTTTGTATTTCTATGCTCAAGTGATATTTATGCACCTAGAAATATTTGAAATTTTAGATTATAGATTTTTGGAAAGAATTGGTCCAATTACTCTTGAACATTGTACAAATGTACAAAAATCAAAAGGAATTTGCAAAGATTTGCAAAGTGAAAAAGAGGCACAAAATAAGCCCAAAAAAAAAAATGCACAAAAATGTGCCCCAAAATTTTGAAAAAGATGTGTAAAGCGCCACATGAGGTAATTCTCTTCTTTCCAAATTCGTTCAATCTCTTAATTCAAATTGATCTTATGTTCATTTATATTCTATTGAACTTTGAAATATAGAATTTTTATACATCTCTCTTGTAATGATTCTCTATAGTCAAATGTCTAAATTGAATCATGTCTTTGATAAATTCTTCTTACTTACAATGTTATATCACTTCTTAAATTTTATGAATTTCTATGATTGACCTAATATCTTTAGTTTAAAAATTGCATACCCTATGTCAATCACAATTTAGATTAAATTTTAAAAATGAATTTCATATAATTACTTACATTTCTTGTCTATTTCTTCTTCACTTTTTGTTGCTGTCAAAAAGGGGGAGAAATTATTGTGTTTTTTGTTTGTCTGTTGTGTTTTGTGTGTTTTCTATTTTTGATTGTTCTGTTTGCAAGTTTTTTGTTTGTGTTAAAATTTTTGAAAAACAAAAATATTGTTCTTTATGCCTCCTTATTTTAATGTACTCATAAATTCAGGGGGAGTTTAGGAGAATTGTTTAAACTTGAAACCATACAAACAATAATTGTTTTGCCATCATCAAAAAGGGGGAGATTGTTAGAATAGTTGCTATTTGAATGATTTATATTTTTGCAACTTATGTAGTTTTGATGATTCCAAACATTATTGTTCAAATGTGTAGTTATCTCCTAACAATTTTAGAAGATTTGCATTTGCTCTTGTGTGTACTAACATTTCAGGAAAATCAGACTCCAGACTATGATAACTTCAAATCAAATTCAACATGAGATATTTTGTTTATTTGAATTTTGCATTTTGTTTGAATTAATTTTGAAAGGGAGTGATTTTAATTGAGTGAATAAAATCTCACACACACAAATAAGGAGATCATAAAATTCTATACTGATCGTACATGATGATATTTATCGTACTGGACGATCTGTCAGTTATCTCCTATAGAGCACTTGGAACGAATAGGAACTTGCTCGAAAAAATTTTTCTAAGTCCTATTCGTCCAGGACGAATTTTATTATCGTCCCGGATGATGGGTTCTCTGTAAAACTTTCGTCCAGACGAGTTTTGCTATCGTACGAGGCGACCGGTCCTCTGGAAAATTTTCGTACAGACGAAATTAAATATCGTCCAGGACGATCGGGTCTCTGGAAATTTTTCGTCCAGACGAAAACAAATTATCGTCCGTGGCGATTGGTTCTCTAGAAAATTTTTGTCCAGACGAAATGAATAATCGTCCAGGATGATCGGCTCTCTGAAAAATTTTCGTCCAGATGAACATATTTTCGTCCAAACGATTAACCAACTTAGAACAGTTTTCAGCAGTTTCTAGAACCGACCTTGTAATAACCGTTCGTACTGGACGAACCTAGTTCATACAGGACGATCAGCTGTACGAAGTCATTTCATACACATATACAAATTGGGTCGTTTCAGATCGTTTAAGTAAAATCGTCCAGGACTATCCAGGATCGTACAGGACGATCCACTGCGTACAGAATTGGAAACTTGCAGTTTTTGGGCGGTTTTTCTTGTCTTTTACATAAATAGTCCAAATTAGACTGCCACCCAATCTTTTTGTCACTTGATCTTCGTGCCTCTTGAGAGAATAGCCAAGGAGAGAGTGGAAGAGAGCATTCAAAGGAGGATTCCTACCACTGGAGCGAGAAGGCTTCACTTGGATTACTAAGGTAAGAGTCTCTACTTGTGAAATTGGATTTCTTCACTCTTTTCCTTCTTCATTTTAGATTCTTGTGAGAAGATCAATCAAGGAGATCCGGTTCTCTGCCGACACTTGGAGAGTGTGAACAGCCGAAGGGTTCTCTGCCCACACTAGGAGAGTGTAAAAGGATGAAGGTTCTCTGCCTACACTTGGAGAGTGTGAACAGACGTAGGGTTCTCTGCCCACATTAGGAGAGTGTAGAAGAATGACGGTTCTCTGCTAGCACTATGGATTGTGTAAAAGGACGACGGTTCTCTTCCGTACCGGGTAGTGGTGAAAAGAGTGTGTTGTAAAGGCTTCTCCGCCTTGCTGTGGGTGCTAAAGGAGAGTCACTTTGTGGTATCAGTGCAATACTCATAGGGTGCCTCTGAGGAGTGGATGTAGGTCTGGTTATAGACCGAACCACTATAAATCTGTTGTCATTTACTTTATTGCTTTTACGTTTCCGCACTTTAAATTTCAGTTTTAACAACTCTGTGGTTGAAAAATAATTTTCTACAAACTTTAAAAGAAAATTTTATTTCGGTTCAACTTTATCATTAAGAGGGTTTAAAATTTTTAAAACTACCAATTCACCCCCCTCTTGGTAGCCGTGGGACATTTACTTAGGCTTAACAACCTAATTACTGGACTCAACAGCTGGAGGGGGATTAAATGGGTTGGATTACCTTAAGGAGTTTGTTTAATCAACCATGGTTCATTTAAAACCTCATGTTGACTGTTTTACTGGTCAAACAGTCAAACATTAGTGAGGTGGCAGTCAAGGGGAGAGCTTGAGTGTTGGTTAGATAGGTTGGAATTTTTTAGATGCTTAAAGGCTAGAGCTTGAGTGCAAATTCAAAAGATTTAACCAACGAATTGAAGTTTGACTAAGTCAAATTTGACATGATTTGATTTTGAATAAGTTTGAATGGATTTGAGTTAGGTTTTGAGATGAGTTTGAGTGTTCAAATGGTCAGATTTGACTAAGTGGGTTGAAATGACCCATTTGAACTCTTAAGGGTTCATTAGATTGATCCTGGTTGACTTGGTCAACCAAGTGGGTCCAAGGTCTAGAAATAGGTTCAATCAATTTGAAATGATATTTGGAGACCATCGGAGGTGGTCCCAAGGTCTGGGTAGGTCAATTCGGTCAAAATGCCCGTTTTGACCCTTAAGGGCATGTTTGGTCAACCTAGGTTGACTTGGTCAACCAGGTTGAACCAGGGTCTGGGTTTGGGTCGAACAGGTTCAATTTGATATTTGAAACTTGCTGGAAGTTGTTCCAAGCAATTCGGAGGTCATTTGGTTTGAAATCGATGTTTGAGCCCCTAAGGGATATATTGGTGATTTTGACCCCTGGTCAACTGGGGGTCAAAGTGGGTCAACCAAGATACAGTTTAATGTTCAATATGTCAGGATTAAATGTTTGAAAGTGATTAGAGACTTCAGAGAAGGCTCTAAGGTCAGGATCCACTAGGTGGCAGGTCTAGTTGCATAGGCTGTAAATATTTGAAGGTTTTATAGCCTTTGGATTTTGATTTAGATTATGGGGTTAGAGACCTCAGAATGGGCTCAAATTTTGAGGGTGGCCTTCAAAGACATGTCCCATCAGTATGCAACTAACAAACCCTGAATCAAAGGCCATTTGACTGGGTTTTGAAATTTTTTAAAAATCCTTGGAAAAGGCCTTTAGGACAAGGCCTTTGGACTTAGGATTTTGGTCTGGATTCTAGATTTGATCTGAATTTTGAGTTTGAAAGTGTGGATTTGATCATAGGGTCTGGATTATATACTAAGTTTAGGATTTATCTAGGGTCTGGAGAGATTTTAGGGTTTGGGGTCTAGAAGAGTCCTAGATCCTAAGGTCCAGATTTTTTGGAGGAATCCTAGGGTCTATAGTAGAGCCTAGTATCTATATCCTAGGAGGATACTATAGTCTAGATTTGATCCTAAGGTTTGGATATAGGATAATCCTAGAGTTAGTTTGATCTGGAAGCTAGATTGATCTGTGGTCAAGATTGGCCCAAGTGACCTCATACAAAAATGAGGTCAACAAGCTCATTAAAGTTGTTTGATGTTCGGGTTGGTTGAAAGGCTTAAGGGAAAATTTAGTTAGAGTTTAAATATTAATAGTTTAAAATTAATTTTAAGATTTATTCTTAAATGTTAGATGGCTACTACTTTTGTTGCTCACCACGAACGTGAAGTTTATTTTACCTTCCTAGTGGCTAAGCTAATTACCTCGTAGATCCATGTTACCAAGTCATAACCAGTATATTTAAGTGAAATTATTAGGTTAAATGTTAAAGGTTGATAACTTTTAATGTAATTGATTGGTTACTGATTTTAAAGTTAGATTAAAGTTTTTTGAATTTGAAATTAAATATTAAATTTTTGGGATTATTTGAATTATTTAAATGCATTAATTAAGGGGACAGAATTTGACTTTTAAATTAAAGTGAATTTTTTAAATTTGATATTTTTCTTGAATATTAATCTTTAAGATGAGTAATTAGACTCTAAGTTTACTAGATTTAATTTTTTTTAAACTTAGTTATAAATTTTTGAAGTTTGAGTTAAAATTTTGACGTAAATTTAAAATTAAAAAGTTCACTTTTTAATTTTAAATTATTTTTAGCAGTTTGATATTTTTAATAAATATTAGACCTTATGTGGAGTCATTTTGAAAGTTTGTTAGGGATGTTAAGCCCTTATGAACTAGTTTCGAGGCTAACCAAGAGGGATGGGGTGAATTGGTATTTTAAAAAACTTTTCGATTGAATCACAAACTTAAACAAAACCCAATCCACCACAAAAAATAAAGAGTGCAAAAATTAAATGCGTGAGTAAAAACAAAGAAAGAACTCACTGACTTTATAGTGATTCGGTCAAACCTTGATATACATCCAGTCCTCAGAGGCATCCTCCGAGTATTGCACTAACTTAGTGTCTCTCCTTTAGCCCCCACAGCAAGGAAAAGAAGCCCTTATAAAAACTCCTTTCACCAACCCCAGTGCTGTAGAGAACCGACTCCTTTTGGTTCCTCCTGAAGCGTGCAGAGAACCCAACTCCTTTTACTTCCTCTTAAAGCAGGTAAAAGAACCTTGATCAATTACTGAAGAAGACCTCCCTTGAGCCTCCAAGAATGAGGAACGATGATCAAAGAAGATGCCTTAGAACATTGCTTTGAGCAACCCTTGTGAAACCCCTCACAAGCTCCCCCTCACAAGTTCCTCCCTCTCTCTCTCCATCTCTCTCCCTCTCCTCTAGGCTCTCCAAGGTCAAGACAGCAGCAAAGGATACTTTAGCTTGAGAAAACACGAGTCCTTTATATAGATTTTTAAGAACTGACTTTATCATCTTTCTTTCATTCTGTACGATTAGTATAAATTAAGCGCAATTAGCCCGGACGACTTGGAATGATTAGAAGATTTTTTGCTCTTATCATCCAAGACGATAATATATCATCCTGTATGATTAGTACAAATCATGAAATATCATCATGAACATCGCTTTGAACAGATGATGTATGATTTTGGTCGTTCAAGAGCAATCAAGCTTTTTGAACTGATCGTCTTGGCCGATCCGACGATAGTCCAAGATGATATGATCATATCAATCAGCCTTAATTACTTTTCTTAATCACCAGATCAATTTATGCATAATTGAACCCATCATCCAGGGCGATGTCCTAGACGATGATTAAAAAATAAAACTTCCTAAATAGATCTAACGACTAAATCTTTCTAATTTGAGCATATCATCCCGGACGATACAAAAATCATCCAGGATGATATACTTAATGACTGTTGCCTTAACCAGGTTGCCCTAATTAGGGTTTTTATTTTTGATCGATCTTCTAGGATGATTTTTTGATCATCCAAAATGATGTTAGCAAAATAAAAAAACTCTAAGTCAGATAGAAAAAATTCACCCAAGTGTGTGTGTAGGGTTTTTCAGCATTAGGAACCACAAGTATTACAGATAGACTTAAGAAAGGAAAAAGTTTACAAACTAACTCAGACCTAGTCTACCCAATCTTGAGCTAATTAAAATTGCAGTCTTAATCCTATGGACCTGAAATGTTAGTTGGCAAGCTAATCATAGTAAAACAGAAGTGTTTGCAATCATCAAAATTCTATTTCTAAAAATCAGATACGCAACAATGTCCCCCTTTTTGATGATGACAAACACACAAGAAAATCTAAGCAATAAAAAAAAGATACATCAACTAAATAATAGATTCAAAGTACAAAGCAAACATTACAGCAAACTACATACTACTCCTCCTTTTGACATCACAAAAAGGAGGAGGAAAGTAAAATATGAACAAAGAAGAAACTAAACGACAAATAAAAAGAAACAAACTATAATGAAAAAATAACATCATAAAAATACTAGTAAAATGATGGCCCCTGATTATTTGAAAGAGGAGGTGGTGGTGGTGGCTGCTAAAAGTAGCTAGACCGCGAGGTGAACTATGTTCCAAACCAGGCTATGTCCTGGTCATGCTGCTGGTGGTGTCTAACGTAGGTATCAAAATGGGCTAAGTCCTCCACACTATGCTGCTCGTAATGGGCTATGTCCTCAACATGTTGCTACTCCTGTACAGCAATAAAATTGTCAAAACGGGCCTCCCACTGGTCAAAATGCTCCACCAACTGGTCCAGCTGAGAGTGCTGGCCGAGTGGAACATGTGCGGGAGCCTCCTCCTCTTCGACCCCATAAGGTTCCTCATCCCCTAGGTGGAGAAGAGTACTACGAAGGACATTGAAAGAATTGTTTGAGTAGAAAGTGGGCTGATAGTTGGGAGGAGCAGGATATTAGAGATTGTATTTAGATTTTAAGACTTAAGTAATGATATGTCTTAGGGATAGATTTGGCTTTCTTCTATGACCTGGATCATGAATTATGGTCAAGTGTTCAATGCAGAGAAAAATTAGGTCAGTTGCATTAAATTATCGACGGGCTAGAGTATAAAAGGTTGTGATAAAAAGAAGAAGAGTAATATGGATGCGACCACCAACTTTTGGAATTATGGATGTGTAAAGGACAAGTTGGATAGTCCTAGCATCTTTGAGTAAAGATCTAGTCTCTCCATCATGAAAGTGGGCATTGCTGTTGCGAAGGAAGTGATTGGTCGGAGCCTAGTTATAATCAGGGTCAGAATAGAGGGTGTGAAGCTTATCCCCTATGGTGGAGAGTTGTAAAAATTTTACACAGTCTTGGTATGTGATCTTGACAGGGTGTCAATTTATATACGAGCTAAGAGAAGTGAATTCATAATTTATTCTAAGGCTTGCAAAGAATTCAAACAAAAGATCAGAATTAAAAGGGATTGCAAGCATTAGAATAAAACAGAGAGAGGTGTGAGTGAATAGGTTGTTGCAAATATGTTGTTTCATGAATTACACTTCTGATGATTAGCAAACACTATGATTTCCTTTCTTATAACTGACATTTTAGGACCAAGAAATCATTTAACAAATCAAGCCAGTTCAAGATTGCATAGGTTAGGGTTGAGTTAGTCTGTATTTTACTTTTTCTCTTCTTGAGTCAATTTGAAAAGTTCAAAGAGACTGATGCTAAGTAACCCTACACACACACACACACACACACACTTGAGAGAGTTAGAATTTCTATTTTTAATCAAAACGGCTAGGACGATATTTACATCGGCCTAGACGATCAAGCTCAAAATAGAAGTTATAATCAGGGGTTCTTAATTAAGGCAGCCATCATTAGCCAATCGTCCTGGATGATACTTGTATCGGCCTAGACGATATGCTCAAAACAGAAAGATATTGCCACCATAAACAATTAAGGTATTATTTATTTTTGGCAATCGGCCAGGATGATCTTGGATTGGCCTGGACGATATTCACAATTATGTCTTAATCAATCAAACAAATCAAGGAAGTAATTAAGGATGATTGATACGATCACATCATCCTGGACGATCATAGGATCGGCCAGGACGATCTATTCAAAAACCTTAGTTACTTCTGGACGATAAATATCGGCCAGCACCAATTCAGGGCGATGTGCTGGACGATCAGGATCAGACAGCTTGAATTCAAGGCGATGCTCTGGATGATTTTCCTCTGATTTTACATGATCGGTCGAGATGATCATGATATCATCCTGGAAGATCAAGACAATTTTCAATCATCCAGTTTGCATTCAGGGCGATGCTCTGGCCGATCTCATGGGATTTGTACTGATCGGCCAGGACGATTTTCATATCATCTTGGACGATATAGTCAGCAACTTGCAATTAATGAGCTCCTTTTAAGCTCTTCTATTTAAGAGCTCTTGTTCAATGTTTTTGAATATCCTTGGCTGCTGTCTTGACCTGAGAAAACCTAAAGGAGAGAGAGAGAGGATCTTGTGAGGGGGAGCTTGTGAGAGGATTCACAAGGGTTGCTCCAAGCATTGTTCCACTTCTTCTTCCCTAGAGTCTCTTGTCCTTGGAAGGGTTGGGAGAGGTAAGTTCCAGCAAGCGATCGAGGTTCTCTGCCTGCTTTAGGAGGAAGCAAAAGGAGGAAGGTTCTCTGCCTTGCCGGGTGTGGCAAAAAGATGTGCTTGTAAAGGCTTCTCGGCCTAGCTGTGGGGGCTAAAGGAGAGTCACAATTGTAGTGCAATATTCGGAGGGCGCCTCTGGGGAGTGGAAGTAGGTCGAGTTAACCGAACCACTATAAACCCTTATGTTCTTGTTTTTTACTGCTTCCGTATTTATTTTCTTCCACGCTTATTTTTTGTGGTGATTTGGTTTGTATTCGTTCTTTGCATAAAGAATTTTTTAAAATACCAATTCACCCCCTCTTGGTTAGTCTTGGGCCAGTTATATAGGGCTTAACATCCCTAACGAACTTTCATTGGTCGAATACCGAATAAGAAAGATAGTTTGGATTGATTGACCAGGAAATAGTAATGTCGGACATCTTATAGCATTGGTAGGCGTCTTGATCATTCGCCTCCACGAATTGAGGGTCCAGAGTGGCCCTAGAGGAACATCTAGAAGGGTGGTGAGCATGCTTGCCTCCAGCCATTATCACAAAACAGCAAGAAAACATGAAGCATAAAGAAAGGAGAAAGAGATGGTGTAAAGAAAATACTAGAAGGGCTTAGTTTATAAAGAATCAGTCAGATCATCCAAGACGATCGCAGTATCATCAAGGATGATCTGGTGCAATAATTATGGCTGAACGATTTATCAAAAAGATGGTCATATCATCTGGGATGATCATATGTTATCTGGGATGATTAGACTCAGGCAATCATCCCTAGGAGACAATCCAGACGACTGTTGAAAAAGCAGAACATCCAGGTGATGAGGTGAATCGTCTAGGATGACAATCAATAATGGATCGTACCATCCAAATTTAAAATGTTTAAATGCACTGCCATGTGTATCATCCAGGATGAATAGATGGATTGTTCGGGATGATGATCTAATAATGGATCGTACCGGCCGAAGTTAAAGCTTATTAAACGTATTTCCACGTGTATCATCCATGATGAATAGGTGGATCGTACGGGATGATTACCAGTAATTAAGCAAGGAATAAAGACATCATCCAGGATGACATAGGATCATCCAAAATGATAAATGATGATTGAAGTAGAGGATGATTAGATCATCCAGGATGATAATGTATCATCCAGGACGATAAAGAGTAGAAAGGTCAGAACAGCCAGCAGATGGATTTTAGAAGTGAATTGAATCGATCATTTAGGATGATGTAAATATCATCCGAGATGATGTGATAAACAATTTAAATCAAAGGAAGGATAGAGATTATCAGAGAAGGCCCAAAAACATAACACCAGAAAGTTAAAAAAGATAAAAAAAGAGAAAAACAAAATAAAGACAAAGTTCATTTAAAAAAAAAAAAGACAAGGTATGAATATAATAAAATTTCCATGTTTTTAAACTTAGTAACTTATAAGACCAATGTGTTAACATCGATGAAATCAGAAAAAGGTAGAATATCCGATCCTGCTAACCCTAGCTCGGTCTTCTCTTAGGGAAAAATTATCTTTTGAAAACAAGAGATCTAACTCAGAACAAACCAATTGGATAATAAAAAAGGTCCGTTCAAAATTTGGTTCTAGAAAAATATCTTGTAGAATAATATACCAAAGTGATTTATCACAATCATGAAATTTGAAATCAAACCTTTGAAAACATTAAGTGACACATGAATTCTTCTAAGATTTAAGAGTTTTTGAAAGAGAGGGAATCTTTTTTTTTTGTGGGCTCATTTTATACCTCTTATCAATTTGATTGGCATACTTTGTGCATCTTTTGATTTTTGATATACTTTGTGTATTTTTCAATTTTTGGCGATCATTGCGCATCTTTTATTTTTGCGTCATTGGCCACTTTTATTTTGTTATTTTTCCAAGCTAGATCTTTTTTCAAAACTCTTAAATATTCTAAGTTGTGAGTATATCTTCTAGTTATTAGAGAAGAAAAATTCACTCTCTAATAAAGGGAAGAATAAATCACAAAACAAAAACAAATTCATATGATAAATACAACAATAAGATTTAAAAGAACTTGAAAGTAATATAAGACTTTTGAATATTATATATATAAGGTAGATTTTTGTAGCAAGTTATAAAAGATCTTAATTGCAAATTTTAATTATTTATTTGAGATAATCTTTTGTTTAGAAAAGAAAATTACACCACTAAAAGAGGTTAGAGGGAGGGAAACAATCAACGGTGTTTCTCCCTTTAACTGATTTAGGGATGTTTAGACATTGATTATTGAAATTTCAAAAACCAAAAACCAAGACAAAAAATCATTTAAAAACAAAACATTAGAGATGAAACAACTAGAAAATCAATAAATATAAAAATGAAAATAAAAAATAATCAACAGAGTAGTAACAAGCAATCCTAGAATTTATTTTGTAGCAAGTTTAAGCAATTATTGGTCATGAGCCTCCACTGTCCAGGTATTATATGCTCTCACGAGGCCTTTTATGAGTGAAAGCTTGCAAAATTATCAAATATTGGATTTAGGAACTCAAACATGTTTGGGTCCCTTCTTATAAAAAGAAGAATGTAATGCATGTGTGTTATGTTGTGAAACATGCAATTTGGGTCTCCACACCCAATGTGTACTATAGTGAATGGTGAAAATGTGTGAGATGTGTCATAGCGTGCCACATGAAAAACATCTAAGATTAGGAAAATGATTTCTTAATCTATTCGGGTAGTGGTGTTTCCTTTTAAAGTTATGAAATGCATGCACTGGTGGTTTGTTGTTTTGAAGCATTTTTAGATTTCCTAATCTTTTGCATTCTTTTTCTAAATTAGCATGAGATAATTTTAAGGAATCATGTGCATCACATAATTCAATATACATTTTGTTTAATACATCAAATTCATCAAGTAAAGTCATGTGATTGCTATCAATTTGAGAGTTATCTTTTAAAAGGATTTCTTGCTTTTTTTGAAAATTTCAATTTTAAACTACCATGTGATTTTTGAGTTTCCTATATGATGCATGAATTTTCTCATAAATTTCAACTAATTAATCATAGTTTGATTCACATACTTCTTCTTGATCAAATTTTTCATGTTGATTATCGTCCATTAAACATAAGTTTGTGGTTTCTTCCTCCGCTTCAGTCTCAGAGGAGTCAGATGCAGAATCCACACAAAAAGCTTTTTTGGGATCACTTCTTATCCTTCATGTATTTGGGTTTTTCCTCATCCTTCTCCTTGCTTGGTTGCTCCTTAAGAGTAGGAAAATCGGCTTAACATGTCCAGGATTCTTGCATTCAAAGCAAATAACATCAGAAGAATATTATAATTTTTTCTATTCTTACCTCTTTTTCAGTTCTGATGGTCTTTTTGCTTCTTCCTTAAAAAGCTTTTGTATTACCTAGTGATGAAGGTAACATCATCATTCTCAGATCCGAAAGAATCAGTGTTCATGTTGTTGGCCTTTAGTGCCATAGTTTTCTCCTTTTTCTTCTCACTTGCATCAAGATTTTTTTGGTTCACCCCTTGCATGTAAATAATGAGTGAAAAAGGTAAGTTATTAATTGAATAAGTATTTAAATCTTTAGATTCAGTAATTACAGTAATTTGGGCATTAAAAGAAGAAGGCAAGCATCTTAAAATTTTGTTCACTTTTTCATAGTTTGTGAGCTCTCTTCCTAAGGCATGCAAGGAGGTAACGATTTCAGTAAACCTTGTATACATATCAAAAATTGATTCAGAAAGTTTCATATGAAAAGTTTGGAATCATGCAATAAATTATTCAATCGTGATTTCTTAACTTCATTTTTTCCTTCATAAGTTACACATAATCTATCTCAAATTTCTTTACCAGCTGTATAAGTTGAAACACATATATAATCTTTAGATTTCAAAGCACAAAAAAAAATAGTTCAAGCATTTTGCATTAAAATGTGCTAAATCTCTTTCATCAAAAGTTCATTTAGTAAAAGAAAGTTCAGTTTTAATTTCATTAATTTCACATGATGAAGGAGAATAGCCTTCTTTAACAAGCATCCACATACAATAATCGATAGATTATAAAAATGTTGACATGCAAGTTTTCCAAAAATCAAATAGAATATTATCATACAAAAGTGACCGGGTAATAGAATACTCTTTTGCAGTATTACAATTTCCAAAATTAGCCATAAATCAAAATTTAAAAAGTTTTCAAACTTAATTTTATGAATCCCGTTCTGATACCACTTGAAAGTTCGTTAGGGATGTTAAACCCTTATAAACTAGTTCCGAGGAAAAACAAGAGGGGGGAATTGGTATTTTAAAAAACTTTTCGATCAAATCATGAACTTAAACCAAAACACAATCCAACACAAAAAATAATGAGTACAAAAATTAAATGCATGAGTAAAAATAAAAAAAGAACATACCAGATTTTTAGTGGTTCAGTCAAACCTTGACCTACGTCCACTCCACAGAGGCACCCTCTGAGTATTGTACTAACTTAGTGTCTCTCCTTTAGTCCCCACAGCTAGGCGGAGAAGCCCTTGCAAAAACTCCTTTCCACTAACCCCAGTGCTATAGAGAGCCGACTCCTTTTGCTTCCTCTTGAAGCAGGCAGAGAACCTTGATCAATTATTGAAGAAGACCTCCCTTGAGCCTCCAAGAATAAGGAACGATGATCGGAGAAAATGCCTTGGATCCTTTCTTGGAGCAACCCTTGTGAAACCCCTCATAAGCTCCCCCTCACAAGTTCCTCCCTCTCCCTCCCTCTCTCTCCCTCTCCTCTTGGCTCTCCCAAGTCAAGATAGCAGAAAAGGATCCTATAACTTGAGAAAACATGAGTCATATATATATATAGATTTTTAAGAATTGACTTTATCATCAAGATGATATTTCTATCGTCCTATACGATCTGAAGAAATTAAGCTCAATCAGCTCGGACGACTTGGGATGATTAAAATATTTTTTATTGCTATCATCCAGGATGATAATATATTATCCTGTACGATTAGTACAAATCAAGGAATATCATTCTGAACATCGCTCTGAATAGACGATGTATGATTTTGGTCGTCCAGAAGTAATTAAGGTTTTTGAACGGATCATCTTTACCGATCCAGTGATCATCCAGGATAATATGATCGTATCAATCAGCCTTAATTACTTTCCTTAATCACCAGATCAATTTAGGCATAATTGAACCCCATTGTTTAGAATCAGCTCAAGATTGGGTAGACTAGGTCTGAGTCAGTTTGTGCATTTTTCCTTTCTTGAGTCTATTGTATTTGGTGTGCTCCTGATGTTCTGTAACTTAGAAGATTTCTGACTGTTCCCTAGAGTTTACTATTTTTGGTAACATCATCCAGGACGATTTATATTGTTCTAGACAATCAGTTCAAAATCAGAAACCCTAATTAGGGCATCCTTATTAAGAAAGACGTTATTAGCTGATCGGCCTGGACGATACCTATATCGGCCAGGATGATAGTCTTAATTCAGAAAGAATTAGCCGCCATAATCAGTTTAGCTATTCTTTATTTTAGGAAATCGGCCAGGATAATATACCTATCGTCTAGAATGATCTAACTCAATTATGCCTAAATTGATCTGGTATCTTTGGAAAGCATTAATGGTTGATTGATACGATCACATCATCCGGGACGATCATAGGATCGGCCAGGATGATGTTCTGGATGATTTACATCGGACAGCTCGAATTCAGAGCGATGCTTTGGACGATTGAAATCAGTTTTAAACTAATCGTCCTGGACGATCGTGATATCGGCCAGGACGATGTAACCAATTTTTTTCTGATCATCCCAAATCGTCTCGGGCTGAAGAGCTAAATTTGTACTAATCGTCCAAGACGATATAACTATCGTCCTGGACGATAAAGTCGGCAACTTGCATTAATGAGCTCATTTTTAGCTCTTCTATTTAAGCTATGTCAATGTACTTTGTAAGAATCTTTGGCAGCCATTGTAGCTTCGTTCTTGTGGGGGAAACTTAAAGAGAAAGCTTGAAAGGGAGTGAGGAAAGGGTGGAGTTTGAGAGAGGGAGAAGATCTTATGAGGGGGGACTCAAGGGAGTGTGGAGGGGGTTCCACACGGTTGCTCCAGCAAGCTCACACCTGAATACCGTTGGATTCAAGGCTTATCTCGAGGGAAGTTCACCAAAGAAGAAGATATTTTTGGTGTCAAAGGACTCGGCGACTCCGCCGCACCAAGGAAGGTGGAAGTGATTTTGTAAGGGCTTCTCCGCCTTGCTGTGGGGGCTAAAGGAGAGACACTTGTTTTAGTGCAATACTTGGAGGGTGCCTCCAAGGAGTGGACGTAGGTCAAGATTTGACCGAACCACTATAAATTCGGTGTGTTATTTCTTATTATTTGCTTCCGCATTTGATTTTCTTTGTGGTGATTTTGGTTTGAGTTTTAACTTTGATTTTAAAGTTATCAAATTCACCTCTTTCTTTATTAGCCTTGGGCCAGTTCAAAGGGCTTAACATCCCTAACAAACTTTCTAGTGCCATCAGAGCGCTTTCTAGTGTCATCTGAGCACTTTTAAGTGGTATTAAAGCCGTATTCATAAAATAAGTTTTTAAATGCTTTAGAATTTGCGATCCATGGTTAATCGTAATATTGTGGAAGGTTATTCAATCACCAGACCACCTTTATTATAAAATATATCATTTGATTTTTGAAAAACTTGCATGTCTACTTTCTTGCAATCGATTGATTTTCACATGTGGCATATGATTTTAACTGGTTATTCATCACCGTCACGTATTATTAATGGAGTTAAAATTGATATTCCTTTTAATCAATGGAATAAGGAAGAACAACTGAATGCTCAACTGAATGCAAAATCTTTAAATTATTTTTTTGGTGCTTTAAATTTTGAAGAATTCATGTTAATATCCACTTGCACCACTGGTAAAGAAGTTTGGGATAAACTACATACCATATACGAAGGCACGAATGAAATCAAGCAATCCAAGTTGAATTTGTTAATGCATGATTTTGAATTATTTTCCATGAAACCTTATGAAACAATCTTAGACATGTATACCATATTCATTCAAATTGTAAACTCATTGCATGCTCTAAGAAATGAATTTTCAAAATTTTAAAAAGTTAACAAAATTCTTTGTTGTCTACTGGATAGTTTAATGCCAAAGTAATTGCTATTTGTGAATCAAAAGATTTGAATGATTATTCTATTGATAATTTGATTGGCTCACTCATTGTCTACGAGCAAGGTTTGGGTCAAAGACTTTTGGATGCAGGTGAAATGATTGTTCTAAAAACTGAAGATACAGAAAGAGATAGCTTAGTTGGTAATGAAAGCAATAACTTGACAAGCAAATCACAAAGCTCACCAAAGCATAAGCAAAAGTGGAAAAAAGGTAAAAGTGGTAAGGATGTCCATATTTCTTCTGACGTTATTTGCTTTCGATGCACGAAGCCTGGACATATGAAAAATTAGTGCCCTAATTTAAGAATTCTTTGTACGAAAGAAAAGGGCAAGGCGAAGCAAAATTTAAATTGGGGAAATAATGAAAGGCAAAAAATCTCATGGGCAGATTTGATTTTAGAAGCATCGGACCAGGAGAGAGATAATGGTTAAAAGCCTTTCGTGTTTTTGTGTTGTGTTTTTATTTTTATATTTTTCATTTTAATTTGTGTTTTTGTTTTGTTTATTATTTGAAATTTTTGTTTTCGTGAAAGTTTTTCTTTGATCAACACACACATTCAGTTTTCTAGAAATGAAAAATCTACTTCCTATTTTTTCTTGAAATCTTTAGTAAGTTGTGTTTGACTTCTCTAAAACAGTCAAAGAAAGAAAACTCATGTTATTGATTTTCAATCTCTAATTCCTAAAAGAGGTTATCCTACTTTTGATTTAAAATCTTTTTCATCTTTTAAATTGGTTTTTGAAACTAAACTTTTTATTTCCTTACATTTTATTTATCGCATAGGGATTTTTTGCAAGTTGTTGAATCTAACTCATAATTTTCCTAATCAAAAATTTGCTTTATCAATAGGATGGGTTTACTTTTGTTTATTAAGATTTTAGAAAGGTAGCATATTAAAAAAATGGCCAATAATGCCAAAAATAAAAGATGCGCAATGACGCCAAATTGAAAAATATACATAAAAGTGTATCAAAAATAAAAAGATGCGCAAAGAGCACCATTCAAATTGATAAGAGGCATAAAATGAGCCCACAAAATTTAATGCTTACTATTCTTGTACTTCTTAAAAGCTTAAGAAAACCCTTGATACTTTCGATACTTGATTTTGAAAAACATGATTCCTGATTCAATAATTCGTGCAATAATCTTCTGTTAGATATATTTTATGAAATGAGTTTTGAAAAATTAATGTTTTTTTTCCCGTTTATTCCTTGATTTGGATATTGGATTAAAAAGTTTTTGAGCCTTTAAAAGAACTTGAGTTGGGATTATCAAATTATGAATTTCTAACCTTTTCTGGACTATGCGTTGTCAATCCAATTCTACTAAGTTTTTTGATTAAAACATAGAGGTAACTTTCTCATTTTAAGAATAATTATTTTTCACTAGATCATGGAATGTTTTTATCTTTTGGTCATTTGGTTTTTGTTTGTGCCTCCTCTCTTTTTGATAATGTCAAAGGGGGAGAACGTATTGTTGAATTTTTGTACTGTTATAGTGTTTGTATCTTATTTTCAAAAAATTAAAAACAAAAAAAATATTTTCATCTCCCCTATTTTTAAAAGTGTTATTCTAGTAAGGGGGAGATTAGGAGAAATTACTTTTTTTTTAAAATCAAATTGAAATTTGTTTGCCATCATAAAAAAGGTGGAGATTATTGCGGATCAATGGTTTATGATTTTGATGATAGCAAATATTTTTATTTCTCTACGACTGCCTTATGTACTGACATTTAAAGTTCACACGATCGGATTGCAATTTGGAATCAGCTCAAGATTGGGTAGACTAGGTCTGAGTCAGTTTGTACTTTTTTCCCTTCTTGAGTCTATTGTATTTGGAGTGGCTCCTGATGTTTTATAACTTAGAAGATTTATGACTGTTCCCTAGAGTTCACTATTTTTGGTAACATCATCCGGGACGATTTTATATCATCCTGGACGATCAGTTCAAAATCAGAAACCCTAATTAGGGCATCCTCATTAAGCCAGCCGTCATTAGCTGATCGGCCTGGATGATACCTGTATCGGCCAGGATGATAGTCTTAATTCAAAAAGAATCATCCACCATAAAAAGTTTAGCTATTCTTTATTTTAGGAAATTGGCCAAGATGATATACCTATCATCCAGGATGATCTAACTCAATTATGCCTAAATTAATCTGGTATCTTTTGAAAGCATTAATGGTTGATTGATACGATCACATCGTTTGGGATGATCATAGGATCGACCGAGATGATGTCTTGGACGATTTACATCGGACTTTTCAAATTCAGGGCGATGCTCTGAATAATTAAAATCGGTTTTAAACTAATCATCCTAGACAATCGTGATATTGGCCAGGACGATGTAACCAATTTTCCTCTGATCGTCCTAATTCATCCCGAGCTGATGAGCTAAATTTGTACTGATCGTCCAGAATGATATAAATAATGTCCTGGACGATAAAGTCGGCAACTTGCATTAATGAGCTCATTTTTAGCTCTTCTATTTAAGCTATGACAAGGTACTTTGTAAAAGTCTTTGACAGCCATTCTAGCTTCGTTCTTGCGGGGAAACTTGAAGAGAAAGCTTGAAAGGGAGTGAGGAAAGGGTGGAGTTTGAGAGAGGGAGAAGATCCTGTGATGGGGGACACAAGAGAATGCGGAGGGGGTTCCACACGGTTGCTCTGTCAAGCTCACACCTGAATACCATCTGATTCAAGGTTTGTCTCGAGGGAAGTTCACCAAAGAAGAAGATATCTTTGGTGTCAAAGGACCCGGCGACTCCACCGCACCGAGGAAGGTGGAAGTGATTTTGTAAGGGATTTTCCGCCTAGCTGTGGGGGCAAAAGGAGAGACACTTATTTTAGTTTAATACTTGGAGGGTGCCTCCAAGGTGTGGACGTAGGTTAAGATTTGACCGAACCACTATAAATCTGGTGTGTTCTTTCTTATTATTTGCTTTCGCATTTAACTTACGCATTTGATTTTCTTTGTGGTGATTTTGGTTTGAGTTTTAACTTTGGTTTTAAAGTTATCTAATTCACCTCTCTCTTTATTAGCCTTGGGCCAGTTCATAAGGGCTTAACATCCCTAACAAACTTTCTAGTGCCATTAGAGCACTTTCTAGTATCATTTGAGCACTTTCAAAAGCATGATGACTCATATCTAACCTTAAGTAAGAGAGAACTAGATGATTGTGTTGGAAGGAAACTTAACTTCCTATAAAGGATCGGGTTTGAGATTTGAAATTAGGATTATGCCATAAAAGGTTTACTCTATTATTAACGGTTTTAAACTTGAATGGGAATTCTATTATTAGATAAGGAAATTAGGATGGTGCCATGGAGGGTGTACTCCATCACTAGTAGATCTAATCCTAAGGGAAGAAAGCATGATGACTCACATCTAACCTTATGGAAGAAAAAACTGGAAGATCTTGTGGGAAGGATGCATTTCTTCTCATAGAAGATTAGATTTATCATTTAAATCTAAGATGATGTCATAGAGGGCATTATTGACCACTAGAATGTATTATAAGGAAATTAATCATCTAACCTTAAGGAAGTAAAAATTTGATGATCATGTGGGAAGGAAGCTTTGCTTCCAATAGAGGATCGGGTTTGAAATTTTAAACTTTGATTGTGCCTTAGAGGGCTTTATCTACCACCAGGACATCTTATCCTAAGGACAAAAATGACTATGACTCACATCTATCCTTAAGAAAAAGAAAACTAGAAGATCTCGTGAGAAGGAAACATTACTTGCTATAGAAAATCAGATTTGGAATTTGAGTAGTAGGATGGTGCCATAAATATTGTGTACTCTATCACTAGTGGTTGATCATGTAGAGAGGAAACTTGCTCTATACAAAAGTTTAAATCTAGATTTTGTGATTTAAAAATTTAAATAAAATTGAGTCAACTTGATTTAAAATTTGAATATTTTTTTAAATTCAAAGATCGAGCTACATCAAACATATTATTTTTATTAAGAAATGCCTATTAATTGGCAACATTGGGTAATTTCTTTACAATCAAATAGCTAAAATGAGACCCCTTCATAGATTAGTTATATGATGAAGGGTCCTTCTTAGGTTGGTTCAAACTTTCCACTGATCTTTCGGTGAGCTAAGATAGGCCTCCGAAGTTATAAAACTCTAAGTTTTTTTTAGCTTGTAGACGACATTCTTCAAGGCCCTTGAGCTGTTTTAACCGGAGTCATGCATTTTAATTAATTATAATTAAGTTTTTAATGCAATTCTAAGTGAAGGAATTTAAATTTACAAATGGAGTATGGCCTCAAACCCATATACTAGTTCAAACGGTCTAGATTGGGTCAGGATTCTATAAATAGTATGATAAGCCCATAAAGCTTCCACTAACCTCTCATCCTACTGACGTTTGTTATTATCTAAGGGCTTTTTAATGATTTTCACCAAGGTTTTATTAAAGGCCTCATCCAACCCATTAGCCCTTGGGTAATAGATTATTGAGTATCTCTAATTGATACCGTGGCGATATTCAAAATTATTAATTTTTATAGACTTGAATGCAAACCCATTATAAGATATGATTTTATAGAGTACGCCAAATTGATATATAATATAGTCATAAAGAATTTCATAACATGGTGTAATGTTATATTATATAGGGGAATTTCTTCTGCCCACTATGAAAAATAATGAATTGCTACTAAAACGAAGCGATGACCCCGCAAAGATAGAGGGTCAATTGGCCCGAAAATGTTTGTGGCACAACTCTCGAAGGGCCATGAAGTTATTATAATATGAAACACACTAGGTGGTTGATATAAAATCACACCATGTACCTGTTTTGATAAAAATATTGTTATATTTTGAAAATGTATTAATTTTCTTTGGGAATATTTTTAATTTTGAATTTTAGTTTTGAAATCTAACACAACATTAGGAACGATATATCATCCTAAACGGAGAAAATATCATTCACTAATTGGTTCAAATTTCAAAGCTTTAAAGTTACCCAAATTGTCGTAGTCAAACTCAAAATTTTTTGACTATGCTAATTTGGATGAAAGACCATTAATTTCATAATCAAAATCACGATACTAATTGATATATCTCTCTAAAGAAAGAATATATCAATTATTATCGATCATTCGAAAATGACGAGAATGATCATTGTATTTGATTTTCTCAAAGAAAATTAATTGAGGTTTTGAAAAAGTTGATTTTGAAAATCAGGTCTGGGTTTCTAAATCTCCTACGAGCGCAAGCCCTCGTAGTTAATTACATTGTAGGAAATTAAAATTTCCTACGAAAACTCTCGATTAAAATAGCGGTGTAAATTTTATTTAAGATTTCAAAGCTGGATATCAAAGGAGGTTAAGGATTGGAATTTCAAATGAGATTGGATCAAAAATTGAAGACTTATTTTTGGAATCAAAGGAAGAAGGGTAGGAGGTGTTTTGAGATTTTGAATCATTTCAGAAACACTCCAGCCTATCCTAAATGTTGGGCTTAAATTTGATTGAAAGTGATTTAATGTTTAAGTGATCAATTTTATTAGAAATTTGGGATTCGATTCCCGGAAGTTGAGATCTTATAGCCCGAGCTTGCCTCAGAACCTAAGTCTAAATTGGGTACTGAAAAAGTGACCTGAACTTAGCTAGTGCAATGCGAATCTGGTCTTACCCCGGCCTGGATTGGGGAGCCAGCTAAACCACCTAAATGATTTAAAATCATGTGTCCGGTCTTTTCATGTTGAGTGGTAGGGATGTTGTTTAAGAAAAGTTTTTGAGAGCGGGGCCGACATCTAGAGCGGATCCTAATTGGCCCCTTTGACTTATGTTGGGTTTGATGCTTAAGCTAAAAATGCAACTTAAAGTTTTAGAAGTTTAATTTGTTATTAATCTAATGCATGCTAATCGACTCAATTAAAGGCTTGAATTTGAATTTAGGCTATTAAATGATAACTTCCGGCGATCCCGGGCTTACTTCTTAAATTCGTTAGAGTTTCTATGTGAGCCTAAATATTTTTAATTTGATTTAAGTAGAAAATTTTTATTAAGTCCTTAAGAGCCTACGATCAAATTCCAGGTCAAATCAAAGTCGGCATGCAGGTAAAAAGACTAGAAAAATAGGTATCTCTAATGCGCAATCAATTTAAATAAATCAATCAAATTAGATATATCAAATTGAATGTCCGTAGGCAAGTGCCCCTTATTATTACATCACAGAATTTTGCAGAAAATTAAAGTGGCCGGGCACCACTGACTACAACCCGGATTTTAATCTTAAGACTCAAGTGACTTTGAGAATGGGTCTTCTCGTTATCCACTTATTCGTCCTTCTGCTGTTTCTTGGATCGTCGGGTCCGGATATCCAAATGAAAAGAAACTCCCCCTTGATCGGGGTGTTATCTTTCCTCTTTGGATATTTGAAGAGTATCCAAACTTGATCATCCAAATGGACGAAGACTCTCCCCTTTAGGGATGTCTTCTCCTCTTTGGAATTCAAGTTGGATATCAATATCCCAAACTCAAATCACTTTGAATACTTACAACCATATCAAATCAAATTTACATTTGAATTTAAAAGAAAAATCTAGACTCGATCCTGCGAGGTTATCCTAATAATCAACAGTTATATATTCAATCCCAAGCAATTAATATTTGATCTCAAGCAGTTAATATTTGATCTCAAGCAGTTAATATTTGATCTCAAGCAGTTGATATAATTGAAATTTAAAGTGCTCAACAGATTGCAGTAAATAAATAAACAATCAATCAATTCTAAACTAGCAAACAACATGCAGTGAAAACTCAAAAATCTGGCACATAGCGAGAAAGTAAACACCGGTCTAGCCTAAAACTAGAGTCAGCTGTCCTAGCAAACAATCTAAAGTGTGTGAGGTAGGCTGTGTGGTTTTGATATGTCCTAAATAGGATCATTAATTAAAGTTGATTAAGGTTTAATTGGTTGGAAGGTTTAAGGGATTTAAGTTTGAATTCAAGTATTAATGGCTTAAGGTTAATTTTAAGAGTTATTTAATTAGTTGTTGGATATCACCTTTATTTCACACCGATGCCGTGAAGTTTATTTCACCTTCCTTGGGGCTAAGTTAATAGCCTCGTAGGCCTGCGTTACCCAGTGGTACCCGGTATAATTAAGTGGCTTAAGTTGATTAAGGTTTTAAAGTTAATGAATTTTAATAAAAATTGGTTGATTACTGATTTTAAGGGTTGATTAGACATTTCTGGAGCTTTAAAGCAATTTTGAGTTATTATGAATATTTTGGAATATTTTAATCACTTAATTAAAGGTTCAAAATTTGACTTTTTAATTAAAAGTATTTTCTGGAAAGTTAACATTTTATTAAAATACTAGACCTTACTACGATCCGTTAGACAGTAAGTACGTTGAAATCAGATTTTTCTGCATTTTATTACGAAGGTTTGAAGTTTTGAACTAGTTTTGACCTAGATTTGACCGGTTTGTTGACTTTTTGAATTTGATGTTTTTCTGGGATTTTGACATTTTTAACAAATATTAGACATTTTTTTGAGTTGAATGCAAATGAACTTGGGTGATTTGGATTTTTCTTGAATTAGTTATGAAGGTTTGATGTTTGGGTAATTATTGAATTTCTTGAAATTACTTAATTAGAGGGCATTTTTGTGATTTTGGTCCAAATGAGATTCCCACTCCTTGAAATCAGCTCCAAAGGTCAGGAATGACCTAGGGAGAGATTCCCAAGTGTTTGAGAAAATTTTGGAATTTTTAATTATTATTAATTAATTATATTAATTAAATATTGATTTTCAATTAAAATTAAATTAAGGGCATAATTGATGTCAAATCAAGGAGCTTTTAATTTTCATGAGTTAAAGATTTAATTCTGGTCAGTTAGAGGGGTTATATGCATTTTTTGGATTTAAAATGGATTTATTACATTTTCTGGAAGGTTTTAAGGCTTAATTAAGGCTTAAACTTAAGAAAATTGTTTAAGGGACTTAATGACCTCAACAATCAGTGAAATTTTCTCTAATGGTTGAGAGTGTCACTATGTTTAAATTGTTCAAGTTTCAAGTTCAAATGAGGTGTATCCTAATCACAATGCATTTTCTAAGTTGTCTAATCAAAGTCCTTAATTATTGTCCTTAATGACACTAAGTTTAAATAGGTTCAAATCAAAGTTTTAACTAACCCTTGGACAACATATAAGAAAACACTCATAACAACACAATCAAATCCTTAAACTAGGAGAGCTTAGGCTAGGTGGTGTGTGCACCCTAAGCATGCAAATCAAATGATAATTTTGAATATTTAATAATTTGATTAGTGAACAAATACCAATTATCCACTAACCATCCCCATCAAATTTATTCATTCAAGCTTAATCCCTGTTTAAAATTTCAAATGATCTCTCAAGTGCTCTCAAAGTTTAACACATATAGTTTTAAAATTAATTTTAATATCTAGAAAATAGATTAGTTTTAGAAATTCTAGAAAATTTAAAGTAATTTAAAATAGTTTTTGAGTAAATATCAAAAATAGTTTTAAAACATATTTGAAAATATTTTAATAATATAAAATGATTTAAAATAAGGATTCTTTGAATTTTTGAAAAATTAGTATAATTAAACATTACTTAAATATTCAAATTTTATGTAATTAAAATTATTTGAAATATATAAAATATATCAAATTAATTTTAATTTAGGTTAAATATTTTAAATATATTCTTTGAATATTTAAGAAAATAACTTAAAAATAAGTTTTAAATATTATAAAATATTTTCAACAAATTCTTAATTAATAGGAAATATTTAATAATTCAAATAATTTAATATAAATATATATATATATATAATATTTTAAATCAATTTTAATTTTAAATTAAAAATCTTAATTTTCTGAGAAATTTGGTAGGTTATATTAAATTTTTGGACATATATTTAATTTTATATTATTTTTAAAGAAAATCAGGTTTAAATAGTTTAAAAATAAATTTTAAACTCATTAATACCCCTGGCGGCTGGGTGGGACGCGTGGCGGTCCGTGGTTGGCAGAGCAAAAATGCGTGGCGGCGCTAATCTTTGGTGGCGGCGGTCAAGTGGGCCCCGCTCACTTATCCAGCACGGCATCTCACCGAGCCGTTGGATCTCACGCGATTTCAAATCAAGGGCTCGGATCGAGTCCCATGATCCGATCTCGCAAGAAGAGATCAGACGGTTGGCGTCGATCTCGCGGTCTCAAACAGATGATCTAGATGCAGTCGAGCGGCTGATTGAACGAAGATCAAATACACGGGAGGATCAGACCTGTGAAAAGCCTTGATCTGGACCGTTGAGCGAGCAATCGACGGTCCAGAAAACGTTCGCCTGGGCTAAGCTGCGAAAATGCCCTAGGGAACGTTTTTTGACTCGTTTAGGCGATCGGATGGACTAAATCGTTTGAAATTTTAGATCTTGATATATTAAATGAACATAAGTTATGGGGGGTAATTTATTTAGCTTGAAATGAGCTTTATAAAAAGCTATTTAAACTAGTGTAATCTAAGCTAGGGTTTGAGTTTTTCACCTCAATTTCGGACGGATTGAACTGCTTAATGATTTGTTGCATTTGTGGACTGTCCATGCTCCATTTTTTAGAAGACACCTCGGCTTGAAAGATCCTGGATCGAGTGCTACAGTTCCTCGAACGGATTTGGGTTAGATCTCGCCGGAGGCTCGTCGGCCACCACTTTGACCGGCCGGATTTGATCGGGGAGAGGGATAGGAGTTTCTGGAAAGCTCAATGGAACGGAGAGCTTGGCTTGAGAGGCTGAAAGTGGTGAGAGATTGATAGGGTTAGAATGAGGGCTCAAATGCTTCATTTTCCCTATTCAAATGTCCATAGGATCAATGGACGGCTGGGATTGAATTTGGGAGCTTCTAGATAGCTGCCATCTGTCCTAGGGGTGGTTGGGAGCAGATGGAATCAAGGACAAGAGGACAGCCTATGTGGAAAGTGTCCCTTGTCCTCTTGCACCCATGTGGAGAGCATATGGATCATTTGATCCTGATCCAAGGGCTAGGATGGGCCCTAAGAAGCTTCTAGAGGTTGTTTAAACAGCTGGATTGATTTGAACTAAAGTGAATTAAGTTTAAGAATGGTTTTAACCGGGTTTGACCACTTCCTAAGCTTGGTTTGACAGTTTGACTGGTCAATATGCCACATGGGCTTGTGAGTTGGCATATGGAGATGTCTTGATTTGCTGGAAGGATTTTAAATGGAGTGGATTTTCCCCTATGAGATGATCTAACCACTTCAAGAGGTTTTAATGCCTTGTTGACTAGTTTGACTGGTCAACAGTCAACTTGGCTGCCAAGGTGGCATATGAGAGTGTTGAGTGCTACTTGGACTAAGTCTTGAAAGCATTGATTGAGGATATATGAAGGTTCAACCAAAGCCATGGGTATTTGACCAAGCATATGAGATAACTTGATCTAATAGGCTAAGGTTTGACTCAAAGTGAATTTGAAAATATTCCATGCATCAAATGGAATGGATTTGAGGGGTCAAATTAAGGTTTTGAATGAATGTAATGAACAGGCTCAAATGGGTCAAGTTTAAGCTTAGTTGATCAAGTCAATAACTAAACGAGTCAAGAGTTCAATCAAATCCAAACCATTGGGGAATATGATCAGAAGAGCTTGAATGGGTTTGATATTGATATTTGATGCTTGCTAGAGGTGATCTGAGGGTCAAAAGGGTTTAAATGATCAAAGTGACTATTTAAGCCCTTAAGGGGTCATTGGGTCAACTAAGGTTGACTCGGTCAACCAAGTTGACCCAAGGACTGGATTTGATCTGGATAGGTTTGAAATGACATTTGAAACTTGCTGGAGATGGTTGCGTTCAATTCGGAGTTCATTTGGTCGGAAATCAATGTTTGAACCCCATAGGGGTATTTTGGTCATTTTGACCCCTGGTCAACTAGGGGTCAAAGTGGGTCAACCAAAATGCAGTTTAATGCTCAACATATCAAAATTAAAGGTCTGGAAGTGACTAGAGGCTTTGGTGAAGGCTCTAAGGTCAGAATCTTCAAGGTGATAGGTCTAGTGGCATAGGCTGTAAATATTTGAAAGTTTTACAGCCTATGGATTTTGATTAAGTTTCTGGGGTTAGAGACCTCAGAATGGGCTCAAATTTGAAGGGTTGCCTCCAGAGATATGTCCCATCAGTATGCAACTGACAGACTCTGAATCGGAGGCCATTTAACTAGGTTTCAAAGTGTTTGAAAATTCAATGGAAAATGTCTTTAGGACAATACCTTTGGACCTTGGATTTTGATCTGAAATTCTGGATTTTGGATTGATTTAAAGTCAATATTATTCCAAGTGACCTCATACAAAAATGAGGTCAACAAATGGACCCCCAATATGCGTAATAGAACGAAGTTCTATTGCACATATTGGCGTTGACCGAGCTTAAAGATCAAGTCTGGAATTTTAATCCTAAGGGAATGGAAAGTGTAACCCTAAGGAATTGAGTTTGAAATTAATTCTAAGGGAAGGGAAGTCCTAACCCTAGATGATTAAATTAAAAAAAATTATTCTAAGGGAAGGAAAGTCCTAACCCTAGAGGATTAAATTTGAAATTGATTCTAAGGGAAGGAAAATCCTAACCCTAGAAGATTAAGTTTAGGATTTTGATCTTAAGGGAATGAAAATTTCATCCTTAGGGAATCAAGACTTAAATTTATTAGGGTAGTACCACGGAGGGCATGCTCTACCACTAATCTTCAAGTTAAATGCTAGGGTGGTGCCACGAAGGGCATGCTCCACCACTAACGGGTACGAATTAGGATGGCGCCATGAAGGGCACGCTCCACCACTAATCGTTTAACTCAAATGCTAGGGTGGTGCCACAAAGGGCATGCTCCACCACTAACGGATACAAATTAGGATGGAGCCATGAAGGGCACGCTCCATCACTAATCGTTTAACTCAAATGCTAGGGTGGTGCCACAGAGGGCATGCTCCACCACTAACGGATACGAATTAGGATGGCGCCACGAAGGGCACGCTCCACCACTAATCGTTTAACTCAAATGCTAGGGTGGTGCCACAGAGGGCATGCTCCACCACTAACGGATATGAATTAGGATGGCGCCACGAAGGGCACGCTCCACCACTAATTGTTTAACTCAAATGCTAGGGTGGTGCCACAGAGGGCATGCTCCACCACTAACGGACGGTCTTGTGGAGAGGAAACTTGCTCTACACAAAGAACCGGGTCTGGATGATCATATGTGAAGGAAACTTGCTCCACACAGAGGATCGAGTCTGGAATTGATCGTACATGGAGGAAACTTGCTCCATATAGAGGATCAGGTTTGAATTGATCGTATGTAGAGGAAATTTGCTCTACACAGAGGATCGGGCTCAAATTGATCGTATGTAGAGGAAACTTGCTCTACACAGAGGATCGGGCTTAAATTGATCGTACGTAGAGGAAACTTGCTCTACATAGAGGATCACGCTCAAATTGATCGTTTGTAGAGGAAACTTGCTCTACACAGATGATCAGGCTCAAATTTTGAAATTTGAGATTTGAAAGTTTTGAATTTGAATTGATTTGATTTTTGAATTTTGAATGTGTTTGAATTTTAAGTTTAATTTTGAATTAAGAAATTTCTTTAATCTAGAAAATTCGAAGACTTTTTATTGACTTTAAATTTAACACTCATCTGGCATGGTACTTCCTGAAAAGCCTCCCCAATATTTAAAAAAAATATCAGGTGGCATTCTCCAGGGTTGATCAATTAATGTTTGAAATTTTTTTAAAGATCGTCCCTACGACAAGAAGGACAGTCTTGTATTGGTTCAGACTCCTCCACTGATCTATCGATAGGCTAAGATATGCATCCAAAGAACCTAGACCAAGTCTCCTCCTTGGATGGTTTTAAGTTGCTCTATCTTATCACAAGCTTTAACCAAACAGGCTTCAGATGATTCTGAGCTTTATTGAGCTTTAAAGATAAAGCTCAACAAGGCCTCGAGCTCCTCAAATTGGAGTCGGGCACTCTGCTCAGTCGTGGTTTGATTTTGAACGGCAATTTCTAGTATTACAAAATACTCCTCTAGTGGGTTTGATCTTGGACCCAATATAGAGTAATTTTGTTGAAAAAGGCTCTTAAAGGAAGAGATGCCTATGTGTAAGGATTTACACACATTCCTCAAGGACATGATTTGAATTCTTTTCAGGAGTAGAAGATTCGATCTTTCTATTAAGAAATTTCCTCTAACTTTTTGGACCTTGTCGAAATGACATGTGGGAACAAATTTAGAAGTGCAGTGAGAAGTAGAGTTGACTCCGATTAATCTGAAAGGATTTTAGGATTTAGGTTTTGTTGACCCAGACCAAGTTTCATAGAAACTAAACTGGGGTCTCCCTTAAATAAATTTTGAATTAAAATTAACTTCAAAAAGGTTTAAGTTGAAGAGAGAAATTTGATATTTTCAATTTTCTTACACATGTCCTTCTATCTAACAGAAAATTCGTGCATGTTGAAGAATCTAAATTCAGGATTTTCAAAGTCAAGTACTTGAAGGTGATCGAGTTATTTTAAGATTCAAGGATTTAGAGGAAGGAAGCCATCTTACTCTTCTTCTTTTTTTTTGGTGGCGCATATTGCGCATCTTTTGACTTTTTATGCACTTCGTGCATTTCTTGATTTCTGGCGCATTTATGCATCTTTTAATTTTTTAGAGCATTCGCTCATCTTTTGATTTCAATTGAATTCGAGAAGAGGCTCCACTTTCTTCAAATACCTTAAAATGATTGATCTTTTTATTTTGAATGTTGGATTATATCTCAAGTATTAGAGAGTAAAATTTATTCTCTTATCCTCAAAGCACATCCAATATTTTTGAAAAGAGTATTGACTTGACTTTTGAAAATCATTGAGCAGATTTTAGACATGCAAGAATCGCCTATTAAGATAGAAGATTGCTAGAAGCTTGATAACATTTTCATTTCTGAATTCAACTTAAATTTGAGATAGATTTTAATTCAAAGGTTAAATCAACCCACATAAGCGGTGGGAGGGAGGGGTATTCAAACATTTGATGGAATCAACTACAACTCTCTCCAGCTTAAGACTTAAGGTAGAGGTCAATTTCGATTAGAAAGGTTAATCAACTATCTTGAAAATCAAGATTTAGTACACTTGAGAGATTGAAAACTTTCCTTAAGAAGTTACAAGTCTAGGTGGCAAGACCCTTGTCAACATGGAATTGAATTCCTATAATCTCTTTAGAGGAAGAGACTGTTATAGGATCTGCACTATCCCTAGGAGGCACGACATTACTGTAATCAAAAGATTTATCGTGATAGGACCCCGATGAAATTTAAATTTTGGCGGCATCACTATCTGATATAATCTTAGATTATTTCCCCTCTCAAATTCCTACTATACTAGTAGTTAAGAGAGTGGCACCCCGAGTGGTTTCTACTCCTCCTCTACAAATGATGTAGTGGGACACGTATAGTAACACGCCTTAACCTCTTCTAGTAGAGTGGACGGATCATAACCCTCAGCTGGGGGCCTTTGGCCTATTGCTGGTGATCACTCAATTCTTTCTTGCTCGAGTCTTTCTGTGTAGTAGTCAAGCAGGTGGATTGAAGATCGTGCTCTCATCTCTATAACCTCCCTCCTTTGTGCAAGGCGAGGGTACGTAGAAGGAGCAATGAACTCTTGATTGGCCTCGAAATTGGCCCTCTCTAAGGCTTCAAATTCAGTAATCTTTCTAGCCTTAAGATTCCTTTTTCTGGCTCTTCGAAGGTAATTCTTCATCTTGTTCCTACCGACGACAGGGGTGCTAGAATTTGACCCGATCTCAGATTGATATGGTAACTCTTTTGTCATTATTGACTTCTGGTTTTGATCCTCCGGAGTAGAGAATACAGTGGGTACATGGGCGACAATGACCTCCATCTTAGAGATGCGGGAATCAGCTCCTGACCCTAAAGTAACTTCTACTAAGGGGAAACTTCCTTGAGTACAAGTGGACAAATCTAAGATTCTTTCTCCATTAACTGAAATTTCGAGTTTTTGAAATTCCATTTCGTACTGAATTAAATTGCCATTAAGAATTTCTTCTATAGACACATCTTTATTCAGTAAGAAGACGAGTTTCCCAGCCATTTGAGTGCTTGATTTCCTTGAATTAAGAAAATGATTTTAGTTAATGATTTGAAATGACATTTGAGTTTTGAGTTTGATTGATTTTATTCAAAATTTTATAACTCAATCGTGTTCAATTTACACTAAACACGGTGGTTCATAAAATTGATGAGTTGAACTTGACCCTTTCGCTACACCAGTTGACTTGGGGAAAAATGTCAAAGTTTAGGTTTGAATTTGAACTCAATTTTGAGATTGAATTTAAAGTCGAAATCAAACTTGATTTTAAAGTTTAGACTGAATCTGGGCTCAAGACTGAATTTGAATTTGAGGTTGGAATCAAACTTGAATTTAATTTTGCAATTTAGATTTGGCTTTGAACTTTGAATTGAACAGATCTTCTTCAAACTTTGAAACTTAACACATTGATTTTTATTCAAATATGCAGGTTTACAAAAGTAACCTGAAGATCCAAAGAGAATAGGCTTAACTCTTTCACCCTACCAAGTGATTTGGGGGTAAAATGTTAAAGCCCAGAATTGATTGGAAAGTTTCGGATTTGCATTGCATGTGTTCAACTACAACAGAATGTCATAGAAGAAATATGACAACGACGATTGAAATTGGTTTGAGAGATTTTCCTTTACTTTTGAAACTCAAAATGTTAATTTTTATTTTTAACAAAATGGTTAATAAAAATTAGGGAAAAATCTAGAGACCTTGACTTGACTCTTTCACTGCACTGACTAGCTTAGAGTGAAATGTCAAAATCTAGGTTTGATCAAAAGTTTGAATTTGTTTTGCCTGTGTTAAATTACAAGGGTATTGTATAAAACATATGGCAACGAAGGTTGAAGTTAGACGATTTTGGAAAGAATTTGAAAGCTTGAAAATCTGACATCATCCCTCTTTATTTTGAAACTCAATATACTGAACTCGTGTTCAACATAAAGGTTAACAAAAATTTAGAGAGGGAGATTTTAACAAGTCAACCAGACTCTTTCACCCCGACGAACTGTTCGGGAGTGAAATGTCAAAACTTGACTTTGCCAGAAAGATTCAAATTCTAGAATTGAATTTGAGCAATGAGTCTATATTCTATCATATGTATCAAATCATAGGAGTTACAATTTCATACATAATGATATAATATGGGGCTCAATTTAAAATTTGAAAAGATTGAATTTTCTTGAAGGATTTGAAATTTTGATTTTGAAATTGAAGTATTTTCTGTAAATTGTGAAACTTAGCATGCTATATATTTGTTCGCATGCGAGTTTGCAACATATATAGAAAGATTTTGGCTTGACTCTTTCGCTCTACCAATCAAGTTGGAGGCAAAATGTCAAAGCCCGACTTAAGGGGAGGTTTCCTACACTCACCTCTCGTTTGACATGTTTTAATTGAGTTGGCCACACTCACCCAAGGGAGAAATGCGAGAGGGACCAACGGAGAGAAAGGGTAGTTAAGACTACCGATTTAATAAAATTTATACCGCTATTAAAGATGGAGAGTGAGATAATTACCCAGCGGAGTCGCCATTTTTGTTTTGATAAAAATATTGTTATATTTTGAAAATGTATTAATTTTCTTTGGGAATATTTTTAATTTTGAATTTTAGTTTTGAAATCTAACACAACATTAGGAACGATATATCATCCTAAACGGAGAAAATATCATTCACTAATTGGTTCAAATTTCAAAGCTTTAAAGTTACCCAAATTGTCGTAGTCAAACTCAAAATTTTTTGACTATGCTAATTTGGATGAAAGACCATTAATTTCATAATCAAAATCACGATACTAATTGATATATCTCTCCAAAGAAAGAAGATATCAATTATTATCGATCGTTCGAAAATGACGAGAATGATCGTTGTATTTAATTTTCTCAAAGAAAATTAATTGAGGTTTTGAAAAAGTTGATTTTGAAAATCAGGTCTGGGTTTCTAAATCTCCTACGAGCGCAAGCCCTCGTAGTTAATTACATCGTAGGAAATTAAAATTTCCTACGAAAACTCTCGATTAAAATAGCGGTGTAAATTTTATTTAAGATTTCAAAGCTGGATATCAAAGGAGGTTAAGGATTGGAATTTCAAATGAGATTGGATAAAAATTGAAGACTTATTTCTGGAATCAAAGGAAGAAGAGTAGGAGGTGTTTTGAGATTCTAAATCATTTCAGAAACACTCCAGCCTATCCTAAATGTTGGGCTTAAATATTATTGAAAGTGATTTAATGTTTAAGTGATCAATTTTATTAAAAATTTGGGATTCGATTCCCGGAAGTTGAGATCTTATAGCCCGAGCTTGCCTCAGAACCTAAGTCTAAATTGGGTACTAAAAAAGTGACCCGAACCTAGCTAGTGCAATTCGAATCTGGTCTTACCCCGGCCTGGATTGGGGAGCCAGCTAAACCACCTAAATGATTTAAAATCATATGTCCGGTCTTTTCATGTTGAGTGGTAGGGATGTTGTTTAAGAAAAGTTTTTGAGAGTGGGGCCGACATCTAGAGCGGATCCTAATTGGCTCCTTTGACTTATGTTGGGTTTGATGCTTAAGCTAAAAATGCAACTTAAAGTTTTAGAAGTTTAATTTGTTATTAATCTAATGCATGCTAATCGACTCAATTAAAGGCTTGAATTTGAATTTAGGCTATGAAATGAGAACTTCCGGCGATCCCGGGCTTACTTCTTAAATTCGTTAGAGTTTCTATGTGAGCCTAAATATTTTTAATTTGATTTAAGTAGAAAATTTTTATTAAGTCCTTAAGAGCCTACGATCAAATTCTAGGTCAAATCAAAGTCGGCATGCAGGTAAAAAGACTAGATAAGCAGGTATCTCTAATGCACAATCAATTTAAATAAATCAATCAAATTAGATATATCAAATTGAATGTCCGTAGGCAAGTGCCCCTTATTATTACATCACAGAATTTTGCAGAAAATTAAAGTGGCCGGGCACCACTGACTACAACCCGGATTTTAATCCTAAGTCTCAAGTGACTTTGAGAATGGGTCTTCTCGTTATCCACTTATTCGTCCTTCTGCTGTTTCTTGGATCGTCGGGTCCGGATATCCAAATGAAAAGAAACTCCCCCTTGATCGGGGTGTTATCTTTCCTCTTTGGATATTTGAAGAGTATCCAAACTTGATCTTCCAAATGGACGAAGACTCTCCCCTTTAGGGATGTCTTCTCCTCTTTGAAATTCAAGTTGGATATCAATATCCCAAACTCAAATCACTTTGAATACTTACAACCATATCAAATCAAATTTACATTTGAATTTAAAAGAAAAATCTAGACTCGATCCTGCGAGGTTATCCTAATAATCAACAGTTATATATTCAATCCCAAGCAATTAATATTTGATCTCAAGCAGTTAATATTTGACCTCAAGCAGTTAATATTTGATCTCAAGCAGTTAATATTTGATCTCAAATAGTTGATATAATTGAAATTTAAAGTGCTCAACAGATTGCAGTAAATAAATAAACAATCAATCAATTCTAAACTAGCAAACAACATGCAGTGAAAACTCAAAAATCCGGCACACAGCGAGAAAGTAAACACCGGCCTAGCCTAAAACTAGAGTCGGCTGTCCTAGCAAACAATCTAAAGTGTGTGAGGTAGGCTGTGTGGTTTTGATATGTCCTAAATAGGATCATTAATTAAAGTTGATTAAGGTTTAATTGGTTGGAAGGTTTAAGGGATTTAAGTTTGAATTCAAGTATTAATGGCTTAAGGTTAATTTTAAGAGTTATTTAATTATTTGTTGGATATCACCTTTGTTTCACACCGAGGCCGTGAAGTTTATTTCACCTTCCTTGGGGCTAAGTTAATAGCCTCGTAGGCCTGGGTTACCTAGTGGTACCCGGTATAATTAAGTGGCTTAAGTTGATTAAGGTTTTAAAGTTAATGAATTTTAATCAAAATTGGTTGATTACTGATTTTAAGGGTTAATTAGACATTTCTGGAGTTTTATAGCAATTTTGAGTTTTTATGAATATTTTGGAATATTTTAATTACTTAATTAAAGGTTCAAAATTTGACTTTTTTAATTAAAAGTGTTTTCTGGAAAGTTAACATTTTATTAAATTACTAGACCTTACTACGATCAGTTAGAAAGTAAGTACGTTGAAATCGGATTTTTCTGCATTTTATTACGAAGGTTTGAAGTTTTGAACTAGTTTTGACCTAGATTTGACCGGTTTGTTGACTTTTTGAATTTGATGTTTTTCTGGGATTTTGACATTTTTAACAAATATTAGACATTTTTTTTGAGTTGAATGCAAATGAACTTGGGTGATTTGGATTTTTCTTGAATTAGTTATGAAGGTTTGATGTTTGGGTAATTATTGAATTTCTTGAAATTACTTAATTAGAGGGCATTTTTGTGATTTTGGTCCAAATGAGATCCCCACTCCTTGAAATCAGCTCCAAAGGTCAGGAATGACCTAGGGAGAGATTCCCAAGTGTTTGAGAAAATTTTGGAATTTTGAATTATTATTAATTAATTATATTAATTAAATATTGATTTTCAATTAAAATTAAATTAAGGGCATAATTGATGTCAAATCAAGGAGCTTTTAATTTTCATGAGTTAAAGATTTAATTCTGGTCAGTTAGAGGGGTTATATGCATTTTTTGGATTTAAAATGGATTTATTACATTTTCTGGAAGGTTTTAAGGCTTAATTAAGGCTTAAACTTAAGAAAATTGTTTAAGGGACTTAATGACCTCAACAATCAGTGAAATTTTCTCTAATGGTTGAGAGTGTCACTATGTTTAAATTGTTCAAGTTTCAAGTTCAAATGAGGTGTATCCTAATCACAATGCATTTTCTAAGTTGTCTAATCAAAGTCCTTAATTATTGTCCTTAATGACACTAAGTTTAAATAGGTTCAAATCAAAGTTTTAACTAACCCTTGGACAACATATAAGAAAACACTCATAACAACACAATCAAATCCTTAAACTAGGAGAGCTTAGGCTAGGTGGTGTGTGCACCCTAAGCATGCAAATCAAATGATAATTTTGAATATTTAATAATTTGATTAGTGAACAAATACCAATTATCCACTAACCATCCCCATCAAATTTATTCATTCAAGCTTAATCCCTGTTTAAAATTTCAAATGATCTCTCAAGTGCTCTCAAAGTTTAACACATATAGTTTTAAAATTAATTTTAATATCTAGAAAATAGATTAGTTTTAGAAATTCTAGAAAATTTAAAGTAATTTAAAATAGTTTTTGAGTAAATATCAAAAATAGTTTTAAAACATATTTGAAAATATTTTAATAATATAAAATGATTTAAAATAAGGATTCTTTGAATTTTTGAAAAATTAGTATAATTAAACATTACTTAAATATTCAAATTTTATGTAATTAAAATTATTTGAAATATATAAAATATATCAAATTAATTTTAATTTAGGTTAAATATTTTAAATATATTCTTTGAATATTTAAGAAAATAACTTAAAAATAAGTTTTAAATATTATAAAATATTTTCAACAAATTCTTAATTAATAGGAAATATTTAATAATTCAAATAATTTAATATAAATATATATATATAATATTTTAAATCAATTTTAATTTTAAATTAAAAATCTTAATTTTCTGAGAAATTTGGTAGGTTATATTAAATTTTTGGACATATATTTAATTTTATATTATTTTTAAAGAAAATCAGGTTTAAATAGTTTAAAAATAAATTTTAAACTCATTAATACCCCTGGCGGCTGGGTGGGACGCGTGGCGGTCCGTGGTTGGCAGAGCAAAAATGCGTGGCGGCGCTAATCATTGGTGGCGGCGGTCAAGTGGGCCCCGCTCACTTATCCAGCGCGGCATCTCACCGAGCCGTTGGATCTCACGCGATTTCAAATCAAGGGCTCGGATCGAGTCCCATGATCCGATCTCGCAAGAAGAGATCAGACGGTTGGCGTCGATCTCGCGGTCTCAAACAGATGATCTAGATGCAGTCGAGCGGCTGATTGAACGAAGATCAAATACACGGGAGGATCAGACCTGCGAAAAGCCTTGATCTGGACCGTTGAGCGAGCAATCGACGGTCCAGAAAACGTTCGCCTGGGCTAAGCTGCGAAAATGCCCTAGGGAACGTTTTTTGACTCGTTTAGGCGATCGGATGGACTAAATCGTTTGAAATTTTAGATCTTGATATATTAAATGAACATAAGTTATGGGGGGTAATTTATTTAGCTTGAAATGAGCTTTATAAAAAGCTATTTAAACTAGTGTAATCTAAGCTAGGGTTTGAGTTTTTCACCTCAATTTCGGACGGATTGAACTGCTTAATGATTTGTTGCATTTGTGGACTGTCCATGCTCCATTTTTTAGAAGACACCTTGGCTTGAAAGATCCTGGATCGAGTGCTACAGTTCCTCGAACGGATTTGGGTTAGATCTCGCCGGAGGCTCGTCGGCCACCACTTTGACCGGCCGGATTTGATCGGGGAGAGGGATAGGAGTTTCTGGAAAGCTCAATGGAACGGAGAGCTTGGCTTGAGAGGCTGAAAGTGGTGAGAGATTGATAGGGTTAGAATGAGGGCTCAAATGCTTCATTTTCCCTATTCAAATGTCCATAGGATCAATGGACGGCTGGGATTGAATTTGGGAGCTTCTAGATAGCTGCCATCTGTCCTAGGGGTGGTTGGGAGCAGATGGAATCAAGGACAAGAGGACAGCCTATGTGGAAAGTGTCCCTTGTCCTCTTGCACCCATGTGGAGAGCATATGGATCATTTGATCCTGATCCAAGGGCTAGGATGGGCCCTAAGAAGCTTCTAGAGGTTGTTTAAACAGCTGGATTGATTTGAACTAAAGTGAATTAAGTTTAAGAATGGTTTTAACCGGGTTTGACCACTTCCTAAGCTTGGTTTGACAGTTTGACTGGTCAATATGCCACATGGTCTTGTGAGTTGGCATATGGAGATGTCTTGATTTGCTGGAAGGATTTTAAATGGAGTGGATTTTCCCCTATGAGATGATCTAACCACTTCAAGAGGTTTTAATGCCTTGTTGACTAGTTTGACTGGTCAACAGTCAACTTGGCTGCCAAGGTGGCATATGAGAGTGTTGAGTGCTACTTGGACTAAGTCTTGAAAGCATTGATTGAGGATATATGAAGGTTCAACCAAAGCCATGGGTATTTGACCAAGCATATGAGATAACTTGATCTAATAGGCTAAGGTTTGACTCAAAGTGAATTTGAAAATATTCCATGCATCAAATGGAATGGATTTGAGGGGTCAAATTAAGGTTTTGAATGAATGTAATGAACAGGCTCAAATGGGTCAAGTTTAAGCTTAGTTGATCAAGTCAATAACTAAACGAGTCAAGAGTTCAATCAAATCCAAACCATTGGGGAATATGATCAGAAGAGCTTGAATGGGTTTGATATTGATATTTGATGCTTGCTAGAGGTGATCTGAGGGTCAAAAGGGTTTAAATGATCAAAGTGACTATTTAAGCCCTTAAGGGGTCATTGGGTCAACTAAGGTTGACTCGGTCAACCAAGTTGACCCAAGGACTGGATTTGATCTGGATAGGTTTGAAATGACATTTGAAACTTGCTTGAGATGGTTGCGTTCAATTCGGAGTTCATTTGGTCAGAAATCAATGTTTGAACCCCATAGGGGTATTTTGGTCATTTTGACCCCTGGTCAACTAGGGGTCAAAGTGGGTCAACCAAAATGCAGTTTAATGCTCAACATATCAAAATTAAAGGTCTGGAAGTGACTAGAGGCTTTGGTGAAGGCTCTAAGGTCAGAATCTTCAAGGTGATAGGTCTAGTGGCATAGGATGTAAATATTTGAAGGTTTTACAGCCTATGGATTTTGATTAAGTTTCTGGGGTTAGAGACCTCAGAATGGGCTCAAATTTGAAGGGTTGCCTCCAGAGATATGTCCCATCAGTATGCAACTGACAGACTCTGAATCGGAGGCCATTTAACTGGGTTTCAAAGTGTTTGAAAATTCAATGGAAATGGCCTTTAGGACAATACCTTTGGACCTTGGATTTTGATCTGAAATTCTGGATTTTGGATTGATTTAAAGTCAATATTATTCCAAGTGACCTCATACAAAAATGAGGTCAACAAATGGACCCCCAATATGCGTAATAGAACGAAGTTCTATTGCACATATTGGCGTTGACCGAGCTTAAAGATCAAGTCTGGAATTTTAATCCTAAGGGAATGGAAAGTGTAACCCTAAGGAATTGAGTTTGAAATTAATTCTAAGGGAAGGGAAGTCCTAACCCTAGATGATTAAATTAAAAAAATGATTCTAAGGGAAGGAAAGTCCTAACCCTAGAGGATTAAATTTGAAATTGATTCTAAGGGAAGGAAAATCCTAACCCTAGAAGATTAAGTTTAGGATTTTGATCTTAAGGGAATGAAAATTTCATCCTTAGGGAATCAAGACTTAAATTTATTAGGGTAGTACCACGGAGGGCATGCTCTACCACTAATCTTCAAGTTAAATGCTAGGGTGGTGCCACGAAGGGCATGCTCCACCACTAACGGGTACGAATTAGGATGGCGCCATGAAGGGCACGCTCCACCACTAATCGTTTAACTCAAATGCTAGGGTGGTGCCACAAAGGGCATGCTCCACCACTAACGGATACAAATTAGGATGGAGCCATGAAGGGCACGCTCCATCACTAATCGTTTAACTCAAATGCTAGGGTGGTGCCACAGAGGGCATGCTCCACCACTAACGGATACGAATTAGGATGGCGCCACGAAGGGCACGCTCCACCACTAATCGTTTAACTCAAATGCTAGGGTGGTGCCACAGAGGGCATGCTCCACCACTAACGGATATGAATTAGGATGGCGCCACGAAGGGCACGCTCCACCACTAATTGTTTAACTCAAATGCTAGGGTGGTGCCACAGAGGGCATGCTCCACCACTAACTGACGGTCTTGTGGAGAGGAAACTTGCTCTACACAAAGAACCGGGTCTGGATGATCATATGTGAAGGAAACTTGCTCCACACAGAGGATCGAGTCTGGAATTGATCGTACATGGAGGAAACTTGCTCCATATAGAGGATCAGGTTTGAATTGATCGTATATAGAGGAAATTTGCTCTACACAGAGGATCAGGCTCAAATTAATTGTATGTAGAGGAAACTTGCTCTACACAGAGGATCGAGCTTAAATTGATCGTACGTAGAGGAAACTTGCTCTACATAGAGGATCACGCTCAAATTGATCGTTTGTAGAGGAAACTTGCTCTACACAGATGATCAGGCTCAAATTTTGAAATTTGAGATTTGAAAGTTTTGAATTTGAATTGATTTGATTTTTGAATTTTGAATGTGTTTGAATTTTAAGTTTAATTTTGAATTAAGAAATTTCTTTAATCTAGAAAATTCGAAGACTTTTTATTGACTTTAAATTTAACACTCATCTGGCATGGTACTTCCTGAAAAGCCTCCCCAATATTTAAAAAAAATATCAGGTGGCATTCTCCAGGGTTGATCAATTAATGTTTGAAATTTTTTTAAAGATCGTCCCTACGACAAGAAGGACAGTCTTGTATTGGTTCAGACTCCTCCACTGATCTATCGATAGGCTAAGATATGCATCCAAAGAACCTAGACCAAGTCTCCTCCTTGGATGGTTTTAAGTTGCTCTATCTTATCACAAGCTTTAACCAAACAGGCTTCAGATGATTCTGAGCTTTATTGAGCTTTAAAGATAAAGCTCAACAAGGCCTCGAGCTCCTCAAATTGGAGTCGGGCACTCTGCTCAGTCGTGGTTTGATTTTGAACGGCAATTTCCAGTATTACAAAATACTCCTCTAGTGGGTTTGATCTTGGACCCAGTATAGAGTAATTTTGTTGAAAAAGGCTCTTAAAGGAAGAGATGCCTATGTGTAAGGATTTACACACATTCCTCAAGGACATGATTTGAATTCTTTTCAGGAGTAGAAGATTCGATCTTTCTATTAAGAAATTTCCTCTAACTTTTTGGACCTTGTCGAAATGACATGTGGGAACAAATTTAGAAGTGCAGTGAGAAGTAGAGTTGACTCTGATTAATCTGAAAGGATTTTAGGATTTAGGTTTTGTTGACCCAGACCAAGTTTCATAGAAACTAAACTGGGGTCTCCCTTAAATAAATTTTGAATTAAAATTAACTTCAAAAAGGTTTAAGTTGAAGAGAGAAATTTGATATTTTCAATTTTCTTACACATGTCCTTCTATCTAACAGAAAATTCGTGCATGTTGAAGAATCTAAATTCAGGATTTTCAAAGTCAAGTACTTGAAGGTGATCGAGTTATTTTAAGATTCAAGGATTTAGAGGAAGGAAGCCATCTTACTCTTCTTCTTTTTTTTTGGTGGCGCATATTGCGCATCTTTTGACTTTTTATGCACTTCGTGCATTTCTTGATTTCTGGCGCATTTATGCATCTTTTAATTTTTTAGAGCATTCGCTCATCTTTTGATTTCAATTGAATTCGAGAAGAGGCTCCACTTTCTTCAAATACCTTAAAATGATTGATCTTTTTATTTTGAATGTTGGGATTATATCTCAAGTATTAGAGAGTAAAATTTATTCTCTTATCCTCAAAGCACATCCAATATTTTTGAAAAGAGTATTGACTTGACTTTTGAAAATCATTGAGCAGATTTTAGACATGCAAGAATCGCCTATTAAGATAGAAGATTGCTAGAAGCTTGATAACATTTTCATTTCTGAATTCAACTTAAATTTGAGATAGATTTTAATTCAAAGGTTAAATCAACCCACATAAGCGGTGGGAGGGAGGGGTATTCAAACATTTGATGGAATCAACTACAACTCTCTCCAGCTTAAGACTTAAGGTAGAGGTCAATTTCGATTAGAAAGGTTAATCAACTATCTTGAAAATCAAGATTTAGTACACTTGAGAGATTGAAAACTTTCCTTAAGAAGTTACAAGTCTAGGTGGCAAGACCCTTGTCAACATGGAATTGAATTCCTATAATCTCTTTAGAGGAAGAGACTGTTATAGGATCTGCACTATCCCTAGGAGGCACGACATTACTGTAATCAAAAGATTTATCGTGATAGGACCCCGATGAAATTTAAATTTTGGCGGCATCACTATCTGATATAATCTTAGATTATTTCCCCTCTCAAATTCCTACTATACTAGTAGTTAAGAGAGTGGCACCCCGAGTGGTTTCTACTCCTCCTCTACAAATGATGTAGTGGGACACGTATAGTAACGCGCCTTAACCTCTTCTAGTAGAGTGGACGGATCATAACCCTCAACTGGGGGCCTTTGGCCTATTGCTGGTGATCGCTCAATTCTTTCTTGCTCGAGTCTTTCTGTGTAGTAGTCAAGCAGGTGGATTGAAGATCGTGCTCTCATCTCTATAACCTCCCTCCTTTGTGCAAGGCGAGGGTACGTAGAAGGAGCAATGAACTCTTGATTGGCCTCGAAATTGGCCCTCTCTAAGGCTTCAAATTCAGTAATCTTTCTAGCCTTAAGATTCCTTTTTCTGGCTCTTCGAAGGTAATTCTTCATCTTGTTCCTACCGACGACAGGGGTGCTAGAATTTGACCCGATCTCAGATTGATATGGTAACTCTTTTGTCATTATTGACTTCTGGTTTTGATCCTCCGGAGTAGAGAATACAGTGGGTACATGGGCGACAATGACCTCCATCTTAGAGATGCGGGAATCAGCTCCTGACCCTAAAGTAACTTCTACTAAGGGGAAACTTCCTTGAGTACAAGTGGACAAATCTAAGATTCTTTCTCCATTAACTGAAATTTCGAGGTTTTGAAATTCCATTTCGTACTGAATTAAATTGCCATTAAGAATTTCTTCTATAGACACATCTTTATTCAGTAAGAAGACGAGTTTCCCAGCCATTTGAGTGCTTGATTTCCTTGAATTAAGAAAATGATTTTAGTTAATGATTTGAAATGACATTTGAGTTTTGAGTTTGATTGATTTTATTCAAAATTTTATAACTCAATCGTGTTCAATTTACACTAAACACGGTGGTTCATAAAATTGATGAGTTGAACTTGACCCTTTCGCTACACCAGTTGACTTGGGGAAAAATGTCAAAGTTTAGGTTTGAATTTGAACTCAATTTTGAGATTGAATTTAAAGTCGAAATCAAACTTGATTTTAAAGTTTAGACTGAATCTGGGCTCAAGACTGAATTTGAATTTGAGGTTGGAATCAAACTTGAATTTAATTTTGCAATTTAGATTTGGCTTTGAACTTTGAATTGAACAGATCTTCTTCAAACTTTGAAACTTAACACATTGATTTTTATTCAAATATGCAGGTTTACAAAAGTAACCTGAAGATCCAAAGAGAATAGGCTTAACTCTTTCACCCTACCAAGTGATTTGGGGGTAAAATGTTAAAGCCCAGAATTGATTGGAAAGTTTCGGATTTGCATTGCATGTGTTCAACTACAACAGAATGTCATAGAAGAAATATGACAACGACGATTGAAATTGGTTTGAGAGATTTTCCTTTACTTTTGAAACTCAAAATGTTAATTTTTATTTTTAACAAAATGGTTAATAAAAATTAGGGAAAAATCTAGAGACCTTGACTTGACTCTTTCACTGCACTGACTAGCTTAGAGTGAAATGTCAAAATCTAGGTTTGATCAAAAGTTTGAATTTGTTTTGCCTGTGTTAAATTACAAGGGTATTGTATAAAACATATGGCAACAAAGGTTGAAGTTAGACGATTTTGGAAAGAATTTGAAAGCTTGAAAATCTGACATCATCCCTCTTTATTTTGAAACTCAATATACTGAACTCGTGTTCAACATAAAGGTTAACAAAAATTTAGAGAGGGAGATTTTAACAAGTCAACCAGACTCTTTCACCCCGACGAACTGTTCGGGAGTGAAATGTCAAAACTTGACTTTGCCAGAAAGATTCAAATTCTAGAATTGAATTTGAGCAATGAGTCTATATTCTATCATATGTATCAAATCATAGGAGTTACAATTTCATACATAATGATATAATATGGGGCTCAATTTAAAATTTGAAAAGATTGAATTTTCTTGAAGGATTTGAAATTTTGATTTTGAAATTGAAGTATTTTCTGTAAATTGTGAAACTTAGCATGCTATATATTTGTTCGCATGCGAGTTTGCAACATATATAGAAAGATTTTGGCTTGACTCTTTCGCTCTACCAATCAAGTTGGAGGCAAAATGTCAAAGCCCGACTTAAGGGGAGGTTTCCTACACTCACCTCTCGTTTGACATGTTTTAATTGAGTTGGCCACACTCACCCAAGGGAGAAATGGGAGAGGGACCAACGGAGAGAAAGGGTAGTTAAGACTACCGATTTAATAAAATTTATACCGCTATTAAAGATGGAGAGTGAGATAATTACCCAGCGGAGTCGCCATTTTTGTTTTGATAAAAATATTGTTATATTTTGAAAATGTATTAATTTTCTTTGGGAATATTTTTAATTTTGAATTTTAGTTTTGAAATCTAACACAACATTAGGAACGATATATCATCCTAAACGGAGAAAATATCATTCACTAATTGGTTCAAATTTCAAAGCTTTAAAGTTACCCAAATTGTCGTAGTCAAACTCAAAATTTTTTGACTATGCTAATTTGGATGAAAGACCATTAATTTCATAATCAAAATCACGATACTAATTGATATATCTCTCCAAAGAAAGAAGATATCAATTATTATCGATCGTTCGAAAATGACGAGAATGATCGTTGTATTTAATTTTCTCAAAGAAAATTAATTGAGGTTTTGAAAAAGTTGATTTTGAAAATCAGGTCTGGGTTTCTAAATCTCCTACGAGCGCAAGCCCTCGTAGTTAATTACATCGTAGGAAATTAAAATTTCCTACGAAAACTCTCGATTAAAATAGCGGTGTAAATTTTATTTAAGATTTCAAAGCTGGATATCAAAGGAGGTTAAGGATTGGAATTTCAAATGAGATTGGATAAAAATTGAAGACTTATTTCTGGAATCAAAGGAAGAAGAGTAGGAGGTGTTTTGAGATTCTAAATCATTTCAGAAACACTCCAGCCTATCCTAAATGTTGGGCTTAAATATTATTGAAAGTGATTTAATGTTTAAGTGATCAATTTTATTAAAAATTTGGGATTCGATTCCTGGAAGTTGAGATCTTATAGCCCGAGCTTGCCTCAGAACCTAAGTCTAAATTGGGTACTAAAAAAGTGACCCGAACCTAGCTAGTGCAATTCGAATCTGGTCTTACCCCGGCCTGGATTGGGGAGCCAGCTAAACCACCTAAATGATTTAAAATCATATGTCCGGTCTTTTCATGTTGAGTGGTAGGGATGTTGTTTAAGAAAAGTTTTTGAGAGTGGGGCCGACATCTAGAGCGGATCCTAATTGGCTCCTTTGACTTATGTTGGGTTTGATGCTTAAGCTAAAAATGCAACTTAAAGTTTTAGAAGTTTAATTTGTTATTAATCTAATGCATGCTAATCGACTCAATTAAAGGCTTGAATTTGAATTTAGGCTATGAAATGAGAACTTCCGGCGATCCCGGGCTTACTTCTTAAATTCGTTAGAGTTTCTATGTGAGCCTAAATATTTTTAATTTGATTTAAGTAGAAAATTTTTATTAAGTCCTTAAGAGCCTACGATCAAATTCTAGGTCAAATCAAAGTCGGCATGCAGGTAAAAAGACTAGATAAGCAGGTATCTCTAATGCGCAATCAATTTAAATAAATCAATCAAATTAGATATATCAAATTGAATGTCCGTAGGCAAGTGCCCCTTATTATTACATCACAGAATTTTGCAGAAAATTAAAGTGGCCGGGCACCACTGACTACAACCCGGATTTTAATCCTAAGTCTCAAGTGACTTTGAGAATGGGTCTTCTCGTTATCCACTTATTCGTCCTTCTGCTGTTTCTTGGATCGTCGGGTCCGGATATCCAAATGAAAAGAAACTCCCCCTTGATCGGGGTGTTATCTTTCCTCTTTGGATATTTGAAGAGTATCCAAACTTGATCTTCCAAATGGACGAAGACTCTCCCCTTTAGGGATGTCTTCTCCTCTTTGAAATTCAAGTTGGATATCAATATCCCAAACTCAAATCACTTTGAATACTTACAACCATATCAAATCAAATTTACATTTGAATTTAAAAGAAAAATCTAGACTCGATCCTGCGAGGTTATCCTAATAATCAACAGTTATATATTCAATCCCAAGCAATTAATATTTGATCTCAAGCAGTTAATATTTGACCTCAAGCAGTTAATATTTGATCTCAAGCAGTTAATATTTGATCTCAAATAGTTGATATAATTGAAATTTAAAGTGCTCAACAGATTGCAGTAAATAAATAAACAATCAATCAATTCTAAACTAGCAAACAACATGCAGTGAAAACTCAAAAATCCGGCACACAGCGAGAAAGTAAACACCAGCCTAGCCTAAAACTAGAGTCGGCTGTCCTAGCAAACAATCTAAAGTGTGTGAGGTAGGCTGTGTGGTTTTGATATGTCCTAAATAGGATCATTAATTAAAGTTGATTAAGGTTTAATTGGTTGGAAGGTTTAAGGGATTTAAGTTTGAATTCAAGTATTAATGGCTTAAGGTTAATTTTAAGAGTTATTTAATTATTTGTTGGATATCACCTTTGTTTCACACCGAGGCCGTGAAGTTTATTTCACCTTCCTTGGGGCTAAGTTAATAGCCTCGTAGGCCTGGGTTACCTAGTGGTACCCGGTATAATTAAGTGGCTTAAGTTGATTAAGGTTTTAAAGTTAATGAATTTTAATCAAAATTGGTTGATTACTGATTTTAAGGGTTAATTAGACATTTCTGGAGTTTTAAAGCAATTTTGAGTTTTTATGAATATTTTGGAATATTTTAATTACTTAATTAAAGGTTCAAAATTTGACTTTTTTAATTAAAAGTGTTTTCTGGAAAGTTAACATTTTATTAAATTACTAGACCTTACTACGATCAGTTAGAAAGTAAGTACGTTGAAATCGGATTTTTCTGCATTTTATTACGAAGGTTTGAAGTTTTGAACTAGTTTTGACCTTGATTTGACCGGTTTGTTGACTTTTTGAATTTGATGTTTTTCTGGGATTTTGACATTTTTAACAAATATTAGACATTTTTTTGAGTTGAATGCAAATGAACTTGGGTGATTTGGATTTTTCTTGAATTAGTTATGAAGGTTTGATGTTTGGGTAATTATTGAATTTCTTGAAATTACTTAATTAGAGGGCATTTTTGTGATTTTGGTCCAAATGAGATCCCCACTCCTTGAAATCAGCTCCAAAGGTCAGGAATGACCTAGGGAGAGATTCCCAAGTGTTTGAGAAAATTTTGGAATTTTTAATTATTATTAATTAATTATATTAATTAAATATTGATTTTCAATTAAAATTAAATTAAGGGCATAATTGATGTCAAATCAAGGAGCTTTTAATTTTCATGAGTTAAAGATTTAATTCTGGTCAGTTAGAGGGGTTATATGCATTTTTTGGATTTAAAATGGATTTATTACATTTTCTGGAAGGTTTTAAGGCTTAATTAAGGCTTAAACTTAAGAAAATTGTTTAAGGGACTTAATGACCTCAACAATCAGTGAAATTTTCTCTAATGGTTGAGAGTGTCACTATGTTTAAATTGTTCAAGTTTCAAGTTCAAATGAGGTGTATCCTAATCACAATGCATTTTCTAAGTTGTCTAATCAAAGTCCTTAATTATTGTCCTTAATGACACTAAGTTTAAATAGGTTCAAATCAAAGTTTTAACTAACCCTTGGACAACATATAAGAAAACACTCATAACAACACAATCAAATCCTTAAACTAGGAGAGCTTAGGCTAGGTGGTGTGTGCACCCTAAGCATGCAAATCAAATGATAATTTTGAATATTTAATAATTTGATTAGTGAACAAATACCAATTATCCACTAACCATCCCCATCAAATTTATTCATTCAAGCTTAATCCCTGTTTGAAATTTCAAATGATCTCTCAAGTGCTCTCAAAGTTTAACACATATAGTTTTAAAATTAATTTTAATATCTAGAAAATAGATTAGTTTTAGAAATTCTAGAAAATTTAAAGTAATTTAAAATAGTTTTTGAGTAAATATCAAAAATAGTTTTAAAACATATTTGAAAATATTTTAATAATATAAAATGATTTAAAATAAGGATTCTTTGAATTTTTGAAAAATTATTATAATTAAACATTACTTAAATATTCAAATTTTATGTAATTAAAATTATTTGAAATATATAAAATATATCAAATTAATTTTAATTTAGGTTAAATATTTTAAATATATTCTCTGAATATTTAAGAAAATAACTTAAAAATAAGTTTTAAATATTATAAAATATTTTCAACAAATTCTTAATTAATAGGAAATATTTAATAATTCAAATAATTTAATATATATATATATATATATATATATATATATATATATATATATATATATATATATATATATATATATATAATATTTTAAATCAATTTTAATTTTAAATTAAAGATCTTAATTTTCTGAGAAATTTGGTAGGTTATATTAAATTTTTGGACTTATATTTAATTTTATATTATTTTTTAAAGAAAATTGGGTTTAAATAGTTTAAAAATAAATTTTAAACTCATTAATATCCCTGGCGGCTGGGTGGGACGCGTGGCGGTTCGTGGTTGGCAGAGCGAAAATGCGTGGCGGTGCTAATCATTGGTGGCGGCGGTCAAGTAGGCCCCGCTCACTTATCCAGCGCGACATCTCACCGAGCCGTTGGATCTCACGCGATTTCAAACCAAGGGCTCGGATCGAGTCCCATGATCCGATCTCGCAAGAAGAGATCGGACGGTTAGCGTCGATCCCGTGGTCTCAAACAGATGGTCCAGATGCAGTCGAGCGACTGATTGAACGAAGATCAAATACACGAGAGGATCAGACCAGCGAAAAGCCTTGATCTGGACCGTTGAGCGAGCAATCGACGGTCCAGAAAACGTTCGTCTGGGCTAAGCTACGAAAATGCCCTTAGGAACATTTTTTGGCTCGTTTAGGCGATCGGATGGACTAAATCATTTGAAATTTTAGATCTTGATATATTAAATGAATACAAGTTATGGGGGGTAATTTATTTAGCTTGAAATGAGCTTTATAAAAAGCTATTTAGACTAGTGTAATCTAAGCTAGGGTTTGAGTTTTTCACCTCGATTTCGGACGGATTGAACCGCTTAATGATTTGTTGCATTTGTGGACTGTCCATGCTCCATTTTGTAGAAGACACCTCGGCTTGAAAGCTCCTGGATCAAGTGTTATTGTTCCTCGAACGGATTTGGGTTAGATCTCGCCGGAGGCTCGTCGGCCACCACTTTGACCGGCCGGATTTGATCGGGGAGAGGGATATGAGTTTCTGGAAAGCTCAATGGAACAGAGAGCTTGGCTTGAGAGGCTGAAAGTGGTGAGAGATTGATAAGGTTAGAATGAGGGCTCAAATGCTTCATTTGCCCTATTCAAATGTCCATAGGATCAATGGACGGCTGGGATTGAATTTGGGAGCTCTTAGATAGCTGCCATCTGTCCAAGGGGTGGTTGGGAGCAGATGGAATCAAGGACAAGAGGACAGCCTATGTGGAAAGTGTCCCTTGTCCTCTTGCACCCATGTGGAGAGCATATGGATCATTTGATCCTGATCCAAGGGCTTGGATGGGCCCTAAGAAGCTTCTAGAGGTTGTTTAAACAGCTGGATTGATTTGAACTAAAGTGTATTAAGTTTAAGAATGGTTTTAACCGGGTTTGACCACTTCCTAAGCTTGGTTTGACAGTTTGACTGGTCAATATGCCACATGGGCTTGTGAGTTGGCATATGGAGATGTCTTGATTTAATGGAAGGATTTTAAATGGAGTGGATTTGCCCCTATGGGATGATCTAACCACTTCAAGAGGTTTTAATGCCTTGTTGACTAGTTTGACTGGTCAACAGTCAACTTGGCTGCCAAGGTGGCATATGAGAGTGTTGAGTGCTACTTGGACTAAGTCTTGAAAGCATTGATTGAGGATATATGAAGGTTCAACCAAAGCCATGGGTATTTGACCAAGCATAAGAGCTAACTTGATCTAATAGGCTAAGGTTTGACTCAAAGTGAATTTGAAAATATTCCATGCATCAAATGGAATGGATTTGAGGGGTCAAATTAAGGTTTTGAATGAATGTAATGAATAGGCTCAAATGGGTCAAGTTTAAGCTTAGTTGATCAAGTCAACAACTAAACGAGTCAAGAGTACAATCAAATCCAAACCATTGGGGAATATGATCAGAAGAGCTTGAATGGGTTTGATATTGATATTTGATGCTTGCTAGAGGTGATTTGAGGGTCAAAAGGGTTTAAATGATCAAAGTGACTATTTAAGCCCTTAAGGGGTCATTGGGTCAACTAAGGTTGACTCGGTCAACCAAGTTGACCCAAGGACTGGATTTGATCTGGACAGGTTTGAAATGACATTTGAAACTTACTGGAGATGGTTGCGTTCAATTCAGAGTTCATTTGGTCGGAAATCAATGTTTGAACCCCATAGGGGTATTTTGGTCATTTTGACCCCTGGTCAACTGGGGGTCAAAGTGGGTCAACCAAAATGCAGTTTAATGCTCAACATATCAAAATTAAAGGTCTGGAAGTGACTAGAGGCTTTGGTGAAGGCTCTAAGGTCAGAATCTTCAAGGTGATAGGTCCAGTGGCATAGGTTGTAAATATTTGAAGGTTTTACAGCCTATGGATTTTGATTAAGTTTCTGGGGTTAGAGACCTCATAATGGGCTCAAATTTGAAGGGTTGCCTCCAGAGACATGTCCCATCAGTATGCAACTGATAGACTCTGAATCGGAGGTCATTTAACTGGGTTTCAAAGTGTTTGAAAATTCAATGGAAAAGGCCTTTAGGACAATACCTTTGGACCTTGGATTTTGATCTGAAATTCTGGCTTTTGGATTGATTTAAAGTCAATATTAGTCCAAGTGACCTCATACAAAAATGAGGTCAACAGTACCTAGCATTGATAACAACATTTTGTAACTTTTATGTAATTGTTAATCATCATAGGCCAATAGTAACCAAGTCTCTCAATTTTTAACTTCATCTTAGGACCTAATTAATGAACACTACATAATTTGGCATGAACCTCTTTAACAATCTTTAGGACCACTCGTTTATCTAGATAATGGATCCATATCTGATCAAATGCTCGATGATATAATGATTATTAGCTAATGTATATGATGTGGCATGTTTCTTAATTTGATTGATAAGGGACCTGCCATATGGGAACTTGCCTTCTTGAAGGTATTTGATCAACGATTGTCTCCAATCACCTTCTTCATTGATTGCTGAAGAGATAGAAAATTGTTAGGGAGATCTTTTATTAATGTGCTCCAAATATATAGAGGACATGACTTGATGATGCTGAATATCTATAGGAATGGTGTCTTCTTTTAGACAGGAAAATTCTTTGAGAAGTTTTGCTAGGGTATCCACCGAGGAATTTCTTTCACTAGGAATCCTATACATAACTACAATAGGAATTTGCTTAATCAAGTGACTAGTGTACTAGTGGTACTTTAGGAGTTTATGTTTAAAAACCTTGAAGGTCCCGACAATCCGGTTGATCACTAGTTGAGAGTCACCAAAGATTTTAATCTCTTAAATCTCCATCATGATTGAAAGTTCAAGGCTAGTTATCAATGCTTCATACTCAGCCTCATTATTTGTGCAAGGCTCTGATAAATGGTAGGAAAAATACATCATTCCCTTATCTTGTATTATAAAAAGTATGCCAATTTCAATTTTTCTAGGAATAGTAGGTTGATGTATATTACATCGCTTGGATGATGCTACACCATCAAGCATTTCCCAGACTTGATTACTAGATTCCTCAAATCTCATGATTTTTTTGTTAGGTTAATCATCATTTAGAAGAGTTTCCACCAATAGTGGGTGTGTCACAAGGAAGTAAACAACAACCTATCCTTTCATTGTTGTAAATTTGAGTTTATAGATTAGACTTTTGTTGATAGAAAACATTCATGATTTCCTACGTCTGCCTTGCCTACTAACCTTTCAGGTCCAAAAGATCGAATGGATTAGACTTTTGTTGATAGAAAAAGATTGAACAATATTTACATGCTAGATGTAAATTCTATTAATTTTGGTAGCACCCTTTGCTTGAATTATATTACTAATGAGTCTTGGTTGTGGCATAAGAGGTAATTTCATGCTAGTATGAAAATACTTAGAAAAGCAACCCAAAAAGACTTAGTAAGAGGAATCCCCAGGCTTGAATTCACTAAGGACCGCCTGTGTGATGCTTGTTAATTAGGGCAATAAGTCAAACCCTCTTTCCATTCCAATAAGGACATTAGCACCTCTAAACCTGTATAGAAGTCCTTCATATGGATTTATTTGGACCCATTAGCACTGCAAGCTTAGGGGGAAAGGGTCTTTGGATTTGTAATAGATGATGATTACTCTAGATTCACTTAGACTAGATTTCTGTTACATAAAAGTGAGTCATTCGATGAATTTAAATCATTATCCACTTGGATTCAAAAAAAGCTAGGTTGTTATTTCTTGACCATCCATAGTAACCATGATAGACAGTTTGAAAATGAGAGATTTTATACTTACTGTGAGGAGTCTGGAATTTGTCATAACTTCTCAGCTCCTAGGACCTCTTAGTAGAATGGGGTAGTTGAAAGGAAGAACATGACCTTAGTGGAAGCTGCTAGAGCCATGCTTGCTGAGTATTCACTTCCAAAATATTTTTGGATAGAAGTAGTGAATATAGCCTATTATGTGTTGAATATGATGAATGTTAGATCCAAACTGAATAAGACATCCTATGAGATTATTAATGGTAGGATTCCCAAGCTTTCTCACCTCCATGTTTTTGGATGTAAGATTCTCATTCTAAATAAGGGAAAATTACTCTTTGGAAAATTTGACCTAAAATCTAATGAATGAATATTCTTAGACTATTCATATGTAGGGAATTCCTATAGAGAATTTAATAAGAGGACATTTGTGGTGGAGGAGACTACTCATGTAGTGTTTGATGAATTTGATTACGAAAAGTCTAGGGTTGAGGAAGAAGATGAAGTAGGAGAGATTACCCAAGGAGTGCAAACTATAAATCTGGAGAAAAGGGTACAACCTCAAAATACTTTGCCTAGAGATTAGATTTTTTTTTTGAGTCATCCAAAAGAACTGATCTAAGGAGACCCTTCTGAAGGTGTTAGAATTAGGCATAGACATAGAAAAGAAGTTAACCAATCTACCTTCATCTCAATGTTGAACCCACTAATATCAATTAAGCCCTTTCTGATGAATTATGGATCCTAGCTACGAAAGAGGAACTAAACCAATTTGTTAGGAATGATGTTTGAGGATGACTCAAAAAAGAATGAAACTAAACTTTGGCTAAAGACATCCTATGAGATTATTTAGAAAGACCTAAGGACTAAAGTGTAGTAGGAACCAAATGGTTCTTTAAGAATAAAATAAATGATTATGGTGTGGTGGTTAGGAATAATGTAAGATTGGTGATTACGGGGTATAATCAAATAGAAGATATTGATTTTGAGGAGACTTTTACCCCTGTAGCTAGTTTGGAAGTGATTAGAGTGCTACTAACCTTTTCCTGTTATAAGAGATTTAAAATTTTCTAAATGTATGTCAAGAGTGCCTTTTTAGTTGGGGTAATAAAAGAAGATGTGTTTGTAAAGCAACCCCAAGGCTTTGAGAATTCCTAATTTCCAAATCATGTTTTTAAATTAAAAAAAGCTTTGTAAGGATTAAAATAGCCACCCAGTACATGGTTTGAGAGACTTAGCATATTCCTATTGGAAAGAGGGTTTGTTAAGGGGAGCATAGACACCACCCTTTTTTAAGAAGAGTAGGAGATGAATTACTCATTGTCCAGATCTATGTTGATGAAATATTTTTTGGATCTTCTGATAAAAATTATTGTGATGATTTTTCTAAAATAATGATTAAGGAATTTGAGATGAGTATGATGGGAGAATTTTCCTACTTTTTGGGGTTTAGCATAAGACAATTGGATGATGGTCCATTTCCTAATCATTCAAAATATATTAAGAACATCCTAAAGAAATATGAAATGGATAAAGCCAAGCAAATAAACACTCCCTTGAGCTCTAGTGTTCAATTAGATAAAGACTAAAATGGAAAATCAGTTTTTTTTTTTTGAAAGGAATTCAGCAAAATTGCATTAAAACCAAATCACAAGTAAGTACAAGTAATGAGTGGATCACATCCCTCCTTGATTAAATTTGCCAACAAGGAAGGAATGCAATCAAAGGAAAAACTATCAAAAAAGAAACTCTTCTCCAATGCTATAGTAGCACAACAATTAGCTACTTTATTACACCTTCTATTAGCATGGAGGAAAACAACTTTATTAAAATCACTAAGAAAACACAAATCTTTATTAGGCCATCTATCAACATACCATTTGTTCTTCTTTAAAGAGTCTTGAATGAACTTGATAACATTGGCATTATCAACTCTCAATGATCAATCCTTTGCACTCAAGCATCCAGCTTTTCAGAAATTCTTTCACCGAAAAAACATCTTCAAGCTCAAATTGAGAAATATCCCAATGAGTTTCCTTCTTTCCAAATGCACTTATAAACTTGCCTTTGTGGTCTCTTAAAACACCACCAACTCCAACCACATTGGAACTAAGCAAAGAAGCATCAACATTGATCTTGATCCAATCTTTTGGTGGAGGGCACCAAGTACTTTGATACTCACTTAGGAGATTAGCACCCCAACAAGAAAGATAAGGACCAGAGTTTGATATGGCTAAAAACATAGCATTTGAAGCAACCACATAACTTGGCAATGCACCCTTACCATGCTTGACAGCATTCCTATTCTTCCACGAATGGTATACTATATTACAATAAATCTGTACAATCCCAAAATTTTTCTGTGCAATGTGTTTTAAACCCCGTAAATAGCTATCAAGGGAGCTAAAAACAGGAATAGAAATACCCCATTCACCCATCTTTATAATAGCATCAGTCATATATTTGCAATGTACCATTATATGCTCATATGTTTCACTTACTTTACAACCTCTAGGACACCAATCATCAGTTTTAATCTTACGATTCTTCAAAAACTGATTTGTTGGAATTGCTGCCTTCCCCAACCTCCACCAAAAAACATCCACCTTTTTCTTAAGTTTCAATTTCTGTAGCCAGGAGAAGTATTCAACATCCTCCATATTATATTTGTTAGATAGCATTTGCTCATATACCAAAGCTGAAATAGTCTTCCCCTTGCATTTCTTCATCAATTCCAGCTGATCCTGCCCTTCAAAATCAATTTGAATATGGCTGATCAAGGTAACCAGATCTGGGTGAAAAACCTTCTATAAATTGATGTAATCCCACTTACCATTACTCAGAACAAATTGCTGGACGTATACCCCATCCAATGACTTACAATTAATAAAGGTTGGCCACCTGTTGATACATCTATCTAGCAACCATGTATCATTTAGAACATTAATCTTATCACCCTTTCCTACTCTCCACCGAACAGCCAATTTCAAGCATTTACCACCATCAGCTAGAATTTGCCAAGCCGTTGAAGTAATCTTCCTTTGAGCACCATTCATCACAACATTCCCATATCTGGCTGCCATTCCACGGTGGAACAAAGATTGCGGTTTTTGAATAAAATTCTAGGCCAACTTGGATCAAAGAGAACCAATTCTATCAAGTGGGGAGTGCACCCCTAGTCCTCCAAAGCATCTTGGTTTACAAATATCTCCCCAAGCCACATAATGCATACCTTTAGTCCCCTCATTTTTATGCCAAAGAAAACTTCTACAAAGTTTCTCTAACTCATACAAAACCCTCTTGGGTACCATAGAATGCGTTATTAAAAAGTTAGGCATAGATAGCAAAGAACTATCTATAAGAATCAACTTACCTCCTAAAGAAAGGGACTTCGTACTCCAAGCATTGAGTTTGTCCATTGCATTGCTCAAAACTTCTTGAAAATCAGCCATTTTAATTCTATTCAGAGACATCTTCACTCCCAAATACTTCATTTATTTGACAACTTTAAAACCAAGAGCTTTAGCAATCTTTTTCTTCATAGAGTACCTAACAACCTTGCCAAACATCATTTGAGATTTGCTTACAATCACTCTTTGACCAGTCCAACTACAAAATTCCTCCACAATAGTCTTCAAATTCTTTGCTAAGTCCACAGATGCATGAGAAAAAATTAGCACATCATCTGCGTAAAGGAGATGAGTAACTAGAGGACCTCTAGGAGAAATTTGTATACCAAGCTTCTATCCCCTTTGCACAATAGATTTGGACAAGAGTTGAGAACATAGAATGAAAAGGTATGGTGATAATGGGCATCCTTGACGGAACCCACTTTGAGCATCAATCCAACTAGAATTCCTCCCATTGATTATTATAGAGAACCTCACATCTACAACACACTCCATTAGAAGGTTAGAAAAATCAATAGGAAAACCATACCAATCAAGAATGTGCCAAATAGATGTCCATCCCATACTATGATATGCTTGCTCCATGTCAAGTTTGATAGCCATCAACCCCTTCTTATTCTTAGAAATCCTAAATTTGTGAAATACCTCTTGAGCCAAAAAAAAAAAAATGATCTGCAATAGATCTTCAATGAATGAATGCCACTTGTTCTTCTGAAATCATCTTTGATATAACCTTCTTCAATCTATTAACTAGAATTGTAGCCACAAATTATAGTTAGTTTGGCAAAGGCTAATAGGCCTAAAGTTAGAAGGGGTCATAAGATTTTTAATCTTAGATATCAAAACAATCAAAGTATTCTTCCACTCCCTATGCATATGACATGTTTTAAAAAAATAGTTGACTGCCTTCCAAATAGTCTCCCACACAATACTCCAATAGCTCTTGTAGAAGGAATAGGTGACTCCATCTAACCTAGGAGACTTGTTGTTGCCCTGCTGAAAAACCGAATTCTGCAGTTCAACAACTGAGAATTCTGCATTAAGCACTTCCAAATCATTAACTGAAATTTTCTAGTTTTCAAAAAATGCAGGCCATCCCGAAACTTTACACTCCTTGTATTTCCACTTTTTTTCAAAAAAAAACTGATGAAAACCTTCTCAATTTGCTCATCTTCATAAAAAACATTGCTTAGCTCATCTTTGATTTGAGTTATCCTGTTCCCTTTCCTTCTAGCCGTGGCATAGCTATTGAATAAATTGGAATTTGTATCACCTTCCTCATGCCACCTAGCCTATTTCCCTTTGATTCCACCAAGTATAAAGCCTCTTCAAGGTGACATTATGTTCATGGACATTATTTCTTAGAACCACCAAATCATCAACCGACCAATTGATACCCAATGCTTCCTTGTTTTGAAGTTCAAGGGTTTCTTCTTTCAACTTATCCTTTAGCACATTTAAATCTTTACATTTTTTCCTATTCAAAAAAATAAAGCTTTTAGAGTGCGATTAAGCTTCCTTTGTAGGGTCACAAACTCATCACTCGAATCCTTCTTGCTCCAAGAATGAAAAACAATATTCTTGGCTGCAGGATAAGACCTCCATGTATCGTCAAATCTGATAATCTTAGACTTGAGTTGCACCTTCTCATCCATCTTAATGACTATTGGACAATGATCAGAAGCCAATCTCGCAAGATGTCTAGTAACTACTAAAGGAATTTTCTGAATAGCAACAGAATTAGCCATACACCTGTCCAACCTTTCCCATATTCGAGAAGCACCCTCCTTGTTGTTACACCAAGTAAACCTTGGCCCCACATAGCTAACATCATGAAAATCATCTTTCATCATAAAGCCTTTCATCTCCCTAGGTCCCTTAGAGAACAAGAACCTCTTTCCTCCTCTCTTCTCCTCTTTATTAGTAATACAATTGAAGTCTCCTCCTATAATAAAAGAAATATCATTCACCAAACTCTTTTCTAACTACTTCCAAAGATCACTCGTCTCCTTGCAGCACCTACTACCATAAACACTAGCAATTCTCCAAGTTCCTAAGGTGGGAACTAAGAGATTGCCAATGACCACCTGTCAAGTGGCCTCTATAACATCAAAAGTCACCATCTTGCTATTCCAAAGCACCAGAATACCACCAGATGTACCAACAGCAGGGTAGTGAAAAACTCCCACTCACTCCCTATAAGATAATCAACCTCCTTTCTATCAATGCTAGATAACTTTGTCTCCATAAGCCCAACAAAAAACACATCATGATCCTTAACAATTTCTTTCAAATACAAGGAAGCCTCCTTCTTTCTTGCTCCCCTACAATTCCAAAATAGAAAAGAAGACATTAAATAGGTAATGAAGATCTCTCCCCACTGATGGGGTTCAATCTTCCAACCTTTTTCTTCTTCTTATGGTCGGGCTCAACCGGTCCCAAGGATCTCAATTCTTTAGCTAGCTTTACCTTGGCCATACTACTTTGAGAACCCAAGTCAGTATGATTACCATCAAGTTTAGGTATAACCTTACTTCTATTAAAGGCTTTATCACTTCCATCATATAGCTCTTTCTCATCCTCAACATCTTTATCAATCAGTATATCAAACCGGTTGTTTGAAAGAGTTTCACACCTCTCAGCAAAAGATTCCACCATATTACCAGAACTTTTAACTGGAACCACCTCTGCTTCCTTAACTGTTTTAGTAGTCTCAGGTATTGTCATAACTGTCTCCATGTGATGACTATTGATGTCTCTGTTCTCAGCAACACTTCCCTTATCCTTCCCACCTCTTCCAGCCACCAAATCCCTTCTGAATATTCTTGTTTTGAACTGGACATGTATCCACGGCCCATACTCAGCATTAATTATTGAAGGATTACTTTCAACTGCAGACTTCAACCCTTCCCCTGTTACTGTGCCCGTCTTCTTCCTTGTTTAATCCTGAATACCAATAGTTACATTATCAGGACAGATTTTAGAATCATGACCCACTTTACCACATTGATAGCAGAGAATATCAACTTTTTTGTATTCCACCCTTTGAAAAAACCTCCCAGCTAATCCTTCAACCCAAACTCGATTTGGCAGCTTTTTTTCCAAGTCAATTCTGACACAAACACGGGCGAATTCATGTTTTCTCCAACGAAACGTATTGCCATCTAGGTACATTGGCGAACCAAGACATGAATATATTCTTGCTATACTATCTTCATCCTAGCAATACAAAGGTAAACACGGTAGTCTAATCCAAATGGGAGCAGAAATTCCCTTTAAAGAATTTGGATCAAACATAGGCGTCCACTTGTCCATTCCCACAGTGAACCCATTCACATACCACGGGCCTCCATTCAGTATTTCATCTACCACCTCACTCGTCTTGAATGAACACAAAATCCAGTTCATCCCGATCGACGTCAAATGAAATCCTTTGTATTTGCTCCACTGTTTTCTCAGTTCTAAACTGCAAATCGAGAATGGCATGTTATTCCACAAAACTTTAATCACAATGGAGTTTTTCGAAGTTCTAGAGTTCTCTGCCTCCTTCTCCGCATTCAACTTGACCGCAACCCCATCTTCAGAGAAATCAACCTGTTCTTTGTTGATCGAAATTTTGATAGGCTTCATTTTCAGCCAAGCATCCGCAACTTCCCCAACGCCATTCTGCTCAGAGTAATCACTTTCCTTATTCATCAGGCTTATAGCATTCACTGAGTCATTGAGTGATCCACCACATCGCAATTCTTCTGACCTCCCACCAAATTCAACTCAGTATCAATAATACATCCTCCAAACGTATCAAGAACAATCGAATAACTCTTCACCCTCAGACTAATATTGTCCGAAGCCGAATAATCAAGATTACCCATACCTGAATTAAGTTGAATATCACCAATCTTCTGAACCATACAATCATCGCCTATAACCTTCTTCCCCTTGCCTTCAACATGTTCTTGACGATTAACCGATTTAATTCCTTCTCTAATCAAAACACAATTCGATCCTCTATCATCGACCCGTAAGGGCCAAATGGTTGTGGAGCAGTCATACCCACCGATTATTCACCGCCGGTGATCATCCGACGCAAAACCTTCAGCCGCTGAAAACTCGCAAAAAAAAGAATTCGAACCAACGAAGAACTTTCGCTCTCTAGAATTCGCATCCAGAGCTTCTCTCTCTAGAACCTTCCAAATGGAAAATCAATTGATTAAAAGAAATACAGAGGAATCATTGGATTGCTTCTTTACTTGATAACTAGCAGACCTGATATAATATTTAATGTTTACCTTTGTGCTAGATTTGAAGCTGATCTAAATGGGTCCCATCTGACTGTAGTTAAGAAAATCCTTAGATATCTCTTAGGAATCCAAAACTTAGAAATTTGGTATCTAAGGCATAATATTTGTTTTGAGATTATACAATATTCTGATTCAGACTTTATAAGGTGTAGGGTGGCTCTTCAATGTGTCAATTCATAGGACAATCCTTAGTCTTCTATCTAGCAGAAAACAAAACTCAGTTGCACTTTCTACTGCTTAAGATAAATACATAACTTTATGAAGTTATGTGGCACAAGTCATTTGGTTAGCAACAGATTCTAAATTTAGGATTACATGTAGGTACAATATTAATTTTATGTGATAATATTAGTGCCATTTATATTTATAAAAAACATATCCAATGTTCTAGAACCAAACACATTAATATAAGGCATCTCTTTATTAGAAACTATGTTACTTAAGGAGACATTGAGCTACATCACATAGCAACTAAAAATCAATTAGCTGACATCTTTACTAAACTATTGGCCCTTGAAACTTTCAGCATCTTAAGGACCAGATTAGGTGTTATAAATATAAATATATAAACTTGATGATTACAGTACTATGAATCTTTTATTTTCTGATATTTCTTCTATTTTCATTTACATGTTTATTTTTATTTATATGCTCCTATTTTCCATGTTTCATTTTTATGTTATTTTTCTCTTCTTTTTTTATTGGTCACTACTGGAATGACATTTTTGCCTTATTTTTATTTTTGAAAATGTTTGAATAATGATTGCCATTCCTAAATAAATTAAAGGAAGAAACACCATTGATTGTAATTTTCTTTTTGAAGTAAAAATTTATTTTAAATTAACAATTGTACATTGAAATTGAGATCTTTTTATCTTCTTATTGTAATCTATATCATATGAATAATATTCAAAGCCACTAAATCACTTTTAAGCTTTCTTGATCAAGTTGTTATATTTATCATATGAATATGATTATGCTTTGTGGTTTACTCCTTATATTAGAGAGTGAGTTTTTCTTCTCTTATATCTAGAAGACATTCTCACAATTAAGAGTATTTAAAGGTTTCAAAAGGGAGCTAGCTCACAAAAATGACAAGTGGCGCGCATAAAATGAGCCCAAAAAAACTGAAAAGATGCTAAATGATCACAAAAAATTAAAAGATAAACAAAGTGTATCAAAAATAAAAAGATGCATAAAGAATGATAAGAAACTGACAAGAGGTATAAAATGAGCCCACAAGAAATTAAGCTTATTTCTCTTTCAAACTTTTAAATCATAGAAAAATTCACATGTCACTTGATATCTTCAAAGACTTAATTTTTGAAACTCATGATCATAACTAATTACTTTGCTATATTATTCTATAAGATACTTTTCTGATACAAAGTTTTAAACAAATCACTTTTCTTATATGATTTCTTTTTTGAGTTAGATTTTCATTTCAAAAGATTTTTACCCAATAAAGACTCTAAGCTGGGGTTAATAGGATCAATTGTTCTAGTATTTTTTGGATTTCGATGATGTTAATTCATTTCTTACTAATTCTTAATCTAATCAGAAGGGAAAATTGCCATTTTTTAGTATTGATTGAAAAAAAATTCTTATTTTATACTCTTTTTATTTTTCTATCATCTTTTCATTTTTTACATAATTTTTTATTATGTTTTACTTATTTATTATTTTTGGTACCTTTTCTGTTCAACTCTATCCAACTTTAAATTTTTTAATTTTTTTCACATCATCTTAGATGATATACTATCATCTAAATGATATTATCAATTCATTTTTCATAATCCATTTGACGGCTAATCTCACTCTATTATTTGAGATCGTCCTAGATAATCTACATAATTTTGGATGATATTATCAAATTATGACTTAATTTTTGGTTATCGTCCTGAATGATTCCATCTTCATCCTGGACATTCCACTTGGGAAAAATAGTTGGATGTTTTAAATTTAGTCGTATGATGCATTATTGTTAATCATCCTAGTTGATCCACTTATCTATCCTGGATGATCTTTTTAGTCAAAGATCATAATGGTTGACTTCTCGAGATGATTGCATATGTATAATCATCCTGGATGATGTCTAATCATCCTTGATGATAGGATTGCCTTTTTGACTAATCATCCTATATGCCATTATTGCTCTTGATCATCCTGGATGATTCCATGATTGTCCTGGATGATTTTCCAAATAATTAATTTAAACCATTTTCTTCACTACAAAATCCTCCAATTCTTCCTCCCTCTCGCTCAAACTCTCAAGTCTTGGCAATGGATGGTGGAAAACATTCTAGGATGCTAATTGAATGTTCCTCGAGGAGAACTATTGACCCTCGCTTTACTGAGGTAGCAGATCAGGATGCATACCTTCGGTACTAAATTAAAAGGATTATATCCTCCAAGATAGTTAATCTATGTACACTGACCTATTCGGTGTTAGATCTATTCGCCCATACTACACTTTCCTTCATTCTGACCCTCACATTCCCTTTCCATTCTAAACTTCTATAGGAGTTCTTTACTAGTCTTAGACTTAACTCTGCCTACAATGCACTTCAATCATATGTCAATTAAAGACCTTTAGAAATCATTTATTAGGACTGTTATGAAATTCATAAACTTTCCACCACTAGCGACAAGCTTCATGTCTTGACATTAGATCTTGATTTTATTTAGAGCCCTATTAATCAGTATTTAAGACACACTAATGTCAATTTCTATGACGGTGCCTCTAGTTCATTAATCAAATATGCTAGGTCGATCTAACATGTCCTTAAAACTTCTATAACTCCAAAAACTTGTGATCATATTCACATTACTCCTCTACTCTCCAATCAACACTTATTATATAATGGCTGGTAGGGTTTTCAATGTTAGGGATCTACTATTCTGATTCATTGAACACTTCACTAGTACTACGGATCTTGGACATAAGAGAAAACAAAATATGGTCTTATGACATATCATTTCCTATGTTCTTGAAACTAAGTAGAACCTTAAGTATCCTACCCGAATTAATAATTAACCTACCTTCTATACTAATAGCTCCTTCCACATCCTTCACAGCACTCATCTCCATCCAGATCATGAGGAGGCTGTGGGAGCAGAGGAAAAAGCTATTTATGAACCTGTTCCTATCCACCAATAAATACAGCTGGATCAGCTAGTGGAGATGGTTAACCAGTGGGTGGTCGGGTTTGACTCCTATATAGTTGCAGAGGAGCATCATCATGTAGCAAATATTGATCTTTTTAATGCATTTGTATCCCAATAATAGTAGCATCACGATATGGCCTACTTCAAAGAGAAGTTTGCTTCCACTCACAATCTCTTTCAGCCACCACCACTATCACCTTCACCTGATCATGGTCCTTCTTACCTTTAGATTGCTTGGTATTTTTATGTGATGCTTTTAATAATGTTCTTTTATGTACATTGTTATATTGTGTGTTTTTCATCCTTTCTGGGATGTCAAAAGGGGGAGTAGTGTGTTGTTAGTTATTTATGTTTTATTTAGTGTATGCTTACTTATTTTAGTGTAATTTAATGTGCTTTATTTCTGTTCCTATTTTTTATTATGTCTCTTTTTTTTTAAATAAAAAAATATATATAATTTAAATTTTTTTAACAACAATATTTGCCGTTATAAAAAAGGTGGAGATTATTATAAATCTATACCCAAGTACTGTGATTTTGATGGTAACAATTATTATTATTTCTCAGCTACTACTATTCTTAAATATCTAATTTATTTGCCCTACTCAGTAACCTTTCAGGTCCACAAGTTCACTTAGAACATCAAATCAAATAAAGATCAGGTATATTAGGATTATGTTAGTCTAGAATTTCTATTTGAATGTATCTTTTACCTTTTCTTGAGTCAAATATACTTTGATGGATCTGAAGCTAAAAAACCTTACACACACACACTTAGGGGGAGAAATTTGGTGAGTTAGAGTTTTTCTATTTTTGATCATATCGTATAAGACGATTTCAAATTATCATAGGCGATCAATTAAAAATAGAAATCCTAAGTTATTTATGCAAGCTTTTAAAACTATCAAATTTTACACTAATTATATTGGATGATCATAATTATCTTGAACAATTCTACCAATCATTCCTAAATTAATCTAATGATTAGGAGAGTAATTAAGGTTAGATTGATCGATCATTCATCCGGGATGACCGTAGAATCATATTGGATGATTTGTAAGAAAAACCTTAGTTTTCTCATGATTTTCTTGGGTGTCCCAAAATATTCTACAGAATGATAAAGTCTATTTTTGAACTAATCATATAGGATGATCTCTACTTCATCTTGGACGATCAGTTATATTTTTATATCTTCACAAGTTATCTCTTGGGCTTCTCGAACTATCTACCGGATGATAATGTATGAATTTGAACTAATCATACAGAATAATTTCCACATCATCCTGGATGACCAAAATAATATTATGTTCTAATTATACAAAAACCTAGATCATCCTTGCTGAAACGGTTGATTTAAACTAATCATATAGTATAATGTATCGATCCTCTTAGATGATCTTTGATGGCAAGTTGAAAATTAGTGCATTTTTAAAAGCCTTTTATTTAAGCTCTCTTAATTGCTGATGATAAATATTTTATTGTTGTCCTATCCTGAGAAAGCTTAAAGAAGGAGAAGGAGAGCTTGAGAGAGAGAGAGAGAGAGAGAGAGAGAGAGAGAGAGAGAGAGAGAGAGAGAGAGAGAGAGAGAGAGAGAGAGAGAGAGAGAGAGAGAGAGAGAGAGAGAGAGAGAGAGAGAGAATCTTGTGAGGTGTTCACAAAGGTTGCTCTATGCAAGGATTCAATCCTTCTTCTCTAATCATCATCCTTGGCTCCTTGGTGGCTTTAGGGAGGTCTTCATTAGCACTAGATAAAGGTTCTCTGCCTTCTTTAGGGGGAAGCAAAAGGAGTTGGGGTTCTTTTCCTGCTTCAGAAGCAAGAAAAAGGAGTTAAGGTTCTCTGCCTCACCAGAGTAGGTGAAAAAGATATTGTGGGCTTTTATGCCTTGCTATTGGAGCAAAATGAGAGACACCAAAATTTTAAAGCAATACAAAGAGGGGGGGGGGGGGGGGGGGGGGGGGGGGGGGGGGGTTCTCTAGGGAGTGGATGTAGGTCAAGTTGATAAAACCACTATAAAAATCGGGTGTGTTCTTTCTATTTTTATTGTTACACTTTAGTTTTTACACTTATATTTTCTAGGGTTGATTGTATGGTTAAGATCTCTGATTTGTTTTGTTAATCGTTTCTGCATCAAGGGTTGATCTTGTTTGTTTTAAAATATTCAAAAAGGTTTCAAAAAGTTTTTTATGTTTGCTTAAGAATTTTTAAAACTACAAATTCATCCCCCCTCTTGGTTAGCCTCAAGCTAATTCATAAAAGCTTAACAACCCTAATAACCTTTTAGCTTTAAGGAGATCATCTTCTGCATTAGATCCAGGTTTTCTTTCTACTCAAGGAGGGAGTAAAAGGATTCCTAGGTTCTTTACCTTCTCTAGGAAGGAGTAAAAATATTCAAGTTTCTCTGCCTCATCGTATCAGTGGAAAGATTTTGTAAGGCTTCCCCATCTTGCTATGGGAGCAAAATAAGTCACTTCAGTTTAGTGCAATATTTAGAGAGGGAGTCTCTAAGGAGAAGAAGTAGGTAGAATTTGATTGAACAACTATATAATTTGGTGTGTTCTATCTTATTACTTTTTATCATATTTTATTTTTCATATTTCTATAATTTATTTTGTGATTAAAAAATTTGATTATAATGTTATCGTGAAAATTATTTTTCATTTGCATCAAAAGTTAATATTTTATTTTAAAATATTTAAAAAAGATAAAAAAAAATTTCTTTTGTTTAAGATTTTTTAAAACTACCAATTCACCCCCCCCCCCCCTCTTGGTTAGCCTTGAGCTAGTTCTATATGGTTTAACACCCATCATAAACTTTCAGGTTAGTGACCCATTCCCTGGTGTTAAATATTATTCTTGAGGCATATTAGGACACATAGCTTGCACATACACTATCCACCATAGGACACACTTAGTTTGGAGGCCAAAATTGCATGTATCACAACATAACATGCATTCATATCATTTATTCAAATATAAGGTCGAACCTAAACTCACTTGGGTTCCTAAATCTAACATTTAAATGACATTATAGGGCACACTCACAAAATACCTAGTAAGAGCACGTGGTACTTGAACAGTGGCTGCTCGAGGCATATGATTGATGATATGAACCAGTTCATCACACTAGAGGCTAGATCAGAAGGCAAGGAGACATTAGGTGACAACACCACTAGGAAAATAATGGGCTCTATTATAATTGAAAACTCTAAACACTTTATAATTTAAAATATTTTGTTAGTTGATAGTCTAAAGCATAACTTTCTAAGTATTAGTCAATTATCTGATAAAGGCTTTGATGTAAATTTTCTTTCTAACAAATGCATGGTTAGTTTAAATGAAAAAACATTTATTCGAAGGAAAATGAATGAACAATGTTTATATGTTTGACTTGAGCTGCATTGAATATTCAAATTCATTATGCCTAAAAATTATAATTAATTAATCTTGGTTATGACATAAGAGACTATGTCATGGTAGTATAAAAGCTCTTAGGAATATGACCCAAAAAAACATAAATAGAGGCATACCTAAGATAGACTTCACTAAGGGCTACCTATGTGATGCCTGCCAAATAGGAAAACAAGTAAGGTCTTCATTTCATTCAATCAAAGATATTAACACCTCTAGGTCAATTAAAATCCTTCAAATGGACCTATTTAGACTTATTAGTACAACATCCTAGGAGGGAAAACATATGGATTTGTAATAGTGGATGACTACTCTAGATTTACTTGGGTTAAATTCTTAGCACATAAGTATGAGTCATTTTAGAAATTTAGAACATTATTCACTTGGATTCAATGGAGATTATAATGTGAAATCTTAACAATTCATATTGATCTTGGTGGAAAGTTCAAAAAGGATAAATTTGAATCCTTCTATTAAGAGATAAGAATAAAATATAATTTCTCTACCCCTAGTATTCCCCATCAGAATGGATTAGCTAAAAGAAAAAATAGAACCTTGGTGGATGCTACTAGGGCAATGCTAGCTGAGTATTCACTTCCTAGGCATTCTTAGGTAGAAGTAGTGAATACTGCTTGTTATGTTTTAAATAGGGTGAATACTAGTTCCAAGCTTAATAAGATACCCCATGAACTCCTTAAGGGTAGGACACCCAATCTTTCTCACTTGTATGTCTTTGGTTGTAGATGCTTCATCTTAATTAATGGAAATTCACCCTTAGGAAAATTTAATCCCAAGTTTGATGAAAGTGTCTTCCTAGGTTACTCATATGTTGGTAAGACCTATAGAATCATCAATAAGAGGACTGTAGTAGTAGAAGAGTCATCCCATATGGTTTTCTATGAATCAAATATGACCTCTGAACCTAAACTTAAAGAAGAAGAAGAAGTGGAGGTCATTAAAGGGGTAGAAACCATTGCTATAGGAGATAGAGTTTAACCTCAATAAAATTTGCCAGAGATTGGAGATATTCTTCTAGTCATCTTAAAGAACTTATTTTAAAAGACCCATCTAAAGGTATTAGAATTAAGCATGAACTTGGAAGGAGGTTATTCATTTAGTCATTATCTGTATGATAGAACCAACAAATATAAATCAAGCCTTAGCTTATGAATTATGGATCCTAGCAATGTAAGAAGAGTTAAACCAATTTATTTGAAATAATGTATTGGAATTAGTTAATAGACCTAAGGACCAGAGTCTGGTTGGAATAAAGTGGATTTCAAAAAATAAGATTAATGAATTTAGAATAATAGTGAGGAATAAGGCCAAACTAGTAGCTAAGGGGTATAACCAAATTGAAAGAATGGATTTTTAGGAACCCTTTTCCCCTTTATCTAGACTAAAAGTGATTAGGGTGCTGTTAGCCTTTCATTTCTTTAATGATTTTAAGCTATATCAAATGGATGTTAAGAGTGTCTTCGTAAATGGGATTATTCAAGATGATGTGTTTTTTGAGTAACTGCCAGAGTTTGAAAATTCACTATTCTCAAATCATATATTCAAACTAAAGAAGGCTTTATATGGGTTGAAGCAAGCACCTAGAGCCTAATATGAAAGACTGAGCATATTCCTTCAAGATAGAGGCTTTGTTAAGGGTAGTTTAGACACCACCCTCTTTCTAAAGAAAGAAGGAGAAGACTTACTCATTATTTAAATTTTTATAGATGATATCTTTTTTGGATCCTAAAAAAAACAATGTGTTGAATTTAAAAAAAAAAAGAGTAGAGAATTTGATATGAGTATTATGCGAGAACTAAGCTACTTTCTTGGATTTAGTGTAAAGTATATGAATGATGAAACCTTCCTTAGCCAATATAAGTACATCATGGACATCCTTAAATAATATGAAATGGATAATGCTAAGGCCATGAATACTCTTATGAGCTGAACTGTTCAATTGGACAATGAACAAAATTGAAAATAAGTAAATTATAAAAAGTATAGGGGAATAATTGGATAACTTCTTTACTTAACTTCTAGCATACCGAATATTATATTTTATGTTTTCCTTTATGCTATATTTTAAGCTGATCTAAAAGAATCCCAAAAAAATGATGTTAAGAAAATTCAAACATACTTATTAGGCACTCCAAACCAATTTGGTATCCTAGACACAACACTTCTTTTGAAATAATAGAATATTCAGATTCTTATTTTGTAGGATATAGGGTAGATAGAAAAAGCACTTCTAGAACCTGCCAATTCATAGGACAATCCTTAATTTCCTGGTCCACTCAAAAATAAAACTTAGTAGCCCTCTCCATAGCTGAGGTGGAATATATAACATTAGGAAGCTTTGTTGCTTAAGTCTTATGGCTAAAACAACAACTCTTACTTCTTGGACTACATATAGGAACAATTCCAATTATGTGTGACAATACTAGTGCAATTTGCATATTCAAAAATCTACTTCAACAGCCCTATACAAAGGATATAGATATTAAGCATCACTTCATAAGATATCATATAACTAAGACAAATATAGAATTGCACCATATAGATAGAGAAGATCAATTGATAAACATCTTCATAAAACACTTAGCCTATGAAACCTTTAGCACCTTGAGGATAAAACTGAGTGTTTTAGACATTGATGCTTAATTCAAGACATAAAAAAAAAATAAAAAAATTTATTTGAAAGCATTCGTTCATATGTGTTTAAATTATATGTGTTTTTTCATGTACCTACTTATGTGTTATTGGTTGATCTTTTTGATAAAAAAAATTGATTTAAGATGTTTCCTGATCATCACACATACACCTCACTAAGTCACAAAATCTTTTAAATGTTATTAATATCATATTGTATGATTTATGCAGATCACAACGCCTCATTTAAATAAATGGTCTAGATTAGATCAATGAAATATCAACATCATACTGTACGAACCTATACTCATACTATACAATCCACTTGTCACTAACCCTTAAGGAAATTAGTCCTTTTGATATGAAATTATTACCAATCATATTGTATGATTCCTCTCTTCGTACTATATGATCTATGTGTCCTACTGGACTGGGATGAATTTAATTCAGTTGGCATTATAATATAGCATCTTATACTATACGAACACATATTTGTACCATATGATACATTTCATTTAACACCACACCGAAGACCCTTGGGATCAACACAATTACTTAAGATCATCTAGTAGGATACCCTGATCATACTATACAATTTGATTACTTTTTTGAATAGGTCATCCAAATGAATTAACTTCCCTGATTGTACTATATAAATCTCTATCATATTGTATGATACCCTAAAATCTATAAATTGGATGGTTTGAATGGTTCACCTCACTCAACTTCTTTCAAACTCATACTGTCTAAACCTACTTATTTAAAGGCTAGTGGAAGCAAATATGAAAGAATGACTTAGGGGAGCTCCTCCTCTCATCATTTTAATGATCATTTCCTCTCCACTAGGGATAAAGAAGACTACCATAAGTACAAAGAGGCAAAAATCACTTTTATTTTAAATCAACCCCCTTAACTTTAATGTGATGAACCTCTTTACCTCCACTACTCTTCAATTTCTCCTTCTAAAGGCTTTCCCTATAACTCTAAACTTCTTTATCAATTCTTATCCAATCTTAAGAGAAATCTAAAAATGTCTACCGTGACTTCTTTTGTTTATCATCAAAATGTAATCACCAAAGTCAATTTAGAAGAATATATAGGACTTTCTACCAAAGGGTCTCATTCCCAATACCTGATCTCAAATGATTTTTACTAGACTTCCATTAATATTCTACTTAGCAATTTGCCTTCAAACCAACACCAGCCCCTAGTCCAAACATTAAATTTGAATGCTTGTATCATCCAACATATCTTTAAAACATCAATTATACCCAAAGTTGGGGATCAAGTAAATATAACCCAACTTCTATCTGTAGTCACTAAATAATCATATCAAATAGCTAATTTGAAGAAGCTCAAATGATTCTAGACTATATTCATAATATGGCTCACATTCAACATCGAAGTACCCGAAGAAAAGAAAATGTTGCCTTAGGACACATTATAGGATATATCTTAACCCACAAAAATCCAACTCATATTTCCTGCTCCACCTGATATTGTTCCTATTTTTTATACGAATGCCTCCTTCCATATCCTTTTCCATTGGGGACATGAGAACAATGAGCTAGAATTTGATGAAGAAGGGGAATCTACTCCTGCAGGTGTGCTTCCACCACCACCAATTTCATCACCTGCTCCTACTTACCCTGGCTACCCTCACAATGACATCATCCAATTATTCGAGTAATTAAAAATCAGGCTCGACTACCATATTGACCAAAAATAATAGTATGAGGAAGAAATGTGATGGTTTGGAGAAAGATTTTCTTGATTGAAAATTATTTTTTCTACATTCATCAATTCTAAAAATAGGTTTGTGGACTAATTAGAAAAATTAGTTTTTGTGAACTAATTTTACTATATGATATGGATAGTACTATACGATTCGTTATGATCTTAAAACCCTAGCCGACAGATTAATTTAAGTAAGATTTTGAATTTTAATTTTTAAACTAATCTTACTATACGATCTCAATTGTAATATATGAATAATTAAAATCTTACAAAAACTAACCCCTATAATTAGTCAATCAAATCATGTTTTAATTAATAAAAATTGATTGTACTATATGATATTGATTGATCGTACAAAATAATTAATAGCAATGACATCTAATCATCCTAGAGATCATGCCAAACAAAACTATGATTTTTGAACTAATCATACTATACAATATTCTTATCATACTGGTTGACCTACTTGAAATCAACTAACCATAATATACAAAGAGAGCAGCATAGGATGATTAGAAGAGATAATTTTTAGTCATCCCATGAATCATCCCGTATAAATAGAGGTAATAAAATAGATCATAATGCATGATCTATCAATCATAATGTATGACGTGTTTATAAAATTTAAACAGATTGTTTGAAAAACTGTTCATATCATACTACCGTACATGACTAGTTTTGAACTAATCATACAATACAAGCTTGAATCATACTATTCAAACAATGATTGCTAACTTGAAATTTTAAGATTTATTGAAGTCTACTAGAAAAGTTATGCTTTAAGCTTTTCTTAGAAATCAAGATTGGAACATATGAATATAGAAGGAACTCTGAGGGAGGAGTTTTTGATTAGAAAATATTGGTTTGAGAGAGGAAGGAGAAAGTGAGCTTGAGTGTGAGGGAGAAGTAACGTGAGGGGATCACATGGTTGCTCTGGGCTAGCTATACCCTTGCTCCTCTTAGGTCCTTGGTGAGTCTTTTGGAAGCTATCTAGGGAGAGAGAGGCTTCTTAGTCCTACCTTTAAGATTCTCTACCTTCTCTAGAAGGGAGAAGAAAGAGTTGAGAATCTCTACCTTCTCTATAGAGGAAAAAAATAATCAAGGTCTGCTGCCATCACTGGAAGGGTGACATAGCATTCAACACTCTACCAGATCAAAGGTTTAGTGAAAGCGAGTCTATAAAGGCTTCTCCAACTTGCTGTGGAAGAAAAAGGAGAGTCACTTTATTTTTTAGAGTGAAGGACTACAGAGAGTGGACGTCGATCAAGATTTATTGAATCACTATAAAAAATCTATGGTGTTTTTTTTTTCTTTTTGCACCTTTATTTAGTTAATAACCGCTTGGAAAAATTTTGATTATTGCTCCATTATATAGATCAAAATTTCATCAAAATAAAATTTAATATTTTTGATAAAAATCTCTCGCTTCTGGAATCAATTAAATTTTGGTATTTTTAATTACTAAAAGTTTTTTTAAAAAATATTAATATTATTATTTTAAAGTTAAGGAAAACTTTTTAAACTACCAATTCACCCTCCTGTTGGTAAGCCTCGAGCTAGTTCCATAAGGTTTAACAACTTTCACAAACTTTTATTGGTCACGGTGGAGGTCCCATGCAAGAGAAACTTCCCATTCTTCATCAAATTCTAGCTCATCATGCCTTGTCCCTAATTAAAAAGGACATGGAAGGAGGAATCCATATAGAAAATATGAACATTATTTGGTTGAGCAGGATAATTGATTTGGTTTTTTTTAGGGAGGATATATACTATGTTTTTTCCTAAGGCGACATTTTATTTTCTTCGAGTAATGGGATGTCGAACATGTGCCATATTTTGGTTATAATAAAGATTCATTTGGGCTTCATCAATTTGGGTGACTACAAAAAGAAGTAGGGTTATGCTAACTCTATACCTAGCTATGGGTATAATTTAGGTTCTAAGGATATGCTAGATGATACAAACATTCTGAGTTAAACTGTGGACTAGTGGTTGGTGTTGGTTTATGGGCACAATCCTAATTATCAGGATTATAGAATTCTAGTCAAAGTTATTTGAGAGAAGTGATTGTGGGCGAGGTTCTTCTGTAGAAAGTCCTATATATTTTGGTATATAAATCTTAATGATTTCTACATATTATCGGCAAAAGAAGGAGGTTATGGTATATGTTTCATGATTTAGCCAAAGGTTGGCTAAGAATTCATAAAGAAGTTCATAATTATAGGGTATGAGTTTGAGTTAGTTGAGTGAATTAAAATGTTCAAAGCATTCCAATTTATAGATTTCAGCTAGATCGTACAGTACGATCAAGGTTTATACAGTACGACCAAGAAAATTAATTTCTCTAGATGACTTGTAGAAAAAGTGGTCCAATTGTATAGTATAATCAGGATCATTTTAAATGATCTTAAGGAATTGCGATCGTCCTGAGGAGTCATCAGTACAGCATTTGATAAAAAGTATTATACAGTATGAATGGGTGTTTATACAGTACACAATACAATTTATCATGTCAGTCGAACTAAATTCATCCCAATCCAGTATGATATGTGTATCGTATAGTACGAAGAGAGTATTGAAAATTCATGAGGGGTTAAACTGTAAGAAACTAGTTCCTAGGCTAACCAAGAGGTGGTTAATTAGATATTTAAAAACTTCTTTATCAAAAGAAAATTGCTTTATAACTTGATATAGAAAAAAATTTAATTCAAAATAAAAAAAATCAACATTTTCACCCAAGTAGTTAATTGCAGGAAAAATAAATGCAAAAATAATAAAAGGAGAAAAGACATAAAAATTTATAGTGGTTTGATCAACCTGATCTACATCCACACCTTGGATAATCCCTCTCCATGTATTTCACTAAATAGAAGTGACTCTCATTTTTCTCCCACAGCAAGGCGGATAGGCCTATACAAATGATGTTTCACCTCCCCGGTGAGGCAAAGAATCATGACTGTTTTATAGGCACAGAACCTCAATTATATTTTCACTCTCTTGGTGATGGTCAGAGAACCAAAACTCTATTTTCATTCTCTAGGTGATGGTTAAAGAATCATGATCTTTTCTAATTCTCCAGAGCCATAGAGATTCAAGCAGATGCTTGTAGGTACTAGCCAAGATCCTTGTTTGGAGAAACCTTATTAATCCCCTCACAACTTCTCCCTTATAAAATCTCCCTCTCTTCTCTCACCAAGCTCTCCATCTTCACTTACCAAGTTCCCTCTCAAGAAGATTAAGTAGCAAAAGATATATATCAAGAGTGCTAAAAATCCTTAAATAGAGGGCTTAAAAAACCCTAATTTCCAAGCCATCCATCTTTTATTTGTACAATACAATACACATATCATATGGTACGATCAATTCAATTCAAACACATCCAGCAAGATCATTTAAAAGACTATTTAACTTTCATAATAAAGTGTATAGTACGATCACAAATCATATGGTATAATATGCATAAATTCCTTATGTTTGTTTGGGACGATCCTTGGGACAACCAACTTCATACACGAGTTATCGTCTAACACTGGACATTATAAAATATGATAAGTACAAAAATTATGGATTTTATTTATTATGATCCAAGGGATGACTAATCTCGTACATTGGTAATCATACATTATGAACTATTTTATATAGTATGATTAATTATAATAATTATTTATGATATGATTTGCTGATATCGGGGATTAATTAAGAAATAGTTCAGTTAGTGTGTATAATATGATCCTAATCTTACTGTATGATCAGTACATAATTAAAATCTTCCTTACCATTGGTGGCTAGGGTTTGGCATAGCACAACAGATCGTATGGTAAGAATTAAAAGCGTATAGTACAATACTCGTATCGTCTAATATGAGGCAAAATTATATAGTACGAATTACTTAAAAAGAAAAAAAATCTCTCAAAAATTATTTTCTCTCTCCCCCTTTGTGTGTGCAAGGTTGCTTAGCAAAGATATCCACCCAATTACATGATGTAACTCAAGAAAGAAATAATACATAATAAATTGAAATTTATAGACTATAACTCTGGTTTACCTAGTCTTAAGCTGATCAAAATTGCAGGTGAACGGTGGAATGAATTCCTAAAATCTTAGTACACAAAAAAATACAGTATCATAGAAATAGAAGAAAGCAGTAACATAAACAACAATGTTTGTTATCATAAAAATACAAATATAGTGTTTATATCATATCTGCAATAATATCCACCTCTTTGATGGTGGAAAACATTGTTGTTTTGGTTTTTTTTTCAAAAAAATTGCTTTCTTATATATTTCCTCCTTAGAAAAGATAACAATATGAAATAAAGAAACAATCAACATAATCAAGTATCTTGTAATTAAAGGAATTGGATTCTAGAGTTTGTACATCTAACTTACCATCTTTATAGAATAAAATCCTTTGTTTAAACAAAAAATCTAATTCAAGAATTACAATTAGATAAGGAATCTTAGCATTTTCAGACTGCTAGCATGAAATATATTGAATAAAATATTACTATAAAAGTGATGAATGAAGAACCAAGATTTTCCAGAATCAAGTATTAAACACATTATGAAACATCGGAATTTTATAAGACTTAAAGATTTACCAGAAAGAGAAGCTAATTTTGATTGGGCTCAATTTGCGCTCTTTTATCAATTTTATGCGGACATTGCACATCTTTTATTTTTGATACACTTAGTACATCTTTTACTTTTTGGCATCATAAAACATCTTTTGATTTTTTGGATTATTTTGTGCCTCTTTTGAATTTTTTGCAAATTGCTTCCTTTCTAAATCTCTAGGAATCTTAGTTGTAAGATTATCTTCCAAATAGAAGAGAAGAATAACTCTCACTCTTATATAAGGAGGAATAATATACAAAACAAACTTGAGTTTTTCCAATATGAATAAAAGCCTAATATAGAAAAATAATGAATTTCATCCATCAAATTTGCATAATATATCCATGTTATAAAAAATGTAGTATAGTGAATAAGATTTCATTTCAACCATCTTAATTCTATTTCAATTCAATTTTTTGAAGCATACACAATGAATTATCACGCAAATAAAATAAAATGGGATATATAAATTCATGAATTTCAATCTAGTTAGTTTAAAATTGTTAGTAATTACTTATTTGAACCTTTTAAGTAAGAGTAGAGGTATGTTTACACAAAATAGAAAAAGCATAATTCAGGCGAAGTCAAGTTATATAGTATGATCTAAATCATACAGGATGGGTTTATTTGCACAGTATGAGTTCATTTATATAGTACAGTTTCATTCATACAATATGAGTTAATTCATATAGGAAGATCAACAGAAAACATTAATTTGGTAGACTACTAATTTTTTAAGCAAATAGCATAGAAACAAGATCTACGAGCATAAATAACTTACAGGGAAATACCATTTGAAAGAAAAACTCCCCTTTTTTATGAAAGAAAAAACTAACACAATAAGAACTTGAAAGAAAATTCCATTTCAAAACAAAATACAAATAGACATGTATAGAATTAAAAGTAAATCATACTATCATAACAAGAACAAAGAAACTAGTACGAGAATGGGTCCAGATTAGAGGGTGGAGGTGGTTGTAAGAACTGACAAAAATTATCATACTGCTACTGTATTGTGGTGAATTGGTGTTGAATATTTCCAGATTACTTTTGAACCAACCCATATCATTATTGTGTTAGGATTTGCTATTGATCCAAGTGAATCTCCAGTCTATTAAATATCTGAATTAGCTCCTCATATTGGAAGTGGTGAGAAGGTGGTGCAGGTGTAGGATCAGCTACAGGGGTAGCTTCTCCATCATCATCAAAGAGAGGATATTCAGGTTCCTAATTCCTATGAAATAACATCTTAAAAGATGCATCCGAAAGAAGATTGGTTTGTGATCAGGAGGTGTAGGATATGTGATGTTGTTTTCAATTCAGGATATATAGGATCACATGTCCTAAGGCAATGTTTTGCTTTCTCCTAGTTGTTAGGATTCAAATGCAAGTGAGGTTTTGGATGTAATCAATAGTATTTGAGCTTCATCCATTTAAGTGTTTGACATTATAAAGTAGGTGACAATTGATAATAGGGGAGTAATATTTATTTGGTCTCCAGCTTTAGGTATGATTGAAGTTCTCATGATGCGCTGGATAACCCTAGAATTTTGGTTAAGGGTCAGAATCAAAGGTTGGTGGTAATTAAGGGCAACATTTCTTAGCAAAAGGTTCATAACACTCCGGTATAAATTAGATCTAGAGGACATGGCTACAGTTCTATTCCCTTGGGTGTTAAGTTGAAGGCAGATTATTATATCTTCCTTAGTGATTTCTACATTTAGCAGCACACTAAGGAGGACATAACTGTAGCATCCCAACTAATCCTAAGATTTGCTAGAAATTTATAATGGATTTCTGAATGGAAGGGATAGACTAAGGTTAAGAGAAATTGAAGTACAATAGTGTGGAAAAGGTTCATTACTAGGAGGCTAAGAGCTTACTGATTAAGGACCTCGAGGGTGTGATCTTGGATTCCATGTACTTTTTGTAGGTAGCTTCTTCAGAAGCTATTAGAAAATGATCATCTGAAGGGTTCTGAGTGGAGGAAGCCCCCTGTGTTTGATAACTACATTTTCCACCAGTCATTACAAAGATTGGAATGCAAAAAGAAGGGATCTTAAGAGAGGTGTGAAAATTTTGAAGAAGGTTGGCTATATAAATAGAATTTGAGCAAATTGTACCGTACGATCAAGATATCGTTCCAGACAATTGCATGCAATAATTTCAGCCAGATGATGGGTCAAAAGATGTGTCTGATCATACTGTTTGATCATACTTCGTAGGACCAATTAGAGACATGGAACTTGTTTGGAAGAGTCAGCATGTTCAACCTTTGACAAAGGGTTTCATACAATACAATTGAGGATTCATACAATATGATTAACAATAAATGTTGAACTAACTAAATTAAATCGTCTGGATTACCAGATGCATCATATAATATGAATTAGGATTGAGCTATGTAATTGAAAATCATTGATACAATCTAAACTATCCATTGAGATAATGGATAAGATGAAGGTGGTGCTGTGTAGATTGTATAATATGATTAAGCTTTGTACAGTATGATATCAGATGAAATTTTTCATATTCAAGAAAAAATAGTGAAGTTTAGTGAAGTGGCCTGTGTGATGATCAGGACAAAAACATATAATAAAATAATAAATACATGAACAAAATTAAACAAGAAAAACCAAGCTAAAGAATAAACAAACAAAACCAAAAACAAGAAAATTACATGACTACACAAACCCAAAAACAAACCATATACTTTGAGAAGCTCATGAGTGGTTGATCTCAATTTATAGGAATTAAATATTGAGCCCAAAAACCACATGCTCCCACTAGGTTTTTTGTGAGAGCCCTTACACCCAAAAATCATGAAAGAATAGTTTTGGGAGCCCAAGTGAATTTGGGTCCCTTCTTGTATTTTGATGAATCATCAGAATGCATGCCATGTTGTGTTTGATGCAACTTTGGTCTCCACACCCAATATGTTCTATGATGAATATTGCAAGTGTGGCTAATATGTCATAACATGCTACATGAATAATATCTAACATCAGGAAAACGGTTAACTAACCTATGAAAGTAATGAATCCTATTCCTAGGTTTATGAGAAGCATGACATGGTGAGTGCATACAAACAAGTTTATTTTGAAAAGCATTTACTTTTTCTAATAGCATTTCATTATCACTTTCAAGAGCAGATATTCTAATTTTTAAAGAGTGCTCCCTTAGATCTATAATGTTAGCTCATGTTTCTAACTCTTTAAATGATTTTTCTAAATCAAGATACAGCTCTTTTAAAGAATCACTTGTTTCATATAAAGCAGAATATTTCTTATTTAATTCATGAAGCTCATCTAATAAAGCCATATGATCTGTATCAACATCAGAACCACCTTTTTAAGTATTTGATTTTCTTTTTGTGGAGCTGAACATTCAATTTTCAAGCTAGAATGCTTCTTTATTAGTTTCCTATAAAAATCATGAATCTCTTCTGAAATATTAAGTAATTTATCATGTGAAAGTTGACATACCTCATCTTGATCAGATTGATTAAGATAGTTCTTTGACTTTATGCACAAACATTTCACTTCCTCTTCTACTTTTGTTCTAGATTAATATGAAGCTGAGTCAGCTAGAAAGGATTTCTAAGATCTTTGCTTTTCTTTATAGTACTTTACTTTTTCTTCAACATTCTCCTTGCTTTGGTGACCTTTGAGATTTGGGCAATTAGTTTTAGCATGCCTTGGTTTCCTATGATTTATAATAAAAGTCAGAAATGTTAAAATAAAATTCAAAATAATTTTTAGAAAAGTTATTAAAAATTAGAGATGATTCGAAATAAATTTTCTCAAAATTTAAAATTATTTGAATTAAGTTTTAATTAAATATTAATTATAATTAAAAATCACACACCTAAAATTTAAAGTTATTTAAAATTTAATAAGTATTTAATTTTAAAATTTATTTTAAATTAAAATATTTGAAATTCTAATTTTTTTTTATATATTATATTAATTTTTTTTATCTTATTTGAATTTTATTTAATTTTTTGAAATTTCTAGTCACTAAAAACATTTAAAATAATTAAAAATATAATTAATATTCAAAAATAATTTTAAAATAAAGTTAAAATAAATGTAAAATATTCTCTGATTATTTAAAAATTAAAAATTTACAAATATTTAAATAAATAAATAATTAATTAATTTTAATGTTATTATTATTAGTGCAATTATAAAATAAGTTTAACCAAAAATTTAAAGGGAAAAATGTCTCTTTCTCGCAAATGACACAATCAAATTCAGTAAAATTTTAAACAAAGCCGAGAATAAAGAGAAATCTTGGGGAAGTGATTTTAAATTTCAAAATAAAGTTTTAATGAAGTTTTTGTTTTAACCCATAAATAAGTTTAACCTACTTGTTAATATAGAAGAAGCAATTACAAAGTCCTTAGACGAGATCATTAGCTCATTAATGCTCTTACGATCTACAAAACAAATCAAAAGAAAACTTACGAGCCGAGTTTCTCTAATAATAAAAAATATATAGCACCCTAGTAACATTCTAATGATGTTATAAAAAAGCATCCAAAAAAGAAAGATAATATTAATGGAATAAAGCCCAATCTTTCTACAAAAAATTCTGAAGGCAGCCAAAAGCTGCTTCACTTGCAAAGGGAAAAAATTGTAAAAAGGAAGGCTATACCACCAAAAAAGATAGGTTAAATAATAAGCATAACAAAAATGATAGCTAGGAAAAAAGAGGAAGAAGCAAAATCTTCTCCAAATGAAGTTAATCCTAGAAATAAGACTAAAAAAGCTCATAATACACATAATATGATAAGCCTCATTCAAAAAATCCACAGGCCACTCAATCCTACCTTCAGGGTCAACCAAAACCACCTTGGCAAAACCCATCTAGCAAACCATAGTACCCCCAGAAAAATAGCATGGGTTAACCATAATCCCAACATTAATAACCACACTAGACCCCCAAAACCAGATAAGCAGATGGCAAAATGCCAACCAGGTGACAAACAACCATAGCCTGTAGTCAACTACCATACCAACAACATGTGACAATAATCAAGTGACAACAACCAAACCAACAGCAGCACAAACATAACAAGAAAGCTCAGCCAGAACCTTACGGTTACCTCCAGCACCCCAAATACTGATGGTAGAAGAGAAACAATGAGATGAACCATCAGCATTATAACACGAGAAATCATGGCTCAAGTCTACATTCACCAAGACAACAGCTAAACATGAAAGCTTAGAATTATGGCAACAGCAAAAACAAATTAACCAAAAAAAGAAATACTAGATAATAATGCCAAGATTTATGTAGCACATAAAAGCCCAAAACATGGAGAATAACTCATTCATAAATAGAAAAACACCAGTCGAAAAGTCCATCCAACCAGTAATATGGTCAACAAACCTCCATCAAGAAATAGAAAAGAACATCCATATATCAAATCCAAGATGTAAAGGAACCTCCACATCATAGATGGCCCAACCATCATAAACATTGAACCAGGTAATATACGAAAACACCACAGCACCCTAGTAATCCAGCAGGTGAAACTAAGAAGCCCAAAAGTCTACCCAGTAAATAGAACTCCAAATAAATTAGCCAAACTAGAATAACAACTAAGAATCAAAACAATTAAGATCTAACATAAGGGAAACCACAAGTATCAAGATTAAGAAAACCACGAAGTGGCACAGGACTAGTGCACCAAATAACATCAGAAAAATAATCAAGGCTATAACCCCACATAGCAAGCCAAGGAGCACAGTCATTTCTATCCTTGCTAACATGGTGAAATGAGTAGATAAAAAATAGCATCAGCTTTTTAATTTCCCTAACATGATAGAAGAGATTATGAGTACAGCACATCTCATCATCAGCTTGAAAAAGTTGAAAATCATAATCAGAATTAACTTTAATATACAAATTAGTTAAGTTAAGAGGGATGCATAACTGAATACCATAGAGATGGTCATAGTGATAGCAGTAGAATAGTTACCATTATGAACTGGACCCGCAAAAGCAATAATAAGGTAGCTATTACTATCACTAATAACACCACCATAACCAACATATAAACCAGTATAAGTACCATCCACATTCAACTTAAAGAAATTAATGGGGGTTTCTTCCAATAGATAATATTAGAAATAGAAGGAGCACGATCAAAGTATAACCCTAAAGCAGTACCAACAAAGTAACAGTTTTTAAAATCCTTGATAGAAAGCAGATTAAGCATATATTTAAGAAAAAAATGAGAGTTAAAGACACAAGAGCTAAAACCTTATCCTTCACCTTCTGAATAACATTACGATGGCTCATTCTCACATTATTGAAAAGGGATTGATTCCTTTCCAACCAAAGAAACCAATGATTGAGAGAAGGAATAACATTACATATGTGACCTTTAGAGTTAGTAAACTAAGACATAAGCATATATTTAAGAGAAAGATGAGAGTTAAAGCAATTTAATTGAAACAAATCATCTAACAACAACATGACCAAATATAAAAACATGATGCATATTCTCCATGTGAAAATAATACTGACACTTGGAAGCCAAGTTAAAACCTTTTTTTGATGATATTATCATCCGTAGGATTAAATCTATACAAGAATCTCCAAACAAAAACAAAAATAGTAGAACGAATGCTCTTATGCAAAATATTATTAAAAATGTTATCAATATTTCTTTTATATCTAAAAGTATGCCAAGCACTCTTTAAGTGAAAACCACCATCTTTTGATAGATCTCATAAAATAACATCTTTAGAAGTAGTATTGATTGTCATGTTTAAAATAAGATGGAGGTTGCAATCAGGAATCTCATTAGAAAGCTTTTCATAGTCCCATAAATTATCATTTAAAAAGAATTGACCTTAACCGAAGAAGTAGAGGAAGAATTCAAAATAGAGTTAATAGAGTGTTTACCTAACCAATGTTCTTGCCAAAAGAAAATATTTTCATCATCAAGGCCCCAAGAAATAAAAGGCTCCACCTCCCATTTAACCTTGCAAAGCCTTTTCCAAACTTTAGAGTCACCTTGTTTAGAAAAATAATTAGTAGGATGCTTACCAACAAAATACTTAGAAATCATAAAATTAGCCCAAAGATTCTTATTAGAATGCAAATTATACCAAAGTTTAAAAGAAAAAGCCTTACCAAGGTCATAAAAGTTCTTACAACCAAGACCACCTTCAGCCAAAACACCACAACACTTCTCCCAAGCAGCCCAATGGATTTTAGAGCTTGAAGAAGTGCCTTTCCAAAAAAATTTATTTATAAGCTTGTGCACCCTATCACAAACAGCTTGAGTCAGAAAAATAGTTTGAAAACTATAAATCAGTAACACACAAAGAACAATTTTAATAAGAATAACTCTACCACCAAAGCTAAGGAAATTGGACTCCCATGATGATAGCTTATTTTGAACAGAGGCAATAAGATCATCGAACAAAAAGGATCTCCTCCTTCCATTTAAAAGAGGAACGCCTATGTATTTGATGGGAAATTGAGCAAGGGTAAAGCCAGTAAGATTATTAATAGTTAAAATATGATCATTTGAAATTATCTTGGAAGAAATGAAATAACTTTCTTTTTTGTTAAAGGATAAGCCACTCACCATCTCAAATTGATAAAAGAAATCCATATGTTTTTGAATTTTATTAATAGTCCCATTAAGAAAATAATAAAATCATCCGCAAAGCATAAATGAGATATGGGAACACCTCCCAAAGTTCTTAAATAAAGACCAGGATTAGCATCAAACAAGTTGTTAAGACCCCTAGAAAGAAATTTAGCAACCATAATAAAGAGAGCCAAGGAAATAGGATCACCTTGCCTTAAGCCATGAGAGGCTTTATGGAATCCATTATCAGAACCATTAATAATAATAGAAAAAAAAACATCTTCAATATAATTCTTAATAAACTTGATAAAGATAGAGTTAAAACCAAAAAATTCTAAGGTAAGATAAATAAAATTCCAATCAATATTATCATAGGTCTTGGCAATATCAAGCTTCAAAATTAAATTAGCTTTTCTCACCTTAACATCAAAATCTTGACAGTACTCTTGAGCCAACAAAATGTTATCCGTAATGGCCCTACCTTTCACAAAACCCATCTGATTAGGAGAAATAATTTTAGGTAAATTAAAAGTAAGATAATTCATAATAATTTTAGATTTCAACTTATTGAAAAAAATACAAAGACTGATAAGTCTAAAATAATTCCAATTGTTAACAACATTGTTTTTAGCAATAAGCATAATATAAGTATAAGTAAAAACTTAGGTATAAGGTTACCAGCAAAGAAATCTAAAGTAGCAATAAAAATATCATTTCCAATAATAAGCCAAGCTTTTTAAAAGAAAAGAGTGGTAAACCCATCAGGCCCAGCCACAGACTCACTATTCATATCAAAAGAGTCTCTTTAACCTCCTCAAAAGGAGGCCTAAAGAGAATGATATTCTCCTCATAAGAATAAGGGAAGGAATGAAAGAATGAACAATAATCTGAGCTAGGGTAAAAACTTTATTGAACCGGGTTTGAAAATGTTGCACAAGTAAATTAGCAATCTCCATAGAATTATCAGTAAAAGAACCATCCTCCCTTTGGAATTTATTGACACTATTTTTAACCCTTTTTCTCTTAAATAATGTATGGAAATATTTAATGTTGTTATCACCTTCAAGTAAATGCTTAGCAATAACTTTTTGCCTCCAAAAAACTTGTTCATGAGCTTGAAAATTAAAAAGATACTCTTTGGACTTCTTTAAAAGGGAGAAATTACTATCAGTAGGGTCATCTTTACAATATAACTCAAGAGAATTAACAAGTTGCTTAGCTTGCAGGATATTAGAGAAAAGATTTTTAAAGACATGTTGATTCCACAAATTTAAAACTTGTTTCAGCCTTTTCAGCTTAAACCAAAGTCTTCTTATACCGAAAATAGTATTATCAGGATGTAACGGAGCTTGCCAATTATTTTGGACAACATGCAAAAAAGAGTCATTACTTAACCACATGTTCTGGAATCTAAATTGGGATGAAACATTAACATGCCTAAACTTAAGGCTAATAAGTAAAGGGGAATGATCCGACAAAGTTCTACTCATATGCTGCATATTGGTGGAAAAAATATAGTTAAGCCAAGAATCATTAAAGGGAACATGATCCACCCTTTGCCATAAGTGACCCCTATTCCAAGTAAAGTTATTACCAACAAAACCAGTATCAATTAGATTACAAGTTAAAATAATATTATTAAAATCCTCCATAGAATGATAAGAAGGAGAGGAACCTCCAATCCTTTTAAAAGGGTTAGTGCTAGCATTAAAATCACCACCAATAAGCCAAGGAAAATTGTAAATATTATGAAAATTAATAAGTTGCTCTCAAAGAAATTTTCTATTATAAAGAGAGGAATCAACATACATAAAATAAGCACAACAATTAAAATTAAGAGCCTCAACTTTATAATGCAAGAGCTAAGTAAAATCACCAATAACATCAATTTTAATCGAGTCTTTCTAGAAAATCCAAATCTTATTAGTCACATTAGAAATAGCATGATTAAAACCCAAAAACTGAGAAGTGTTAAACAACATAGAATATGAAATAAGAGGCCCAAGAAACATAAGAATAGAAAGGTTATGCACACGACATAAGTTCTTAACACAAATTCTAGAAGAAGGATAACCATTGCCCCTCACATTCCAAATAATAGCATTAAACACAAAGAAAAAACTTAATGGGAAGTATGCGATCGAGTGTTTCCAAGATGTTGTAAAGAAATATGATTAGGCTTCCTTCCTCTTTTACTATGAACTTTACTAAAACTAAAGTCATTATCATCTTTGGCAAAACTTTTAGCAGCAATATGCATATCCTCAATATCAGTCAAAGTATTACTATTATAATAAGAAGTTGAGATAGTCTTATTACCACTTGAGTGCTCCCTTAGAGAAGTCTATTGAGGACATTCATCCTCTATAAACATACCATCATCCTCTATAGTATCATGGTTCCTCACAACAAGTTTTTCAATGCATTTAGAGATAGACGAGCCATTTTCCATGGAAACAAATTCTCCTTCCTCTAAAGGAATATCTTTCCTCTCACCCTTTTTGCAAGGCACTTGAATAGCCAAAACTTCTTGATCATTTAAAGGATTAGTAGAAGTAGAGATAAGCATAATACCACTAGAGTCATTAACATTTTTATTAAGAGTGCAAGAAGGAGTAGTTTCAGTAATAGCAATATTAGGAACTTCAATACTAGTCAAAGTATGCGCCATGTTCTTTTCACATGAAATAGTATTTTTTTTTTTTGAAGAAATGCATATAACACTTTTATTTAATCGAGAAAAGATACAAATAACTAAGTGATTGAAACACAATCACATTCCTCCTTTAACATAGAAATAAAAGTAGGAGGAATCTTATTATCACCTAAATCTTCCCAAAAGAAATCTAAAGAACAAGCATAGTTAGCACAAAAGTTAGCTAACTTGTTGCAATTTGTTTTTGTAAAGAGAAACAAAACTTGATTAAATCAAAGAGAAAAGAAAAATCTCCTTCACGGGCTCCTTATTGTATAACTTATGAACAAAGTTGATCTCATTTTGGTTGTCTCCTTATACAATTATGTTGCGAATCCGAGATTATGGATTAGACTTTTGATGATAGCAAACATTCATGTTTTTCTATGACTGCCTTACCTATGAATTTTTCAGGACCACAAGATCGAATGCAACTCAAAGCCAGCTCAAGATCGGGTAGATTAAGGTTGAGTCAAGTCTGTATTTTTTCCTTTCTTGAGTCAATTGTAAAAGTGGTTTATGAAGCTAAGTAACCTTGCAGACACACACTTGAGGGGTTTTCTGAGTTTTTTTTATTTTGAGTACATCATCCTGGATGATATTCCTATCGGCCAGGACGATTCAACTAAAAATAGAAACCCTAATAAGGGCATCCTGGTTAAGCAGTCGTCATTAAGCAAATCTTCCTGGATGATCCTTGTATCGGCCAGGATGATAGGCTCAAATCAGAAAGAATCAGCCACCATGATCAATTTAGGTATTCTTTATTTTAAATTATCAAACAGGATGATCAATACATCGGCCTGAATGATACAACATAATTATTCCTAAATTAATCTGCAATTATGGAAAGCAATTAAGGCTAATTTATACGATCACATTGGCCTGGCTGATTGCAGGATCGGTCGGGACTATGTCCTGGATAATAGACATCGGCCAGCATTTATTCCGGGCGATGTTCAGGATGATTGTACTCGAATTTGAACTAATCATCCAGGAAGATATTGTATCAGCCTGGACGATGTAACCAACTTTCTTCTGATCGTCCCAAATCATCCCGGCTAATTAAGCTTATTTTATACTAATCGGCCAGGACGATATTCCTATATTTTTGGATGATAAAGTTGATTCTTGAAATTCTATTTAAAGGACCCAAATTTTCTCATGCAAAATACCTTGAGTGCTGTTGTCTTGACCTGAGAGAGCCTTGGGAGAGGGAGAGGGAGAGAGAGAGAGGGGAACTTGTGTGGGGGAGTTTGTGAGAGGGTTCATAAAGGTTGCTGCAAGCAAGGTTCTAAGTCATTTTCTCTGTTCTTCGTCCTTCATCCTTGGGAGGTTCTTGGGAGGTCTACTTCAGTAAAAGGTCCAGGTTCTCTGTCCGCTTCAGGAGGAAGCAAAAGGAGTAGGTTCTCTGCCGCACCGAGGTTGGTGAAAAAGAATCTGTTTTAAAGGCTTCTTTGCCTAGCTGTAGGAGCTAAAGGAGAGACACTTAGTGCAATACTCAAAGGGTGCCTCCGAGGGGTGGACGTAGGTCAAGGATTGACCGAACCACTATAAATCTGGTGTAATCTTTCTTTATTTTTCCTCCATGGTTATTTATTTTTGTACTCTGATTTCTGTGGTGATTTTGGTTTTAATTTTGTGCTAATTTCCTGAAAAAAGTAGATCCTTTCACTTTCAAGTGATATCAGGGCAGGATTCAAAAAAATTATGTTTGAAAACTTTTTAAATTTTGATCCATGGCTAACAACAGTAATTATAATGCAACAGAAGGATATTCAATAACATGACCACCTTTGTTTGATAATCTTTCTTTTAATTTTTGGAAAACTCGCATGTCTACTTTTTTACAATCAATTGACTATCATATGTGGATGCTTAATAAAGAAGGATATTCTCCACCTTCTCGTGAACTTAATAGAATTAAAATCAAAGTACCTTTTATTGACTGGACTTTTAAAGAAAGAGATCTTGCGTAACTTAATGCAAAGTGTTTGAACTATTTTTTCTATGCTTTAAAATCTGAATATTACATGCGTGTTTCTACTTGCTCTACTAGAAAAGAAATTTGGGATAAATTGTGTATCACCTATGAAGGCACAAATGAAGTTAAGCAATCTCGATTGAACATTCTTTTGCTTGATTATGAACTTTTTCATATGAAATCTAATAAAACAATTTTTGATATGTATGCAAGATTTACTCAGATCGTTATTTCGTTGCATGCCTTTGGAAGAGAACTTTCTAACTATGAAAAAGTAAACAAAATTTTAAGATGTTTGCCTTCCTCTTTTGATGCTAAAATTACTGCAATTTCTGAGTCTAAAGATTTGAATACATATTTGATCGATAACTTACTTGGTTCACTTATTGCTTACAAGCAAGGGGTAAACCAAAGAAATCTTGACGCAGGTGAGAGAAAGAAGGAGAAAATGGTGGCACTTAAGGGAAACAACTCGGACACTGATTCATCCAGAACTAAAAATGAAGATATTTCCTTAATCACGAGGCAATTTAAGAGATTTCTAAGGAAGAAGCACAAGCATCATCAGAATTGGAGAAAAGGTAAGGATAATAAAAATTTTAAGAATTCTAATGACATGATTTGTTTTGAATGCAGGAAACCAGGACACATTAAAGTTGATTGTCTTACGCTAAAGGCACACCCAAGTAAGGAGAAGGGTGAGGAGAAACTAAACTTCAAAAAAGACAATAGCAATAAGCGATTCCAAAAGTCATTCTAGACAGATTCTGCATCAGATTCCTCTTAAACTAAACCTGAGGAGGAGACAATAAACTTATGCTTAATGGCAGATATTAATCTTGGTCAAAGTGACCAAGATGAGGTATGTTAACCAACGTATGATCAATTATTAGAAATTTGTGAGCACATGCATGCATCAAATAAAAAACTCAAAAAATCTCATGCTAGTTTGAAATTAGAATTTTTAAATTTGCAAAAAGAGCATGAAAATATTTTAAAAGAAAATTCTCAAATTGATAGCAACCACATGTCCTTACTTGATGAGTTTGATGCATTAAACTAAAAGCAAAATGAATTATCTAATGCACATGATTCTTTAAAATCATCCCATGCTTAGTTAGAAAAAGAATTAACAAATCTGAAAGTTTTTGGAAATAAATCATTACATGTTTTTAAAAGGAAGCATCACCATAGGAGTAGATTAGTGCATCCTTTTCCTGATGTTAGATGTTTTTCATGTGGCATGCTTGGACACATAGCACACACTTGCACCATTCATCGTAGCACACATTAGGTATGGAAACCCAAATTGCATAATTCATTTCATAACACTCATGCATCACATTCTTCATTTCATAATACTCATGCATCACATTCCTAAATCTGACATTTGATGATTTTGCAGGTGTGCTCTCACTAAAGATCTCGTGAGAGCATATGATTCTTAGACTACGGAGGCTCATAAACCCTAATTGCTTATTTCCACTACTTAATCAAAACGAGTTACATGATTTTCTGATCAATTGCTTATTGTTAACTTCTTTTCTTTCCTTTTTTGTTTCTTTCTTTATATTTGTCATTTTTTACTTTTGTTGATTTAGCACGTTTCTTTTTGGATCGTCGCTGAATTGATATTTTCTCCTTATTTTTATTTTTTGAAGATTTATGGTCAATGTTTTAACATCTCTAAATCAGATAATGGGAGAAACACCGTTGATGGTTTCCCTCCCTCTAACCTGTTTTAATGGTATAATTCTCTTCTCTAAACAATAGTCTATCTCAAATTAACAACTGATTTTAAAATTAAGATTTTTTCTACCTTGCTACAGTAATATACCTTATATTTATAATATTCAAAGCTTTTATATATCTTTCAAGTTAATTGAAATCTTGCCATTACATTTATCATATAATTTCTAAAGTCTGCTTTGTGGTCTATTCTTCCTTATATTAGAGAGTGAGTTTCTCTTCTCTAATATCTAAAAGATCTACTCACAACTAAATATATTTTAAGAGTTGTTAAAAAAGGGATCTAGCTTGCAAGAACAAAAAATAAAAGGCCAATGATGCTAAAAATAAAAAGATGCACAATGACGCAAAATTGAAAAATATATGCACAAAAGTGTATAAAAAAAGCGCAAAGAGCGTCATTCAAATTGACAATAGGCATAAAATGAGCCCAAAAAAGATAAGCTTACCCCTCTTTCAAACTTTTAAAATTTTAAAAGAATTCATGGGTTGCTTGATATTTTAAAAGGCTTGATTTCAAATTCCATGATTAAGACAAATTGCTTTGGTATATTATTCTATAAGATATTTTCTTTGAAGAAAGTTTTGAGCGGATCTTTTTTTCTAATTAGTTTATTCTGAGGAAGATCTTTTGTTTACAAAAGACGATTTTGCTCTGAAAGGAGTCCGAGCTAGGGTTAACAGGATCGGATATTCTACCATTTTCAAATTTTGACTCTATTAACTCATTGATCTTACAAATATTTATAATTTAATTATTTGGTGCATTTATCATATGCATGCCTTGCTAATTAAAAAAAATCATTTTTTTGTCTTATCATTTTTATTGGTTTTGTTACTTTAGTTTGATTTTAGTTTCCCCCTCCTTTTTGTGGTGATTTTGGTTTTAATTTTGTGCTGAAGAAATTTTTTTAAAATACCAATTCACCCCCCCCCCCCCCCCCCCCCCTCTTGGTTAGCCTTGGGCCAGTTCTTAAGGGCTTAATATCCCTAACGTACTTTCAAATTTACCTTTCAAATCAAGCATCCAATCCTTTAAAAAAATTTTTAATGCTAAAATAGATAGAAGCTCCACTTGTGTTGAATCCCAATGCATACAATTGACCCCAAAAGCATATAAGAATCTCCCCTTATGATCTCTAAAAACTCCTCCCCCTCCAGCATTATAATTTCTTTCTAAAGAAGAATCAATGTTTAGCTTAATCCATTTGGGTGGAGGGGGACACCAAAAAGAATAAAATAGCTTAGAAAGTTGATTGGAATCCTAGTGGTCCGAGCTTTGATTAAGATTGAGAGAAGCTGAGGACATGCTTAAAGCATTAGCATCAATAACATATAAACTATCTTCTTTACCTCTATGAACTATTCTATTTCTACTCTTCTAGCAGAAATAAACAGCATTACAATAAAGGTTTCTGATGAAAGGATTGAGTTCAACATAAGAATTGAGACCAAATAAACAATCATTTAAATAACAAAAAACTGGAAGTAAGAATCCCCATTTTTTGATCAACTTGGACAATATTTATCAATTTTGAACATTTGACAGCAATGTGTTCTAAATTTTCAAACATTAAATAACCTTTGAGACATTTTTTATGATCCATTAACCTTCTATGTGATAAGAAATCATTTGATGGAAGTGCATTGTTAATCAACCGCCACAAAAACAAATTGATACTAGGCTTGAGCTTTAGTTTTTTGCGCCATCTCCAATGAACATCTTCTTCATTGTCTCTACTTGAATACTAAGAAATCAGAGAAGTTATTGATTTCCCTGAATATTTGAGATTAAGCTTTAAATGGTCAATAGATAATATTGGACGAATCTCAATTTTTATAATAACGCTACCAACTAACGTCCAAAGAACCTCTGTAATTGAGCTTCATCCCATTCTCCATTTCAAATACATGTATATAGCTTTAAGTCTTCACTTAATTTTGAAGCAAATGTAGGACATTTAAATAAAGATTTATCAAAAATCCATGTATCATTTAAGATACTGATCTCTGATGCCGTTGTCACCTTCCACCTAATTATGGAGGATAAATACATGTAGCCCGAGACTATAATTCTCCATGTTGAAGAGCAGTTCTTGTTTGAATCTTGTCTCCACATTTGATTACCATATTTAGCAATAAGATTTTTATTCAAGAGAGATCCAGGATTGAAGATGAGATTCCATGCAAATCTAGCCCTCAAAGGACCAGCCTTGGTAGCCACCGACTGCACACCCTATCCACCTATCCTGATCGGACAACACAGCCTTTCCCAAGAAACATAATGCAAACCTTTACTCCCATCTTGCTTATTCCAAATAAACTCCCTGCACATTCTATCTAGGTCATTTAAGACTCCCTTATTTACTAAAGAGTGAGATGATTGAAAAGTAGGGAGAGAAAGGAGGACCAACTTATTAAGTAATAATCTTCTATCAAGAGAGATAAATCGATTGCCCCAAACATTTAGTTTAACAACAGCTTTCTCCAATAGGAATTAAAAATCAGAAACTCTCAACCTTCTCAGAGAAATATTAATGCCAAGATACATCATCTCTTTCACCTCTTTAAAACCCAACATCCTTGAAATAGACTCCCTTCTAGATCTCATGGTCGAATTGGAAAAAAGGATAGAATATTTTTGGAGATTAACACTTTGACCCGTCCAACAATAATAATCTTTTAAAAGTTTATAAATCTTCCTTGCTTTGTTATGACGAGCCTCTGAAAAAATCATTAGGTTGTCAACATACAACAAATAAGAAATTATATCCATGTTTGGGGCGATTTTAATACCAATATTGGACCCTCTCTGAGCAAATACATTTGAAAGCAATTGGGAGCATAAAATAAACAAGTAACGTGACAAGGGACATCCTTGTCTAAAACCACATTTAGCCTCAATCCACTTTGTAATACTTCCATTGATTAAAATAGAAAACTTAGGATCATATACACGTTGAAGTAGAAGATTAGAAAATTCCAGAGGAAAGCCCAATACCTGAAGAGCTTCTTTGAGAGTAAACCAACTAATACTGTCGTAAGCTTGCTCCAGGTCTAATTTGATTGCCATAATCCATTTTGAAGATTTGGAAAATCTAAATTTGTTAAACAATTCTTGAGCAAGAAGAATATGATCAAAAATTGAGCGCCTTTTTACAAAGGCAACTTGTTCCTCAAAAATAATTTTAGGAACAATGAAATTCATCCTATTTAAGAGCATCTTAGCAACTATTTTGTAGACAGACAAGCAAAGACTTATAGGCCTAAAGTTTGAAGGACAAGATGGATTTTTAACTTTAGGAATGAGAACCACTAGTGTTTCCCTCCAATCTGGACACACAATTCCCTTTTTGAAAAAAAACACTTATAGCCTTCCACATATCTTCTTTAATAATTGGCCAATAAGCTTTAATAAAAGAATATAAAATACCTTCAATACCTGGAGAGATGTTTGTTTCTAAATTTAACACCACTCTTTCCAAGTCCTATATGGTGAATTCAGCCAACAAGATCCCTTTATTAATATCATCTAGAACATGACATGGAGCCGGCCAACCTTCTAGCTTACAAGTCCTATCTTTCCATTTGTTATTGAAGAAAACAAAAAAAAATTCCTTCAATCTCTTTAGGATCTTCTTCCCAATTTCCTTAATCATTTTTAATCTGATGAATCCAATTGTTATTACGTCTACCAGAAGCAAAAGCATGGAAGAACTTTGAGATGGAATCTCCTTCTGCAATCCACTTCACCTTTTCCCTCTACATCCACCATGTGTTAAGACGTCCAAGCGTACTATTCAGTTCATGGACTTTGGATTTAAGCAGCATAATTTTATCTTCTGATAAGCAACCCAGTTCAGCTTCTTTATTTTGTAGGCTTAAAATCTCCTTCTTCAAATCTTCCTTCAAACTACTAAGACTTTAGTGTTTCGATCTGCTCCAAAAAATAGAGCTCTCAAAGCTCTTCAAGATTTCAGTTTCAGAACATTTGCTTCATCCCCATAAGTTAATTTTACCCAAGAATTATAGACAATGGCTGTTGAAGCCTGAAAAGAAGACCAGACTTCTTCAAACTTTAAAAAACTATTTCTCAAAATACTATTAGGAAGGATATTAATCAAGATTGGATAGTGGTCCGAAGAAATTGTAGCAAGATGATGAACATATGTTGTTTTAAGAACTTCCAGAAAAGCCATATTCAAAAGACAACAATCCAACCTCTCCAAAATATGTGCCCCACCGTTCTTCTTATTGCACCAAGTAAATTTAGGACCAATACTATTCAAATCATGAAAGTCACATGTGTTTGTAAACATACACATGTCTTATGCTCCTTGTGATAAAGAGAAATTATTCCCCCCCCCCCCCCCCCTCTTTTATCATCTTGAGATAAAATACAATTGAAGTCACCTCCCACTACGGAGGGAAGATTAAAATCAGCCAGTAATTCTAATTTACTCCATAAGCTCCTTCTTCCATTTGGGTCTCTACTAGCATAAACGGAAGAAATAATCCACACTCCTTTATTGAATATATGAAGTTCTCCTATAACAACTTGTGATGAAGCTTCTAAAACTAGGAATGAAGCTAAGTCCTTCCTCCAATCAAAATTCCACCAGATAAACCATCTGAAGTAAAGATAAAAAAAAAATCCTAATAGATACCAATCAATTTATTACATTCAAGTGAATCCATAGTATAAATCTTATTCTATAAGCCCAACGAAAAGGATATCATAATCTTTCACAAACTCCTTCAAATAATGAAAGGCTTCTCTCTTCCTAGCCCCTCTATAATTCCAAAAGGCAATAGAAGACATTTAAAGATAAGAATTGAGATTACTCCCTTTCTTACCTCTAGAAACCATGCCACCTTTTCTATTATATTGGAGGATATTAGACTTTCCCAGAGAATTAAGCTCTTTTAAAAGCTTTCCTTTCTCCCCTGCATTGGAAACACCCATCTTTATATTACCTGAAATAGAAGGTTTAGTATTATCTTCAATAACTTCTCCCTCTTCTATCTCTTCTGCTAGAATCAAAGTAGATGGTTCCACTTTTTCAATTAATTCTCCATCACATTTTTTAAGAATATTAAACTTATTATTAACTTTGATAGGACCGGGATTAGCTATCTCCTGACCATGTTCAGAAAAACTGGTAAGGACTGAATGTTCCAACATCTATAGAGCCTCAGCCTTTGATAAGTTTTCAACCGGATCAACAATAATTTGGTTTACAACTTCTAGTTGAACTTCAAATTCCTTTTCAAGACCAGTAGATATATTATATGTTTGATTTACAACTTCTATTTGATATTTTGTGACATACACAAGGACCTTCTTAGCACGACTGAGATTCAATTGAATCACCCTTTTCCCTGTTGGTTTGAATCTCCTGCTACCTTTATGTTCCACGTCCACCCGTGGACCATATGAAATATTATCTTCAACTTGGAACATTTCATTTGAAATTCCTTTAGCATTCACCTTAGGATCATCAACCGTACATCCTTCTTCACCTTACAATCATTATTGAGATGGCTTAATTTTCAACATTTAAAATAAAAAGTGGAAATTTTTTCATATTCAACTTTTTGGAAGAAGCGACCATCAGATCCATCAATCCATACTCCCAAAGGAAATTGATCGTCAATAGCCATTCGTACACAAACTCTGGCGTACTCTCTCCGTCCCCCATTGAAACATATAACCATCAATCCACATTGGGGTCCCTAACATGGAAGCAAATCTTGTAACATTTTCTTCATCCCAGCACAACAACGGAAGATGTGGCATTCTAATCCAAATTAGGGAATTCAATCATTTCAATGAGTTTGGAGAGAAATTGGAAGTCCATTGATCTATGCCCACCACGTGGCCCTTCATGTACCAAGGACCATCAGTTATAATATTATCGATAGCTTCAACGGGCAAGAATGACCACAAAACCCAGCCTAACCTGAGAGAAGTTTGATGGAATTTGCCAAAATAATGCCATTATCATCAGAGTTCTTCAGGAATCAGATAAATCGTAATGTTATTTTCGAAACTACTAAGTTTTGAAGCTTAATTGTATTTTCCATCACCCTCGGTTCAAACAGCTTAACTGCAATTCCGTTATAAGAGAGAATAGACTTATCTTTTGAACAATTGATCTTGATATTTGGCTTCTTCAACTAAGGAATACCAGCTTCCTTCACTACATCAGAAAAACTAGTAATAGGTTTCTCTTGAACATTAACACGAACATCTGGATGATTCAATACAGCCGCATCCATTGGAGTTGGTACCGATCTTCCATTTCCAAATATATAGACAAAAAGTTTTAACCTAGTAGAAGAAGAATTCTCTTGATCATTAAAAATCATTATATAAATGCTGTGGAGAAGACGTTTCAGCAATACCCATTCCTTTTCCAAAAATAGGAGGAGATTTTGTCTTTGACATTTCAATGGTAGGCTCTCTAATAACCAGAGGAGCCAAGAAACGAATTGACTTGCAATCATTTACATCATTAGGAGAACTGAAAGAGACTTTGAGATAGATTTTGAGTTTCTGGCGAATGACAGAGTCCTCTGGTGAAGCCTCCACCATCACCGAAAATTCTACCAAATGATGGATGATTGAAATTTGAAAAAAAATTGGGATTTTCTCTCACTAGAAAATGGGATTTTGTCTCACTAAAAAATTGAATTTTCTCTATGATTTTCACATGCAATAGTAGGAACATCAAAAAGATTGAACAATAAGTTCTTGATCATGATTCAATGAAACCTCATTAGTAATAGAAGGAAGAGGGTCCTCCATATTAACCACCATCAGGTCGTCAAAAGTCTGAAGAGGATTAGAGGTATTAGCCTCGAAATTAGCTTGAATATGATTAGATACAACTTGAGCAAACACCCCCTCATTATGTTTCAATGAATCCTTTTCTTTACGGAGATGAGGATATTTCTAAAAATAGTCATTCATGTCATGGTCGTGCATCTTGCAAAAAGAACAAAATATAGGTAAATTTTCAACTCAATTTTTTGGAAATACCACTTGACTTCTGACCCAATCCATATCTCACTAGGATGTTTTTTAGAAAAATATAGTTCAACTAACACTTGAGCAATAGATGGCCTGGACACAGTAGTAGTAGCTTGATCAGTTTGTAACGGTCTCCCAAAAATAGAAGCCATTCTGAAAAGAATTTGATGATTAAAGAAGTGAAGTCTCAAATTCCAAAAAGAAATCCAAACTGGAGCAATAGGGGATTCCTGTTGCGGATCTATGGTTTATGATTTTGATGATAGCAAACATTCCTTATTTCTCTACGATTGCCTTATGTGCTAACGTTTCAGGTCCACACGATCAGACTGCATTTTGGGACTAGCTCAAGATTAGGTAGACTAGGTCTGTGTCAGTTTGTAATCTTTTTCCTTTCTTGAGTCTATTGTATTTGGTGTGGGATCTGTTGATTTGTAACTTGGAAGATTTCCTGTTGTTCTCTATAAGATTTTTATTTTTGGTAATATCAGCCGGGACGATATGTCCAAAAATTGAAACCCTAATTAGGGCATCCTCATTAAGGCAGCCGTCATTGAGATCGGCCAGGACGATAGTTTTAATTCATAAAGAATCAACCTCCATATTACGTTTAGGAATTCTTTGTTTTAGGAAATCGGCCAGGACGATAATTATATAGTCCAGGCCGATCTAACTAATTTATGCCTAAATTGATCCAGAATCTTTAGAAAGCATTAATGGTTGATTGATACGATCACATCATCCGGGATGATCTTATGATCGGCCAGGACGATGGCTTGGATGATTGACTTCAGCCAGCACCAAATCAGGGCGATGATCAGGACAATTAAAATCAGTTTTAAACTAATCGACCAGGACGATCGTGAGATCGGCCAGGATGATATAACCAATTTTCTTCTGATCGTCCCAAATCATCCCAGGACATTGAGCTAAATTTGAACTAATCGACCAGGATGATATGCCTATCATTCTGGACGATAATTTTGGCAACTTGCATTAATGAGCTCGTTTTGAGAGCTTTAATGTAAGCTATGGCATGGCAACTTTTGTAAGTGTCTTTGGCAGCCATAGTAGCTTCGTTCTTATGGGGGAAACTTGAAGAGAGAGCTTGAAAGGGAGAGAGAAAAGGGTGGAGTATGAGAGGGAGAAGATCCTATGAGGGGGAGGAACTCAAGGGAGTGTGGTGGGGGATCCACACGGTTGCTCCGGCGAACTCGCACCTTAGTACCATCAGATTCAAGGCTTGTCTCGAGGTAAGTTCCCCAAAGAAGAAGATCTTCTTGGTATCAAAAGACCCGGCGACTCTGCCGCACCGGGGAAGGTGGAAGTGATTTTGTAAGGGCTTCTCCGCCTAGTTGTGGGGGCTAAAGAAGAGACACTTGTTTAGTGCAATACTTGGAGGGTGCCTCCAAGGAGTGGACGTAGGTCAAGGATTGACCGAACCACTATTAATCTGGTGTGTTCTTTTCTTATTATTGCTTCCGCATTATTTTTCTTCCGCACTTTGTTTGTGGTGATTTTGGTTGGAGTTTTATCTTTGGTTTTAAAGTATTCCAATTCACCTCTCTTTTTAATTAGCTTTGGGCCAGTTCTATAGGGCTTAACATCCCTAACAAACTTTCAAGTGCCATCTTAGCACTTTCAATTCCTCCTTAACATCAAAATTTGGAGTCCATTTAAGCAACTGCATTTGACATGCTTGAATATAATAACATCTCCTGGTGAAAATGTGGCTATAATCAAGATCATTAGCAAGTTGGATAGCAAAATTTCTTTGATTAAGTAATCCAAAGTGAAATGATCTAGAAAGTTTTAGGTTTAAAAAAAATTGTATAACATCAAGGTTAGGTCATCTCAACATGAATTTACCAAACAAACGTCAAAGCATAAGGTGCTGCTAACTGATCAATAATCGAGTCTTCTAACAAGAGAGTCAGACAGCCCTTGAAGGAAGACTACACAAAATTTAGATTCAAAGAGGAAGATGAAGAGCCCACTAAAACATCTAGAAAGGAATGCAATTTCCCCTAAAAAAGAGTGGAAGATGTCGGGTTCGATGACGAAGGGGTTGTCATCGCCCAGCACCAAAAATCAATAAAACCTCAAAATGAAGAAATGAAACACAACAAAATGCATAGAGCAAGAGTAAATGATCAGAAACAGTGAAGATAATAAGCCACAAGAAGAGCGAATTAGTGCACACGATAAAGCCTTAGAATCACCTCAAAATCACCTCTAAGCCTAGAGCTCAAAGAGACGTGAGAGCATGATGATGTTAAGCATTTTTTCACAATTTTAATAAAGTTATTTAAAGTTATATGCCCTAAACTAGGTTTTAGAATTTACCTCCACAAAGTTAATAGATTTAAATGATCAAGGGTGATATGAGCTTGTTGGTTGTCTACATATAAGATTATAAAAGACTCATCGAACTAGAAATACTTGGATTGAATGGTCCATGCTCTTAAACAGAATGTGCTTTGGTTGGCTAGAAAGCTCGTCACTGACAATTTTGACCGGTTGGATTTTGCTTGAGAAGTATAGAGGGAATTATTGAGATCTCAAACATAAATAAGGATAATTTTGAGTGCTTGAAGAAGGTGAGAGAACTAGGTCAATATATGTACCCCTTTTGGTGTCCTTAGCACAATTCAAATGACATTAGTTATTTTAATGGCTCAAATACCTTTGGTGGCTTCCCTTGATACTTCTAATCTGTCCCAGGGTAGGTAGGAGGCAGAGGGATCAATGGACACAAAGATTGGTAGGTGGAAAGGTGGTTTTGTCTCCATCTATCCATTTAGGATCATTAGGATTAGTTAGGCCTTATCTAATGGTTAAACAAGGTTTGCATAAGGTTAAGGAAGCTTCTAAATAGGATTGAGGTTACTGGGGTTGATTATGCATATAGAGAAATGAGTTTTGAAAGGAGATTAGAGTATTTGACCCACTCATAGCATTTGTTGACTATTTGACTAGTCAAACTTCAACCTATGCTTAGGCGGACAAGGGAAGAGTTTGGTTAATTGTTTAGAATTAATTCCAAATTGTTTGAGGGAAAATGGTTTAATGTTTAAGAAAATAAGCATGTATGTAGTGAGGTTTAACCATTGCCTATGAGTTGGCTAAGTTAAAGTAAATGTAACTTAACTCTAAATAAGTTTGAATACATTTGAATCGTGTAATAAGAAGGGATTAAGGCTTAATTAGTTCAATTTGATACTGTAGGTTGATCTAGCACATTTTGGCTTCAATTGACAATGCATATAGGTTTGACCCATTCATACATCCAAAGCTTAAATAATCATTGATTTTGAATACACTTAAAGCTTAAAGTGCATAGGTTTGAAGGCTCGATGGAGTTTAAATGGCTTGAATTAATTGAGTGTATTAAATTGATTCATATGGGTCAAATTTGACCAACCATAGACCTAGTTGACCAAGTCAACTGTTGATTGGGTCAGGGTGACCAATCAACCCCAAATCACTAGGGAAGGTGGTTAAAGGAATTTGAATGAAATTTTAATATATATATATATATATATATATATATATATATATATATATATATATATATATATATATATATATATATATGTGTGTGTGTGTGTGTGTGTGTGTGTGTGTTTGTGTGTGTGTGTGTGTCAATATTATACAAATACAATTTAGATAACAACTTAAATATAAATTTAAAACTAAATTATATATGATTAAAAATATTTTAATTATATATATATATATATATATATATATATATATATATATATATATATATATATATATATATATATATATATATATATATATATATATATATAATTTAGTAATTTAGTTATTAATTTAGTACAATATTTTAATTTTTAAAATTTTTAATGCAACCGAATGGTAGGCTTGAGTGCACCAAACATAATGTTTGATAACATCGCTCATTTTATATTTATTTAATTTGATGCTGCTTCTACTTATTTTATATTTCACCAATCTTAAAATTTTAACCATAGAAAGGATGTAAATGATATTTGTTATCACTTTAGAAAAGATGTTTGTTACCTGTTAGAAATTTTGAGTCCGCAGTATAATAACCCAAACTCATAATTATCAAGACATTATCCACTTTCACTTAAAGCCTCATGGTTTTGTCTTGTTGGTGTAATTCCCAGGAGATCACTCATCCTAGGATTTCTCTTGTGTTAGCATGCTTAACAATAGAATTTCTTGATGAATATCAACCAAAGGGTGCCTCAATATTTAAGATATTAGCTTCTTTTACTTAATAGATTTCACAATCCCTCCCACTTTAGTAACTGACACCCTCATCAATATCCATATCCCATAATCATCCATTAAGTAGATATGATTTTAAAGGTGGCCTCTACAAGTTCATATGGTGACTCCCACCATATAGCACTTTATCCCCTATAGGGTTTAAGAGATGGCTCCCATGGTGTAACACTTTGTCTTGTATTACACTTCGCTCCCATCTTTTGGCTAAGATAGTGCTCTGATATTAATTAGCATGCCCCAAAATTTATTTTAAAAGAATTATTCTTTTATCTTTAAATATACACAACCAGAGCTATCTAATTTAGTCTATAAAAAAAAGTATAAATAGATTTTATAATTCAAAATATCAATACACATCTATATTCATTTTCCTAAAATTCATGTACACTAATTAGGATCTATATAATCATATCATAACTACTATATCTTGAGTATAAAAGAGTAGATAAAATAATAAAAACCTGAACAAGAAGGATCCTAATCAATCTCACACTCCAAAACCACTTTCTTAATCTAAAATCATTTAAACCATATATAATGAGCTAAAAAGCCTAGCAGGTCACTAATGAAAGTTCGTTAGGGTTGTTAAGCCCTATAGAACTAGCCCAAGGCTAAATAAAGAGATAGAGAGGTGAATCAGTATTAAAAACAAAACTCAAACTTAAAATTAAAAACAAGATTCACCACAATCAAAACCAACGATACAGAAATTAAATGCGTAAGAAAATAATAAGAAAGAACACACTGAATTTATAGTTGTTCGGTCAAAACTTGACCTACGTCCACTCCTTGGAGGCACCCTCCAAGTATTGAACTAAACTAAGTGTCTCTCCTTTAGCCCCCACGGCTAGGTGGAGAAGCCCCTACAAAATCACTTCCACCTTCCCTGATGCAGCAGAGTTGCCGGGTCCTTTGACACCAAAGAGATCTTCTTCTTTGGTGAACTTCCCTCGAGAAAAGCCTTGAATCCGACGGTATTAAGGTGCAAGCCTGCCGTGTTGCAAATCTATTTTTCATGGCTTATGTTTTGATGATTGACAAACACTATTTCTCTTGGATTGCTTGTTGCTTCTAACGTTTCAGGAATCGAAGATCAGACGAACAGGACGAAGCCAATTCAGGATTGCGTAGATTTAGGGTTGAGTCAGTCTGTACTTTTGTTTTTCACTTCTTGAGTCTACTTGTAATGGTCAAAGAGACTGATGCTAAGTAACCCTTCACACACACACAATTGAGAGACTTAGAATTTCTATTTTTACTCATATCGGCCAGAAAGATTTTTTATATCGGCCTGGACGATCAGGCTTAAAACATAAAGTCTAAATAAGGATTCTTAATTAAGGCAGCCGACATTAACATATCGGCCAGGATGATATTCTCAAAACAGTAAGAAGTTGCCGCCATAGACAATTAAGGTATACTGTATTTTTAAATTATCGGCCAGGACGATCCTGTATCGGCCTGGACGATATTCACAAATTATGCCTTATTTGTTCAGGAAATCAAGGGAGTAATTAAGGATGATTGATACAATCCTATCGTCCTGGACGATCGAAGGATTAGCCAGGACGATCCAGTCAAAACCTTAAGTTACTTCAGGACGATAAATATCGGCCAGCTCGTATCCAGGGCTATTGTTAGAATGATTTACCTCTGATTTGAACTGATCGGCCAGGACGATCGTGAGATCGACATGGACGATCAAGCCAAATTTCAATCATCCAGGAGTGCTTCCAGGGCGATACTCTGGCCGATCTTCTTTGATTTGTACTGATTGGCCAGGCCGATGTCCATATCAGCCTGGATGATAAAGTCGGCAACTTGTAATTAATGAGCTCCTTTGAAGCTCTTCTATTTAAGAGCTCATGTTCAACGTTTTTGAAAGACCTTTGGCTGCTGCCTTAACCTGAGAAGACCTTGAGGAGAGAAAGAGAGAGAGGGAGAGAGAGAGGATCTTGTGAGGGGGAGCTTGTAAGGGGATTCATAAGGGTTGCTTCAAGGATCACTCTGCTTGTTCTTCGTCTAGAGTTTTTCATACGTGGAAGGGTCGGTAGAGGTAAGGAGTTAGCTTTTGGTTGTTGTTCTTTGCCAGCTTCAGGTGGAAGCAAAAGGAGGTAGGTTCTCTGCCTTGCCGGGGTGGCAAAAAGGAGGTTCTTGTGAGGGCTTCTTCGCCTAGCCGTGCAGGCTAAAGGAGAGTCACTTTTTGCAGTGCAATACTTGGAGGGTGCCTCCAAGGAGTGGACGTAGGTCGAGTTGACCGAACCACTATAAATTTCTGTGTTCTTGATTTCTTGCTTCCGCACTTTTTAATTCCGTATTTATTTTTGTGGTGAGATTTTGGTTTGTGATTTTCATTCTTTGAGAAAAGAAATTTTTAAAATACCAATTCACCCCCCTCTTGGTTAGCTTGGGCCAGTTCTATAGGGTTTAACATCTCTAGCGAACTTTCAAGTGGTATCAGAGCGAGATTCAAAAATTTAAGTCTGAAAACTTTTTGAATTAGATCCATGGCTAACCTTGGGAATCGTAACACTACGGAAGGATTTTCTATTACCCGACCTCCCCTGTTCGATAACCTACATTTTGATTTTTGAAAAACCCGCATGTCAACTTTTTTACAATCTACTGATTATCGCATGTGGATTCTTATTCAAGAAGGTTATTCTCCACCTTATCATGAAATTAATGGTGTTAAAACTGAAATTTCTTTTACTGAATGAACTTTTGATGAACGAGATTTAGCCCAATTAAATGCAAAATGTTTGAACTATTTTTTCTGTGATTTAAAATCTGAGGATTACATGCGTGTCTCAACTTGTAAAACTGGTAAAGAGATTTGGGATAAATTGTGCATCACCTATGAAGGTACTAATGAGGTTAAACAATCCCGTTTGAACATTCTCTTGCATGACTATGAACTTTTTTGTATGAAACCTCATGAATCGATTTCTAACATGTATACAAGATTTACTCAGATAGTTACTTCATTGCATGCACTAGGAAAAGAACTTTCAAACTATGAAAAAGTAAACAAGATTTTGAGATGCTTGCCTTCGTCTTATGATGCTAAAATCACTGCAATCACTAAATCTAAGGATTTGAATATCTATTCTATTGATAACTTACTTGGCTCACTTATTGCTTATGAGCAAGGGGTGAATCAAAGAAATCTTGATGCAGGTGAGAAGAAAAAGGAGAAAACAATTGCATTGAAGGCACACAAATCAGATTCTGAATCTTCCGGGTCTTAAAACGATGAAGTTTCCTTCATCACAAGGCAATTCAAAAGCTTTCTAAGGAAGAAATAAAAGCATCATCAAAGTTGGAGAAAAGGTAAGGAAAATAAACATGTTAAAGGATCTTCTGATGTTGTCTGTTTTGAATGCAAGAAACCTGGACATGTGAGAGCCGATTGCCCAACACTTCAAGATAACACAAGCAAGGAAAAGATTGAGAAAAAAAACTAAGTTTAAGAAGGAGAAGAATAGAATTCAAAAGGCATTCTGGGCAGAATCTGGTATTGATTCCTCTAAGACTGAACCAGAGGAAGAGACAACAAACCTGTGCTTAATAGAGGAAGATCATCTTGAGCAAAGTGATGAGGAAGAGGTATGTAAACCAACCTATGATGAATTGTTTGAAATTTGTAAAAAAAATCCATGCATTATACAAAAAACTCAAGAAAACACATGCTAGCTTAAAAGTGGAACTTGTAAATTTGCAGAAAGAGTATGAAGTCATTCTCAAAGATCATGCAATAATTGATTCAAATCACATGGCTCTTCTTGATGAATTTGATGATTTAAACAAAAAATATTCAGAATTAATTGATGAACAAAAGGCATTAAAAGTTTCACACACCTCACTTAATTTTGATCTTGAAAAATCTAAAGAGATTGAGAAAAATTTGAGGATTGAGAATGATGCATTAAAGATAAATAATTTGAGGATTCAAAATGATTTGGATACATGTAAGAAAAATTGGATGACATCTACTTTTGATCCTAAGCCAAAACCTAGGAAGAGGCATTATAACTCAAACCATTTAAGAAACCCTTTTCCTGGAGTTAGATATTTTTCATGTGGCATGCTAGGACACATCTCACACACTTGCACCATTCACCGTAGTACACATTGGGTGTGGAGACCTAAGATGCATAATTCACAACATACCTTACCTGCATTGCATTCTACTTTTCCTAAGAAGGAGCCCAAACCTATTTGGGTTCCTAAATCTGACTGTTGTTGAGTTTTGCAAGTGTGCTCTCAACAAAGACCTCGTGGGAACATAGGATAACTGGACATAAGGAGACTGGCAGCTCAAAAATAGCTTAAACTCGCTGCCTTATGACTTGCTTGAAATGTTTAGTTTTTGTGTTATTTGTTTTCGTTTTTGTGCTAGTTTTGTGCTTGCTTTGTGTTGTTCTAGTTTGCTTTGTTTTCATTTTTGTTTGGTGTCACATATGGTGAATCTTTTCAATTTAGATTTTGGAGTTTTGGAGATAGTTTTTAGCTTTTCTAAATTGGTTAAAGGGAGAAATACTGTTAATGTTTTCCCTCCTTCTGACCTTATTTAGTGGTATGATTTTCTTCTCTAAACAAAAGTCTAAACTCATTCGAACCAACGGTTTTTGAATTAAGATCCTTTTTCTTATCTTGCTACATTAATTTATCTTATGCATAATAGCCAAAGTTCTTATATATCTTTCAAGTTTTTTGAAATCTTGCCATTGCATTTATCGCATGATTTTGATTTTGTGTTGTGGATTGTTCTTCCCTATGTTAGAGAGAGAGCTCCTATTCTCTAATATTTGGAGGATATACTCACAACTAAGTTTTTTTTTAAGGGTATATTAAAGAGTTTCTAGCTTGCAAGAATCAAAAAGGAAAAGAGGCCAATGAAGCCAAATTGAAAAGAAAGCTATATACACAAAAGTGTATAAAAAATCAAAAGATGCTCAAAGAGCCAATCAAAGTAACAAGAGGCATAAAATGAGCCCACTAAATGCAAGCTATCCTCTCTTTGCTAAAACTCTTAAAACTTAGAGAACTCATTGATTATGTGATGCTTTCAAAGACTTGATTTCAATTTCCATGATTGAGAAAAATTACTTTATTTTATTAACTATGAGATATTTTCTTTGTAAAAAAGTTTTGAATGGATCTTCTTATCCTATTTAGTTATTCTGAGTTAGGCCTCTGTTTTCCAAAAGAATTTTTGTACCCTGAAGGATGTCCGATCTAGGGTTAACAGAATCAGATGTTCTACCTTCTTCTGATTGGGATTTGTTAAACTCCTTGATCTCTTGAAATTTTAAAAGTTTAACTTTTTGAAAAATTCTCATATGTTGCCTCCATAAAAAAAATTTAAAAATTAAAATCCAAAAATATTTTTTTTTGTATTTTTGCTTTCTATTACTGTGTTTTTTTGTCTGTTTTTCTTTTGTTTTTTTGTTTGAGGGCCTTGATCATCACCATATCTTCCTTTGTTTCAAATTCTAGTCACATCGTCCTGGCCGATACCTTTATCTTCCTGGACGATAGGGCAAATTCTCTTCAAAATCCATCTGATGAACTTTTCTGTGCTTGCTATCTCTGATCGTCCTGGACGATCCTAGATCGTCCTGGACGATATGATCGAACTCTATTGCAATCATGATGATAGTCCTGGCTGATAGAATATTTCATCTGGCCGATGCATTTTATGTGCATTGTCCTGGCCGATACACTGGATCGTCCTGGACGATCCATGTGTCAGCACGTTTAAATCTTTAAATTCGGCCCTGGACGATCCATTATTGGACAATCGGCCGGGCCGATCCACTGTTCGTCCTGGACGATACACGTGGCAGTGATTTGAAACATTTTAACTTTGGCCGGTACGATCAATTATTGTGCATTGTCCTGGACGATACACATAATCGGCCAGGATGATCTGCTTTTTCAACGGTCGTCCGGCCTGACTCCTCAGGACGATCATCTGTGTCTAATCGGCCTGGCCGATATCTGATCAGCCCGGACGATTGGACCGCCTTTTTGACCAATCGGCCTGTACGCAATTATTGAACCATATTGGCCTGGACAATTCTGCAATCGACCAGGACGATATGACCGTTTCTTTAAATTCAGGCCGTTCCAGCCACGATTTTTCACTCTTCACTCTTTCTCCTCTTGTGTTTTTGCTTAGTCCTCTCTATGGCTGGTGAAAAATGCGTCCGACAAACTTCTGGGAGTTCTTCGAGGGCAAGGATTGACCCTTATTTTAGGAAAGTAGAAGATGAAGCCGCCTACCATCGCTACAAAGAGTGTGGGATAACTGTCTCCAGAATCACCAATCCTATCCACATCTCTTACCCGGTAATGGATCTTTTCGCTCACACCTCCCTTTGCTTCATTTTGTCTCTTGCTTTCCCTTTTAATTCCGAGTTTCTTCAAGAATTTTTTGCAAACCTTCGCATTAACCCTACCTTCACAGCCCTGACCTCCTATGTGAATCGACGCCCTGTCAAAATCACATATCAGGATTGTGTTGATCTTTTACAGCTATCCACCATCGGGGATAAGCTGCACTTAATTGCCTCTGATCCTGATCTTGAATGGTCCACGGTGAATCACTTCCTTCGCCAGACCAATGTACCTTACCATGTTGGAGAGACTAGCTCTTTAGTCAAAGATGCTAGGATAATCCAACATGTCCTTCGCACCTCCGTAATTCCAAAAGCGGGCGACCGCATCCACATTACCCCTCTACTTTCCCTCACTACTTTCTACATCATGGCTCATAGGGAATTTAATACTACGGACCTAATTTTCCGATACATTGATCACTTAACCACAATCTATGATCCAAGCCACAAAAGGAAACCCAATCTAGCCTTAGGACACATCATATCCTATGTCCTTGAAACCAAATACCAAATTCAGTATCCTATTCCACCAAACCTCCCAACTGCCTTCTACTCAAACAGTTCCTTCAGTACCCTTCACAGTACTCGTCTCCACCCTGAGGAACCTCAGGGGGCTATAGAGGAGGAGGCTCCCGCTCCAGCTCCCTTTCCTAACCCTGTTCCTCTCCACCAGCACTCACCGGTTGATCAGTTGATTGAGAGGTTTGATCGATGGGAGACCAGCTTTGACGCCTACATTGCTGCATATGAGCAACAACACTCTGAGGACATTGCCCGCTAGAAGCAGCAATGCACTTAGGATTTAGCCCAATTTGACAGATTCCTTACTCACCAGCAGCAGCAGCATGACCAGGACATCTCCTGTTTCAATGCTCAGTTTACCACGCTTGCCAGTTACTTTCAGCAGCCACCTCCACCATCTCCATCTGATGATCAGGATCCCTCGTTCTTTTAGTCTGTGCTTTATGTTATTTGTTTCCTATTTTTTTTAGTTTGCTTTTTAGTCGTTATTTGTTTTTTTTTTCTTTTGTATCTGGACCCTCTTTTTGTGATGACAAAAGGGGGAGTAGGATGTGGTATGAAAAGTTGTTTGTAACTTTGAAATTCTAATGAACCTTTTTTGGATATTTTCCTACTTGTGTTTGCCATCATCAAAAAGGGGGAGATTGTTGCAAATCTATTTTTTATGGCTTATGTTTTGATTATTGACAAACACTATTTCTCTTGGATTGCTTGTTGCTTCTAACGTTTCAGGAATCGAAGATTGGACGAACAAGACGAAGCCAATTCAGGATTGCGAAGATTTAGGGTTGAGTTAGTCTGTACTTTTGTTTTTTACTTCTTGAGTCTACTTTAATGGTCAAAGAGACTGATGCTAAGTAACCCTTCACACACACACACTTGAGAGACTTAGAATTTCTGTTTTTACTCATATCGGCCTGGACGATCAGGCTTAAAACATAAAGTCTAAATAAGGATTCTTAATTAAGGCAGCCGACATTAACATATCGGCCTGGATGATACGTGTATCGGCCAGAACGATATTCTCAAAATAGAAAGAAGTTGCCACCATAGACAATTAAGGTATACTGTATTTTTAAATTATCGACCAGGACGATCCTATATCAGCCTAGACGATATTCACAAATTATGCCTTATTTGTTCAGGAAATCAAGGGAGTAATTAAGAATGATTGATACGATCATATCATCCTGGATGATCGAAGGATCGGCCAGGACAATCCAGTCAAAATCTTAAGTTACTTCAGGAAGATAAATATCGGTCAGCTCATATCCAGGGCTATTGTCAGAACGATTTACCTCTGATTTGAACTGATCTGCCAGGACAATCGTGAGATCGGCCTGGACGATCAAGCCAAATTTCAATTGTCCAGGAGTGCATCCAGGGCGATACTCTGGCCGATCTGCTTTGATTTGTACTGATCGGCCAGGCTGATGTCTATATCATCCTGGACGATAAAGTTGGCAACTTGCAATTAATGAGCTCCTTTGAAGCTCTTCTATTTAAGAGCTCATGTTCAACATTTTTGAAAGACCTTTGGCTGCTGCCTTGACCTGAGAAGACCTTAAGGAGAGAAAGAGAGAGAGGGAGAGAGAGAGGATCTTGTGAGGGGGAGCTTGTGAGGGGATTCACAAGGGTTGCTTCAAGGATCACCCTTCTTGTTCTTCGTCTAGAGTTTCTCGTCCGTGGAAGGGTCGGTAGTGGTAAGGAGTTATCTTTTGGTTGTGGTTCTCTACCAGCTTCAGGTGGAAGCAAAAGGAGGTAGGTTCTCTGCCTTGCCGGGGTGGCAAAAAGGAGGTTCTTGTGAGGGCTTCTCCGCCTAGCCGTGGGGGCTAAAGGAGAGTCACTTTTTGCAGTGCAATACTTGGAGGGTGCCTCCAAGGAGTGGACGTAGGTTGAGTTGATCGAACCACTATAAATTTCTGTGTTCTTGATTTCTTGCTTCCGCACTTTTTAATTCCGCATTTATTTTTGTGGTGAGATTTTGGTTTGTGATTTTCATTCTTTGAGAAAAAAAATTTTTAAAATACCAATTCACCCCCCCTCTTGGTTAGCTTGGGCCAGTTATATAGGGCTTAACATCCCTAGCAAACTTTCATGCCGGAGCAACCATGTGGAATCCCCCTTCACACTCCCTTGAGTCCACCCTCACAGGATCTTCTCCCTCTCTCAGACTTCACCCGTTCCTCACTCCCTTTCAAGCTTTCTCTTCAAGTTTCCCCCACAAGAATGAAGCCACAATGGCTGCCAAAGACACTTAAAAAGTGCCTTGTACAAGCTTAAATAGAAGAGCTAAAAATGAGCTCATTAATGCAAGTTGTCGACACGTCCAGGACGATACTAATAGCGTCATGTACGATCAATGCAATTAAAGCCTAATTAGCCGGGACAATTTGAGACGATCAAAAAAAGTTTATTCATATCGTCCATGATGATAATATATCATCCTGGATGATCAAAACAAATCGTGGAATATTGTCTTGAACATCGCCCTGAAAAATAGTTATCTGATGTCGAATCGTCCAGCATATCGGCATAAATAATTTGGCGATCGTCCAGGCCGATTTGATCCTGAAATCAAGTCATAATTGCTTTCCTTAACTTCCAGAGAAATTTTAGAAAAATTGACTTGGATTGTCCTGGATGGTATTTTATAGTCCTGGATGATCCACCTGGATTATGTCCAAAAATAGGTTATTTCTAATTATATATGGCGGTAGATTCTTTCTGAATTGATCCTATCATCCTGGCCGATACAAAATTGTCCTGGACGATGTGTTTTATATAATCACGGCTGCTTTAATGAGGATGCCCTAATTAGGGTTTCTGCTTTTGGACAGATTGTCCCGGACGATATAAATATCATCCCGGACGATGTTACCAAAAATAGAAATCTTTAGGGAGCAATAGAAAATATTCGAAGTTACAAAACATTAGGAGCCACACCAAATACAATAGACTCAAGAAAGGAAAAAGTGTACAAACTGACTCAGACCTAGTCTACCCAATCTTGAGCTGGTTCCAAATTGCAGTCCAATCTTGTGGACCTGAAATGTTAGTAAATAAGGCCGTCGTAGAGAAATAAGAGTGTTTGCTATCATCAAAATCATAAACCATGAAAACATATCCGCAACAATCTCCCACTTTTTGATGATGGCAAACAATTCAATTTGAATTTGCAAAAAGGAACATTTTCTCATAATCTCCCCCTCAGTAGATAACACTTTAAAAAATAGGGGAGATCAAAATATTTTTGTTGTTTAAAAATTTTTTAAAAGAAAAAAGATACAAATTCAATAGTACGTTCTCCCTCTTTGACATTATCAAAAAGAGAGGAGGCACAAACTAAAAAACAAAATGAAAAAAAAAGAGATAAAAACATTCCCTGATCTAGTTAAAAAAAAACAAATATTCTTAAAATGAGAAAGTTACCTCTTGGTTTTAATCAAAAACTTAGTAGAATTGGATTGACAACGCATAGCCCAAAAAAGATTAGAAATTCATAATTTGATAATCCAAACTCAAGTTCTTTAAAAAGGCTCAAAAACTTTTTAATTCAATATCTAAATCATAAGACAAATTAGAGAAAGAAATAGAAATTTTTCAAAACTCCATTCATAAAATATATGTTATAGAAGGTTAATGCATGAATTGTTGAATCAGGAATCAAGATTTACAAACTCAATTATCGAAACTATCAAGGGTTTTCTTTAGCTTTTAAAAAGTACAATAAAGGTAAGCATTAAATTTTGTGGGCTCATTTTATGCCTTTTGTCAATTTGAATGGTGCTCTTTGCTCATCTTTTGATTTTTGATACACTTTTGTGTATATTTTTCAATTTGGCATCATTGCGCATCTTTTATTTTTGGCATCATTGGCCATTTTTTTTAATATGTTACCTTTCTGAAATCTTAAAAACAAAAGTAAACCTATCCTATTGATAAAGTGAATTCTTGATTAAGAAAATTATAAGTTAGATTCAACAACTTGCAGAAGATTCATATGCGATAAATAAAATGTAAGGAGATAAAAAGTTTAGTTTCAAAAAGCAATTTAAAAGATGAAAAAGATTTTAAATCAAAAGTAGAATAACCTATTTTAGGAAATAGAGATTGAGAGTCAAAAACATGAGTTTCCTTCCTTTGACTGTTTTATAAAAGTCAAACACAACTTACCAAAGATTTCAAGAAAAAATAGGAAGTAGATTTTTCATTTTTAGAAAAGTGAATGTGTGTGTTGATCAGAGAAAAAATTTCACAAAAATTAAAATTTCAAAGAATAAACAAAACTAAAATACAAAAATAAAAAAGAAAAACACAAAAACACAGCAAAAACACGAAAGGCTTTTAACCATTATCTCTCTCCTGGTCTGATGCTTCAAAAACCATATCTGCCCATGAGATTTTTTTCCTTTCATTATTTCCCCAGTTTAAATTTTGCTTCGCCTTGCCCTTTTCTTTCGTAGGAAGAATTTTTAAATTAGGTTACTAATTTTTTATATGTCCAGGCTTCCTGCATCGAAAGCAAATAACGTTAGAAGAAATATGGATATCCTTACCACTTTTACCTTTTTTCCACTTTTGCTTATGCTTTGGTGAGCTTTGTGATTTGCTTGTCAAGTTATTGTATTCGTCACTAACTAAGCTATCTCTTTCTGTATCTTCAGTTTTTAGAACAATCGTTTCACCTACATCTAAAAGTCTTTGATCCAAATCTTGCTCATAGGCAATGAGTGAGCCAATCAAATTATCAATAGAATAATCATTCAAATCTTTTGATTCATAAATAGCAACTACTTTGGCATTAAACTTATCCAGTAGACAACGAAGAATTTTGTTAACTTTTTCAAAATTTGAAAATTCTTTTCCTAAAGCATGCAATGAGTTTACAATTTGAATGAATCTGGTATACATGTCTAAGATTTTTTCATAAGGTTTCATGGAAAATAATTCAAGATCATGCATTAATAAATTTAACTTGGATTGCTTGATTTCATTCGTGCCTTTGTATATGGTATGTAGTTTATCCCAAACTTCTTTACCAGTAGTGCAAGTGGATATTAAAATGAATTTTTCAGAATTTAAAGCACAGAAAAAGCAATTTAAAGATTTTGCATTCAGTTAAGCATTCAGTGGTTCTTCCTTATTCCATTGATTAAAAAGAATATTAGTTTTAACTCCATTAACAATACGTGACGATGATGAATAGTCAGTAAAAATCATATGCCACATGCGAAAATTAATCGATTGAAAGAAAATAGACATGTGAGTTTTCCAAAAATTAAATGACATATTTTCAAATAAAGGAGGTCTGGTGATTGAATAACCTTCTGCAACATTACGATTAGCCATGGATCGAAAATTCAAAAGCTTTTAAAAACTTATTTAATGAATCCTACTCTGATACCAATTAAAAGTTCGTTAGGGATGTTATACCCTATAGAACTGGCCCAATGCTAAATAAAGAGATAGAGAGGTGAATCAGTATTAAAAACAAAACTCAAACTTAAAACCAAAAACAAGATTCACCACAATCAAAACTAATGATGTGGAAATTAAATGCGGAAGCAAATAATAAGAAAGAACACACAAGATTTATAGTGGTTCGGTCAAACCTTGACCAACATCTACTCCTTGGAGGCACCCTCCAAGTATTGCACTAAACTAAGTGTCTCTCTTTTAGCCCCCACAGCTAGGCGGAGAAGCTCTTACAAAATCACTTCCACCTTCCCCAGTACGGCGGAGTCGCCGGGTCGTTTGACACCAAAGATATCTTCTTCTTTGGTGAACTTCCCTCGAGACAAGACTTAAATCCAATGGTATTAAGGTGCAAGCCTGCTGGAGCAACATTGTGGAATCCCCCTCCACATTCCTTGAGTCCCCCATCACAAGATCTTCTCCCTCTCTCAGACTTCACCCATTCCTCACTCCCTTTCAAGCTTTCTCTTCAAGTTTCCCCCACAAGAACGAAGCTACAATGGCTACCAAAGACACTTACAAAGTGCCTTGTCATAGCTTAAATAGAAGAGCTAAAAACGAGCTCATTAATGCAAGTTGCTGATATTATCATCCAGGACGATACTAATATCGTCCTGTACGATTAGTGCAATTAAAGCCTAATCAATCGGGATGATTTGAGACAATCAGAAGAAGTTTATTCATATCATCCAGGATGATAACATATCGTCCTGGACGATCAGAACAAATTGTGGAATATCGTCCTGAACATCCCCCTTAAAAATAGTTGTCTGATGTCCAATCGTCCAGCATATCGGCCAGGACGATTTGGCGATTGTCCAGGCCGATTTGATCATGAAATTAAGTCATAATTGCTTTCCTTAAATTTCATAGAAATTTTGGAAAAAATGACCTGGATCATCCTAGATGATATTTTATAGTCCAGGATGATCCACCTGGACGATGTCCAAAAATAAGTTATTTCTAATTAGATCTGGCGGCAGATTCTTTCTGAATTGAGCCTATCGTCATGGCTGATACAAAATCGTCCAGGACTATGTGTTTTGCATAATGATGGCTGCTTTAATGAGGATGCCCTAATTAGGGTTTTTGCTTTTGGATAGATCATCTCGGACGATATAAATATCGTCCCGGACGATGTTACCAAAAATAAAAATTTTTAGGGAGCAATAGAAAATCTTCCAAGTTACAAAACATCAGGAGCCACACCAAATATAGTAGACTCAAGAACGGAAAAAGTGTACAAACTGACTCAGACCTAGTCTACCCAATCTTGAGCTGGTTCCAAATTGCAGTCTGATCGTGTGGACCTAAATTGTTAGTAAATAAGGCTGTCCTAGAAAAATAAGAGTGTTTGCTATCATCAAAATCATAAACCATGAAAATAGATCCGCAACAACTAAAACCTACAACTAAAATCTAAGAATGATAATAGAGCGATATACATGTCTACAATTAAATCATAGCATTAGAATTTATTTGATCATTAAATAGTGTAAAAATACTAAAACTTACATGTAGTAATAATAAAATTTATAAATTGTAAAAAGTATGATGGGGAAACCAGTAAACCAATATGAGTGTTGAATCTATAAAGAAGTCATTATATTAGTACTATCAATCAATAAAGAAATCAAATAAAGTGGAAAAATTAAAGCATTGTTAAAGGCGGGCAACCATTCCAACATCTATATTCTCTCTCCTCTCCAGTGTTCTGCTCTGGTGATTGAGTTTCTCCTGTTGCAGCTCGATCATGCTCCTATTGATTTCCATGATTTTTCGCTACTATTTCGGTTGAGTGAGATTATATACTTTTAATGACCTAAGGCCTCTTAGCCTTTGGTTCTTATTCCCCTTATGGAAACTGGTCCATCTACATCTTTGCCCTTTTCTTTGGGTAATTCTCCTGTACCTTTTATTATTAGCAATAAAAGCTTCTTTGGTGATGCTGGTAATGATTCTAACCCTAAATCTCACTATTTTTGCTACGTGCTTGTTGGTGGTGTCCAATCAAAAGATTCTATCTTTGCTTTTACTAAATCAATGGTTAAAGGTTTTTTTGCTTTATTGATTTCTGAGGATGATATAGTGCAATTGGCTTTTCCTTAGCTGTTTATGTTGGTAAAGAAATTTTCAGTAAAACGTCCAAATCTCGACTCAATAAGGGTTTTTTTTGGTAATATGAAATTATCTGGTTTTTTCTTTATTGGTTTATTTGATGCAATACATGTTGCTATCCAACTATTGAATCATTTGGATTACATCCAATGTTTTTTGAGATGGTCCTATTACATTAATAACTATCAAATGAGACTTTTGAAGTGGACTCCTTACTTTGATATTAAAGAGCAATCTCTTTTTATCCCTGATTGGATTTCTTTTCCAAATTTGATATTTCATTTCTTTAATCCACATGTTCTTCATGCTTTGGGAACCATTTTTGGAAGACCTCTTCAATCTGCTCAGCCCACTGCTTCATGATCTCGGCCATATGTTGCCTGAATTTTGGTGAAATGGACATAACCAGAAAAACACCCGCGCAAATTATGGCTTGTCAAAAAGCTTTGGTTATTTACAAAAGGTGGATTTTGGAAACATACTTGATTTTTGCTCTCATTGTAAAGTCCATGGACACTCTTTTAATGAATGTTTTGTGCCTCATCCAAATTTAAAAGAAGGGAGCAAAGATGTGATAATGTGGGAAATTATAATAAGAATGATAGTGTTGACCTTGAGACTCATATCCTTTTATAAATGGTTGATCAAGACAACATGGCTATCATACCTACATATATTTCTAATAATGAGGAGGAAACATATGATGAAAAGCTTTCTTTAAAAGAAACTCAACCAGTGCCTCCTATGGATGGATTAGTTGGTAATGTCATAGAAGAGGAAGATTTAAACGCTAGAAGATTGTCTTTGAAGGATCTGGTACAAAAAGGGAATGGAGAGGTTGATTCATCCAATGTAAGTGATGATTGAGATGAGAAGCATAATCAATATATTTTAAATATTAGCAAAGGAAAACAAGAGGAGGGTTAAAAAGGTGATAATGAGGACCATATGGAAGAAGGGGAAATTGTTCCTAACAAGTTTGATTTGTTAGGGAAATCTATAGGTATGAATAATGTCTTTATGTTGTCTACCCCTTCTAACGCCAATAAGATGGATCATGGTTTTACAAAAGTGGGGAGGAAGAAATATAAAAATAACAAACTCTTTGAAGGTAATTCTTCTAGAGCTTCTCGAGCTTCTCATAATTCTTCTATCAATGGTTAAAGCCATTATATGGAATATAAAGGGGGTGGGGAATCCTCCTTATATGTTAAGTGTAAAAAATTTATGCAGGATTTATAATGTTAAAGTTTTGTTTTTACTTGAAGCTTTCATTCCGGCTTTCATGATGATTTCCCTATGTCCTAAACTTGGGTTTGATTGCTCTTCTAGTAATTGTACCAACAAAATTTGGATTTTCTGGAGACAATGGGTTAATCTAAGCATTCTTAATGATTTACCTCAAATTGTGCACACTAAAATATTTTTTTGTCAATTTTCTTGCGTTGCTTATTTTGTGTATGCCTCTTGTTCTAGAGTGCAAATGAGGAGTTTATGAAGGAAATTATAGAATTTTCTTCTAATATTAGTAATATGTGGATGGTTGGTGGTGACTTCAATACCATCACTAATGTTTCTTAGAGAATTGGGGGTAAACTGCTGAATTTTCAAGCTATGTAGTATTTAATGATGCACTATTTATTTCTAATCTTCATGATATTGGCTTTAATGGCAATCGCTTTACTTGGAATCAAGGAACTATGTGGAAACATTTAGATCGTATTCTTTTTAATAATGTTTGGATTTCTATGTATCATAACACCCATGTTGAGCATTTGTTTAGAACCCTCACTGAACACACTCCTTTACTTTTGAACAATTCTATGAAGGACAATTCTACTGTGTCTAGTTTTATGTCTCAAAATATGTGTCTTTTGCATGATTTATTTCTTAATAATGTTGAAGCTAATTAACATGCTCTGTTTTTTCCCAATAATAATTATTTTGGTATGATTCGTCTTTGGCTTAAGCTCAAATGATTAATGCAAAATTTAAATTGGTGGAATAAATCTATTTTAAAGAATTTATTTACTAATATTATGGAAACTTACAAATAGTTGAATTACCTGACAATTTTTATGTGAATCTTCCTTCTACATTTAACCTTATTTCTTTAAATATGGCCAAGGACACCTTAGTTAAGCTTGAAGAACAAGAAGAAGCTTATTGGAAACAAAAAGCTGCTTTCAAGTTTTTAGCCGAGGGAGATAGAAACACTAAATTTTTTTTATAATATTGCTAATCATAAAAAAGTTTCTAGTTACATTCATAAGATATCCTCTCCTGAAAGGTCAATATTTTGAGTCTCTTGAGTTGATTTAAGATTATGGTGTCAAGTAATTTAAATATGTGTTTAACAAAAACTTTTCTCTTAATATAGATTTGGATTTTACTTTTATTCCTTCTCTTATGTCTGATGAGAATAGCATTAGCTCACTAAAATTTCATATGAAAGTGAGATTGAGTCAGCTATTAAAGATATGAATATTGAATCTTTGGCTGGACCTAATGGGTTTACTACTAAATTCTTTCAAAAAACTTGGCATATTATTAAAGAGAACTTAATTATTATTGTTATTGACTTCTTTAGAGGAAATCCTTACCCAAAAATTTTTACTTCCTCTTCTATTGTTTTGATTCCTAAAAGTGATGTTACTAACTTTTGAAGTGATTTTTGCCCAATTAGTCAGTGTTTTTTTAAAGTTAATTACCAAATTAATTATGTCTACATTATCATTAATTCTTAATAATATCATTTCTCTTGAGCAAACTGGTTTATTTAAAGGGCGGTTTATTTAAGATAATGTTTTATTAGCTTAAGAACTTGTGCATGATTTAGAGGCTAAAATTACATGTGGGAATGTCATTTTAAGATTGATATTACCAAAGTGTACGATAATTTAAATTGGGATTTTCTTTACATCATTCTTGAGTCTTTTGGTTTTAATGTGGAATTTATTAGGATCATTAAGAATAGTATTGAACATTATTTTTTCTCTGTGATTATCAATGGTAAAAATCATGGTTTCTTTAATTATAGTCATGGCTTTAGGTAAGGTGATCCCTTGTCACCATTATTTATTTTAGCTGTTGAATTTCTTTCTAGAGGTCTTAATGATCTTATTTTTCATCACCCTAACCTTCAGTACTATACTAAGGGTGGATTTGTGGTGTCTCATTTATGTTTTGTTGATGATTGCATCATATTTACAAATGGCTCTAGGAAGATGCTTAAAATTGTTTTTAAATTTCTTGGTGTTTTCAAAGAGCTAGTGGTTTAATTTTTAATCACATGAAAAGTTGCTTTATCACTGCTAAATCCATAACTCAACCTAGAATCTCTTCTATTCAAGAAAGGTATAGTATTTCCATAAAGAAACTCCCCCATAAATATTTAGGTACTCCTCTTTATAAAGGTAGAAAGAGATATTATTTATTTGGGGACATTTTCTTTAATATTCAAAAAAAAAAACTATCTACTTGGGCCTTTAATTTTCTCTCTTTTGGGGGAAGATTAGTGTTAATTAAAAGTGTGCTTTGTTCTATTCCTATATACTTATTTCACAATTTATCTCTGATTAAGAATAATTGCACTAAACTTGAAATGTTTTTAACAAATTCCTTTGGGGGGCCAAAGAAAGTAAATCTACTATTTTATGGGCCTCTTAGGGTAGATGTTATGGTGTCCAGGACGAAGTCAAGTTGGGCTTTAGAAACTTAAGTAACATGGCTTAGGGTTTTTCTTACAAACTTTAGTTTAGTCCGAGGTCCAAAAAAAGCCTTTGGTCGTAGTTTATGATTGTTAAGTATTCTAATGGTAAGCATCATCTTAATTGTTTTTTTCAAAATGGGAAACTTTTCCCATTGGAAAAGGCATTGTTCTATTAAATGGGAGGCCAAAAAATTCATTCAATGGGGCTTAGGGTGCGGTGATGTTTTCTTTTGGCAAGATAACTAGATTGGTCTTTCTTTTATTGATAAATTATTTAATACTCAATCCACTAGTGTTTGTAAAGTGTCTAACTTTATTCATGATGGGTCTTGGAATTTGAATTATCTTACTAATACAGTTCTTGATTTTGTCATTAATCTCATATTGAAAGTGTTGTTACGACTTGATCAGAAAGATTGTAAAGATGGGAGCTTTGTGTTTAAAGAGGTGTGGCATTCATTTAGGAATGTGAATCCTAAGTCTAAGATTTTCTCTTCCATTTGGCAAAGAGGTATCCCAGCCTCTTATTCGATGTTAAAGTGGAGGATTTTCAAGAATTATATCACTGTTGATATTATCTTGATGAAAAAAGTTTTTATATTATGTCTAGATGTCAATGTTGTTATCATTTTGAGAATTTAAATCATGTTTTTTCTAATGATCTTGTTGCTCTTAAAGTTTGGATTTATTTTGACAATTTGTTTAACAATCATTTTAGTAAGAATTATAATAACATCATTGATATCATGTATGATTGGGTGGTTCCTACTAAGAGACATATTATAAATGTGTTACTTACCATTATTTGTTGGTTTCTATGGAATAGTAGGAACTAGGCTAAGCATGATAATATTGTTATGAAAACCTCTTCTATCATTCTCAAGGTTAAAGATAAAGTGAGACATTTATTCTTGGCTAAGTTGATTAGTTTGGATTTTATTAATAATTCCTATAAGATTGCTGAGTATTTTGGCATTAGAGGTGCTCGGCAGAATGGTCATTTATCTAAAAAAAATTTAGTTAGATGGATCAAGCTGATTATGGGGTGCTAAAAACTTCATATTGATAGTGCATTTAAAAGGATTAAAGCTAGTTGTGGTGGTATCATTCATGACTTTAACAGCTATATTATTGCTGCTTTTGCGAGACCTTCTGATATTACCACTGCGCTTATGGTTAAAATTCAAGCTTTAAAGTATGGGTTAATTTTATGTATCTCGCTTAGGATAACTATTGTTTGGATTGAAACTGAAGAAAAGCTCCTTATCCATTTTATCTCTGAGAATGGTAGTGCTAACCCCTCTTATTTCTATACTATAAGAGAGATTAAACAGTGTTTGTCTCTTATTAATTTTTCTACATCTCATATTAATAGAGAGAGGAAAGTTTTTGCTAATTATTTAGCTAATTTGGGTTCTAGTATGACTGATTTTAAGAAATTTAAAAGATCTTCTATTCCGCCAATGTGCTGTGTCTTATTAGGCTTGATTTTATGGGCATCCCTAATGTTGGATTATCTTAGTTTATTACTTTGGTTTGTTGGTTGGGTCTTTGACTTTTTCATTTTATGTGGGGTTTTATCTTTTGATATTGTTGGCTATTTTTTTATTACTTATCTAGGTTACTGAGTTCTATGGGCTATTTTATTTACCGAATTTGGTTGGCTCTTACCCAAGCTTGGAGAAAGTTAATTACTATAGAGTTATTTCAATTGATTATTATTATGGTTTTGTATTTCAGTTTTAAGTGTCAGGTTTGGTACAATGCTTCTTTGAGGAATGTTAATTCAACTGGCTATTTGGTGATTTATTTGGTATTCTGGAAGGTCATTCCTGGAATTTACACTAACAAGCACAAAAGAACGCATTCTCAACTTCTTTTATTTTTGATTGGTATGTATTTAGTTTTTTACTAATTCTTGCATTATTGTTATTTTGCATTCTCCTAACATTTATAACATAGCTCTTTACTTGATTATCTTTAAGGAAGGTAGGCTTCATGTGGATGATATCCTTTGGTATTTCATTTTGATTAGTTTTAAACATGCTCTTTTCATGGATTACATGCTCTCGTATTGCAGCTTGATTATTTACATATTGAAGGGCTCGAGAATTTTGGGAGCAAGATGAATAATTTTGATAGGAAGATGGTATTGAACTTACTATCTTTTTTCTTTCCTTTTTGGGTTCTTTCCACTGGTAGATCTAGATTATTATTAGGTGCTTTTGTAATTGGTAGAAAAGGGAACCATTGGATCTTAGGTTTTCTTTTGAATTTTTTTGTAGCTCTTTCGAGCATTAGTGAGCTGAAGGTTCGCTTTTAGGACCTTGTAATTTATATTTTTTATTAAAGCGTAGGCCCTCTATGGATTTTCCCTAAAAAAAGCATCAATAAAGGTTGTCAAAACCATATCAATGTAGTATAATCATATAGGAGTGTACGTAAACTATCTAAATATTCTATGTTAGTATAAAATTAGTATATTATGTGCTCAATATTTCACATGCTAAGTATTAATATAGTTAATTAATAATATAAAATACTATTAGTGTCTATATCAGAAAACTTAATTATCTAATGGTAGGAGAAGTAAAATAATATAGTAATAATAAATTCTTGCAGTAACAATAAATTCATATAGTAATAAGAATAATGCCTCAATAATATGCATTTTTGTAGTCACATTAAACGAGTAAGAAGTTTACTACAATATTTTTTATTATCGTATCAGTATCAGTAAACTGTTGACTCAGTAAGCAGAGTCGCCAATCTTTGCCCGTAAGCATTATAATAACTCCTTATAAATCCAAATTATTGTATCATTGTATCAGTAGAGGACAACACTCAATCATAGTATTTAAAGGAAAGCAAGTAGGCCAATTAATAACTTTTACACACACTTACACTATTATCATTCAACTATAATAGTAATAGTGAATATCTATTACTCAATTATATATCTATATTTATTTTTAATGCATTATAGTAAATAAATCATTATTGAGCTTAATTTTAAAAGTGCCAAAATATTTTAATGGCTTGCAAAAAAAAATTTACTAAGCAAACATTTTTATTTTTAAAAATTAACAAAATTACTATAGATTGTATATAATAATATTATGAAGATTTTAATTAAACTATAACCCTATTTGTAATTGTCCAAATAAATAAATAAATTGCTTAAAATTGTTAATTTTCCAAATCTTACTCAAAAAGTTCATAATCTTAATATCTATAACATGTAAAAAGTTATGCTGTGAAAGTTTTATCAACATAAAATTATTCTTAATTTTTAATAATAAAATTACAAATCTGATTAAAAAAATCTTTGTAGGGGATTCTACCCCTATTATTTTTTAATGTCTTAATTTATTTTCTGGAATTGTAGGGGGGCTAAAAGGATGGTGGCCTCTCTATATCTTAGAGAGATTATGAAGGATAATGAGGGGTTTTTTTTGGTCTATCCGAGACTAAGATGTTTAGCATGGATAGAAGAGATGTTAATTTCCTTATCGGAAGTGATTGGGAGTTTTTTCAACAGCCTGCTGACAGAACCTCGAGTGGAATCCTGGTTCTTTGGAATAAGAATGTTGTATCCTTTGAAGTAATTGAACATTCTTCTCAAGTAGTTATGGGTGTTCTTAACAGCAATTTATTGGGCACTTGGAATGTGGCAACAATCTATGGAGGTAAGGATTTGCATATTAGAAGAAGCATGTGGGAAACTCTTGAAAAATTCTTGCCTTGTGTTACACCTTTTATTATTGGAGGTGATTTTAATTGTATCCTTTTTAAGGATGACAAGAAGGGGGGGGGGGGGGGGGGGGGGGGGGGTAGGTTCCATTTTTCTAAGGGACCTAAGGAGATGAAGATTTTATGACAAACAATGATTTTCATGATATTGGGTTTGTTGGGCCACATTTCATTTGGTGTAACAACAAGGAAGGTGCACCTTGGATTTGGGAGAGGTTGGATAGATGCCTATTGAATTCTATAGCATTGCAATCCTATGGCAAAGGTTTGACATTTTCCAAGGGTTGCATCGGACCATTGTCTTGTTTCCTTTAATGTGGTTGAGCCTCAAAATAAATAATCTAAATTTACTAGATTTGAAGATACTTGGAAGTCTTATCCTGTAGCTTGGAATATCATCTTGAAGTCTTGGAGAAGAATAGATTTTGGTAATCATGCTGAAGTTTTACATATGAAGCTAAGAAAAACATTGAAATCTCTATACTTCTGGAATAAGAATAAATGAAGAGAGCTGATTCACTGAAGAATGATCTGAAGAAGGAAATATTGGATCTACAAGTAGAGGAGTCCACTATAGCTAGGCTTTCAGTGGAGAAACTGAAACTGCTTAGAAGTAAAGTGCATGATCTTAATGTCATGTTGGGGACATTATCTACATGGTGGAACCAAAGAGCTAAAACTAGATGGCATGAGGAAGGTGATGTTAATTCTAGTTTATTTTCATAACTTTGCTGCTGCAAAGAAAAATGGCAATCTTATAAGACAAATCAAAGATGATAATAATATTCTTTTGGAAGACTTTGAACACATTGAAGCAGTTTTTCATGAGCTTTTTGTGAAAAAGTGGAAAGCTAGAAAGTGCAAGCTGATGGGTTGGCCCTCAATTCCGAAAAACCTAAAAATCTCTCAAGCTGACGCTGATATTATGAGTACTGAATTTACTAAAGAGGAGCTTATCAATGCTGTTTTTCAACATGGTAACAATAAATCTCCCGACATAGACGGTATTACTACATCTTTTTTTTTTTAAATTATATTGGAAAATTGTGGAAGGTGAAACATGGAAAGCAATAGACAATTTTTTTAAAGCTGGTTTTATGCATGCTGAATGGAAATATACATTGATTATATTAGTTCCTACAATGAGAAATCCGATTGTTCCATCTAAATATAGGCCTATAAGTTTGTGTCAATCTACTTATAAGCTTGTGGCAACTATGATCATGAATAGATTGAAAGGTTGTATCACAAGAATTATTTATGAAGAATAGGTTGCCTTCATTCCTGGAAGATCTATGTCTAACCACTACATGTTAGCTCATGAGGTTTTTAACAAATTCAGAGTGTCAAAAAATAAAAAAGGCATGATGACGGTTAAGCTTGATATGGAACAAGCTTATGAAAGCATTAGTTAGGAGACTTTGTATCAAGTCTTAAATTTGTTTGGATTCTTTTTGAAGATTTCTTTGCTTATTATGGAATGTGTTAGGGATGTTAGATTCTCTTTTCTCTTAAATGGGAAAGTAACTAATTGGATTAAGGAAGAAAATGGTTCCATCTAGGATGCCCATTATCTCCATATCTTTTTTAATTATCATGTGTTTCTCAATCATTCTCACATGCTTTTGAACAAAGAAGATAAGATTTGGGAATTCAAATCTCACCAAGAGCTCAAAAGATCACCCATTTTTTATATGCTGGTGATATTTTAATTTTTGCTCAAGCTTCTAAAAAATTAGCCAGAGTTTTGAAAGATATAGTCACTGATTTTTGTTCAAGGATGGGATTTAATGTGAATAAATAAAAATCTCTAATTTTATTTAACAAGGCTACTAACCAGTCCAACAAGCATCAAATCAAGCAGATTTTGGATTTCAAAATTATGAGGGAAATAAAATATTTGGGTGTTAAGATGTGCTGATAAGATTGGTAAAATTAGATTTTCACTATTTACTGGATAATGTGTTGCAAAAGCTAAATGCTTGGGGGAGCAAATGTCTTTCTATGGCTGGTAAGATAACTCTTGCGAAATTTTTTCTTTTATCACTCCCAAATTTTATATCAACACATACTTTGGTTCCAAAGAAAGTTCTTAATGAAGTAGACAAATGTTATAAAGAGTTCATTTGGCATATAAGCAATGGTAAAAGAGGAATGAATTACATATCATGGGAGGAGCTATGTAAGCCGAGAGTGGCTGGTGGGCTGAATTTTCATTCAACTATTCTTAAAGTTGGGCCGCTTAGATCGAGATTTTCTTGGTGGCTGATCCAAAATCCAAATTCGTTACTTCATAGAAACATTATTGCTAAATATGGTGATAATATTTTTAATGCTGCTAATAGAAAAGGAGCTTCAATGGCCTGGAAAATTTTAATAGATGGTGCTAAATTTTTGAAACCTTTGTTAAGATGGAAAGTGGTGAAGGGGAGGAAGATAAATGTTCTAAAAGATAATGGGTTCTAGATAAATGTTTGGATTCTTGGCCAACATTTTCTGATTGCATAGGATTGGAAGATGTAATGCTCAATCAGTTCATTTCTACGAATAGTAGATGAAATGTGGAGGAATTACAATGGTTCTTTCATGAGGATCTTATCTCTCTAATCCTGCAAATTCCTATCTATTATAATGCTGAAGCTGACTACTTGGAAGAGATATGTCATCATACAGGTAAAAATATTACTGCTAAAGCAAATGAAGAATCTTTATACCGTGGCATTGGGGATGAAGATTTTGGATTCTCCAAATGGTTAAGGAAGTTGAAATTAAACACTCGAGTGGAGCTATTTTGGTGAAGAATGAGAAAATTTGTAATTCCTATGAATGAATTTTTGAAATATAGGAAACTTATCTATTATGATTTATGTGCAAGGGGTTGTCAAGAACTGGAGAATTTTGAACATATTGATGTTTGGTGTAAGTACCTGTTGGAGATTTTTCTAAAAATACAATAGTGGGAATTTAACATTACTACATATCATTCATTGGAAGAATGTTTGAGAGAGCTAAAAATAATTGTTGTTTCATTTCCTAATACGGTCAAGCTGTATTGTATTGTAGTTTACTTATGTTGGAAGAACAAAAATGATAAAGTTCACGGGAAGCAAACCAGTCTGAGCTCTTTTATTGCAACAAATGTATTATATTCAGCAATGATTCATATTAATCCAATACTAGATAGCCGGGGTGCTAATCTCCTTAGGATTTCTCAAAATGTTTGGCACCCTGCACCGCTAGATTGGATCAAAATAAATGTTGATGCATCTCTTTTAAATTCAAACTGTGCTGGAATTGGAGGCAATTTTAGAGACTGCAAAGGAAGGTTATTACTTGCTTTTGGGGAAAAAAGGATTCATTGGGATGTTGCACAACTTGAGATGGAGGCGGTGGTGTCAATTAGGAAGTTCATTCAAAGATGGATGTTAGATAGAAAAGGAGTAATATTTGAAGGTGATAACTTCAACATTATCAAGTTTATTCAAAATTCTTTGAATAAGGCAAAGTGGTAAAGCAACACTTGGATAGATGAAGATTTTTTGTTCTTGGCAGACTTCAATAAGGTAATATTCCACCTTGTTCATAGAGATTGTAAAAAGTTAGCCGATCTTTGTGCTACTTTGGCTTTAGAGAATATTTTTTCTTTGATAGTTTTTCTATTGCGAACATCCCTTCTTCTCTTATTTGTTTGTTGAAGAAGGATTGTGAGCCTTTTCTTTAGCTTGTAATTTATTTCTTCTTTTCTAATGCATTTTGCAATTTAAAAAAAAAAAGATTAAAATTTTTTTTTAAAATATTGAAATCAGAAATAGGATAATGGTTCCTTATAGTGAGATGAGCAAAGTTTACAATAGGGCTAACTATCAAAAATAGCTCTACAGCCTCCAAATCCTAGCTTCCTCTCTCTCTCTCTCTCTCTCTCTCTCTCTCTCTCTCTCTCTCTCTCTCTCTCTCTCTCTCTCTCTCTCTCTCTCTCTCTCTCTCTCTCTCTCTCTCTCTCTCTCTCTCTCTCTCTCTCTCTCTCTCTCTCTCTCTCTCTCCTCACTTCTCTTATATTTTTCTTTGATTTTTTCTTTTTAGGTTTTCTATTAACTGGAGAACTAAGGGAAGAGGATTCTTTTAATGTATTATAATTAAGGGAAATAGATTTTTATAATAAAAGTATAATATTTTATTAATATAATTATATAATTTAAATAATTTTTAGTATAAAATTCATATAAATCCTCTTAGTTTTACAAACATTATAGGAAAATAATCATAAAATATCTCATTTAACTAAACAATTTGGTGAAATTGGTTTGTAAAACGGACACCTATCTGTCCTAAAATCCCCACTTATACTAACAAGTATAAATTTCTTAAGATTTGTACCTGCACTAAAAAATTATGAAAAAATTATTATAATTAAGGTACTACAATATCTATATTACTGCTGATATGGTTTGTGATTTAGACTTATAATTAATTTTTAAAAAAATTATTTGACGGAGATAAAATATAAGCTATTATAATTTACACACCTTAAAAGATATAATCTCAAACATTTTCCTTAAAGATTTGTGCACAAAATTAATATAAACAAAATCTATACAGTCAAAATTCATAAAAATCAAACTCAAATCAAAACTTGTTGAGAAATCATATAGTTATGTAGTTCATTATATCATGTCATTCAATTATGTATGATATGCTATGTTATGCAATTTTTTAAAATAAAACTCTTACCAACATAAATCTTTATTTGTTGGTGGTCCAAATACTGCAAGTTATATACCCATGACATCACAGGTGTAGGTGCAGTCAATCATCGTGTAACACTTTTCCTTTTAATACCACTAACATCTCTATCTCCCCCCCCCCCCCCCCCCCCCCCCCCCCCCCCTATTAGTTGATCTTTCACTATATACTCTTGACCTTACATCCCTTTATCTTTCATTCTATCTAGGTTATCCTACTCTTAAATAAATTCTTTCTCTCAAAGGATAATCCATTACCTTATGCCCTGGTTATCCACATCAAAAGTATTGCCTTATATATAAGTAGTACTAACATGTGTGTCTTCTTCCATAATGAACATATTCAATATGGCTATAATTTCCTATAGATACTATCGATCTAGATCTCCATAAATCATTATATTTGATTTCTTTATCACTTAAACTTTCACTATTTTGAAAGTTTGAATAAGTTGTTAAACCTGATACAACTATCCCATGTCTAACCAAGAGGAGGGTGAATTGGTAATTTAAATTTTCTATTAGATGTTAGGAAACTGATTTAAAATTTTTAGCACAATAATTAAATTTAAAAAAAAAATATTTTTCAACCATAATAAACTCAAATGCAGAGAAATAAAAATGCAGTAAAAAAGTAAAGATAGAAGAAACCAAATTCTATAGTGATTCGGTCCAACTAGACATATGTCCACTCCCTAAAGGCTCCTACTTCAGGTATTGCACTATATCAAAATGACTCTCCTTTACTCCCATAGTAAAAAGGAGAAGCCCTTACAATAACATCTCTTCCACCAACCATGGTGCGATAGATTATCGACGTCTTTTTTTAACCTCCTGGTGATGGAAGAGAACCAACATCCTTTCTTATTCTCCAGGTGATGATATAGTACCAACATTCTTTTATACCCTCCTGGTGATGGCAGAGTACCAAATTTATTCCAAAGATCTTCTCTCAAGAGTCTTCAAAAAAGAAGGACAGAGATTTGAAGAACATAAAGGATCCTCACCTTTGGAAAATCTTATGAACCCTTCATAATTCCACTTGCAATATCTCTCAAACTTCACTCCCAAACACTCTCCCAAAATACTCTCTTTTTCACTCCCAAGAGAAAATTCGTAGCAAGAAGATTGATTATCAGTTTTTTAGGACACTTATATATAAGAGACAAGAACAAACATCTAGAAAACTAAAAAATTCATGAATGTACTTGGATCATATAGTTTGATCGCATTTTGTACGTATAATTAGTTCAAAAAGTCATATATGACCCTCTAAGAACCTAATTTCATACTTTGTCAGTTGTATGTATGAACTGACATCATACTATATGAATAGTTTAAAAGTAAACAAGTTCATCCGACACGATTTCATACGAAACTAATTTCGTACACTGTGAATCATCTAAACGAACTATATATCATACAGTACAAATCGTTAAATCAAGTCATTCTTTATATGGTATGGATATGGAAAAACTCATTTTGTACTTTAGACATTATCTTATATAAACCTAATTTCCTACGGTATGAACAATTCAATAAATATTGAGTTTATATGGGATGAACTGGTATGCACCTTATTTCTAATATGGACGTTGTTTATATTAAACCTAATTTATACAGTATGAACAGTTCACAAAATTTATGTGTTCGTATGGGATGAACTGGTATGCGCCCATTTCATGCTCTATATGTCATCTGTATGAAAATAGTATAGTGCAAGACAAACAGTACAAAAGAAAATTTTTCAAGGCATGATTTAATTAACTTCATTTTGGAGGAACTACTATGATAAATCATCCAGTACGATTTGAAAATTTTACAATATGATTAGTTTAAAAAAAATTGACTCGCTCACTTAGTGTGAGTGTGTACGGTTAACCAATTACAATCACACTCTATCAAGCTCAAGAAAAATAGAAAAAGTATAAACTTTATTATAAGAAACCCTAATCTAATATGTCTTAAAGTCTTCAACAGTCTAGAGTATAATTTTCTTGAAACGTTAGTATACACAAATAACACAAAGAAAATATATTCAATGTATGTTACGTTTTGAAATCTAAGTTGATACAATATCCTTCTTTTTTATGATTGTAAAATAATTATTGTTTGAGTTAACACTAAAGCTATTTTTCTCCTAAGCTACCCTTCAATGAATGATTAATTTAAAAAAATAAGGGATTTCAATGAAAATTGAAACCACAATAACAAATTTAAAAACAATAAAAACAAACATGCACAACAAAAACACACACAATAAACACATCACAAAAATCACACCAAAAAATAATCATACACACATACATCAAATAATAAATCAAACAATAACTAATGACTCTCCCTTCTAACAATAACAAAAATGGAAGTACCTCTTGAAAGGATAAGTTTATATAAATAAATCAAAATAGATGAAGAAGAAAAAGATTTTAAACTAATTGCAAATACAACATTAACATCCTAATGCTAAAAAGAAAATCTCAAATTTTAAATCAAAGAATAATTAAGATAAGAATAGCCAAGGTTGATTGTTCATTCAAGACATATCAAAATAAAAATAATTATTACAAAAAATGATGAAATAAAGAATAATTTGTTTCTAATTTAATAATGAAGATTATTACTGATTATTTAGATTTAAATAAGAGATACAAAGATAAAGGAAAAAGTGTATAAAACTTTCAGTTGGCGACACTGCGTATTTTTTTCAATTTTTGGTAGACTTTGTGCATCGTTTTAATTTGGGCTATTTTTGTGCATCTTTCAGTTTGACAAACATTGCACATCTTTTTAAACTTATGAAACATTTTATGCATCTTTTCAAGTCTAGAATGCTTTGTGCATCTTTTTATAATTTTGGACTTTCCAATATCAAAAAATCTTAAAATAAATTCAAATAATTAACAAAAATAACACATTGAAGAAGAAATAGAATAAAAATAAGATAACTATTTTGCAATAATTATACCTAAATAATATTTGTCTATAAGAATATGAAATTGATCTTCTACCAATCATAATTTAATTTAAGATTTTGAGAGATTAAGTTCTGTAAAGAAACTAATTTATAGAGTAAAGTAATTCAAAATTTCATTCTAGTGATCAACTAAAAATGATTTGTCTCTAAAAACTTAAACTATTCAAGAAGGGTAATTTCAATATAATTTAGAACATCATTCCATTTAACACTTGAAATCCATACAAATAATACATCATACTATAAATGAAAGAATCACAACATAGCGAAGCCAACATATATGATAAAAAAAAAAACATTTCAACAACAAGTACCAAATCTCAACAACAAGTACAACCGAGAAGTAACAACTAAAATGCAAAGGGGCCTTAGTATGGAGATGGCTGAGGGGTGAACATCATAAATTAGCTATTTATCATTGCTACTTGTGTGCTAACAGAGTCAAATTATCCTCTAATACACCACATGTCTTCATTGTACCTCTCATCCTATTGATTTAGGTGATTCTCATTTTGATCAAAATGTTGATCAAAATGAGATTCCAGTATATCAAAAAGTTGGACCATTTCTTGATAGAATTATGATGGGGTCTAAATGCAAATGCAGGTGCAAGAACAAGAGCTCATTCTTGTCCCTCAGATCCTTGATCCCGATTAAAAAGTGCATGAAAAGAAGTATTAGTAAAGTAAATAGGAAGCTGCATGTGAGGATCAGGATGGATCAGGTTGTACTTCTTTTCTTAAATATAGGCAACCAAATATCCTAAGGACACACTTGTCTTCCTCCTATAATGAGGAAATCTAATATCAAAAAATTTATAGATGTAGTCAATAATTAATTGGGCTTTATCATTAGAAGGATTGGTCATAATAAGGTATGTGATAGTAGATAAAAGACGAGTTAGATTGATACCATCACCAACTTTAGGTATTATAGAAATTATTAAGACATACTGGATGATCCTGGCATTCTAGTTAAGGGTAAACACATGAGAAAGATGATTTACTTGAGTAACACCTCTAAGACATTGGTTAATTTTAGACCAGTCAAAATCAGATCTAGAGGTCGTAGTGTGTGCCCTAACCCCTTGAGTCCTAAGATGGAAGAAGTTGCCTAAATCTTCCTTGCTTATTTCAACTCTCTGCTTAAAGACATAAGAAATCATCCTAGTGTGATCTTCATTCACTTTTATGTTCGCAAGAAAATTTTAGAATGTTTCTTGATGATAGGCATAGATCAAATTGAGAATAAAAGAGAATTGAGTTGAGGAGAAAAGAGGCATAATTGAGAAGTTTATGTCTCTTTGAATTAGGAGATGAGAGGGGGTAATCTGAGCTTCAACAAAATATTCATATGATTCCTCATTATCCTTAGAAAGAAAGTTTTCATTAAGTTTCCCTAAACAAGATGAAGAGGATTTTTAAGTACGAGGAAGCTTGCTACTACTAGCTATATCTAGAGAAGGACACAAGCTAGTTTGAGAATAAAGACGACTGTGAAGAAAAACAATCAAATACCATTCAATTTAAAGATAAATGACCTTTCATACAATACAAAATTGTAATCAAACGTAAAATTCTAAAATCATATGAGATAAAAGAATTCGTACATATGAATGAAAATGGCCAAAATGATATGACATTTCATAAACTGTCATTCCTGATATGTGAAATTATACAAGCTTTTTTACCATACCATTATACAGACGTACAACTATTCATCCATTATAATCATAATAATAATGATAGTATCTGGTGGTTAGGTTTTTACCATATAAAAAATTGATAACATGATCGTATAGATGAAATGTTACAAATTTGATTTCATGGATTAGAATTTTGATGATAGCAAACATTTATGATTTTCTTCGACTGCCTTGCCTACTAACTTTTTAGGTTCACAAGATCAATTGTAACTCAAGCCAGTTAAAGATTGGATAGATTAGGTCTGAGTCAGTTTGTAATTTTTCTTTTCTTGAGTCTATTTGTAATAAATGTGATTCATTATGCTAAGTAACCTTGCACACACACACACACACACACACACACACATGGGAGAAAATTTTTATCTATTGATTAGAGTTCTATGTTTTAATCACATCATCCGGGATGATCTTAAAATTGTCCTAGACAATCAGCTAATAATAGAAACCCTAATTAGGGCATCCTGGTTAAGGTAACCTTCATTAAGCATATCGTCCTATACAATTTTGTATCGACCGGGATGATAATCTCAAATCAAAAAGAATCAGCACTAGATCTATTTAGGTATTCTTTATTTTTGGACATCATCCAGGATATCAGCCTGGACAATACAGCTCAATTATACCTAAATTAATCTAGTAATTAAGGAAAGCAATTAAAGTTTGATTGCTCCATCACATCATCCGGGACGATCGCAGGATCGTCCGGAATGATCTCTTGGATGATTGACATTGGCTAGCTTCTATTTATGGTGATGTTTAGGATGATTTTCCTCGATTTGAGCTAATTGGCTTGGACGATCGTGAGATCAGCCTGGATAATCAAGCTAATTTTTCATCGTCGGAACATCTTTTCAGAGCGATTGTCTGGATGATATTCATAGAATTATATTGATCATCCAGGATGATATTATATCAGCCTTGCCAATATGATCAAAAATCTCTAATCATCCCAAATTGACTAGGCTGATTGAGCAAAATTTATGCTGATCGTCCAGGATGATATCCACATCATCCTAGATGATAAAGTCAGTTTATATAAAATAAAAGCTAATCCAAAGCTCTTCTATTTAAGAGCTCTTATTTTACCCTTTAGTTAATCTTTTGCTATTGTCTTGACTTGAGAAATCCTAGAGGAGAGGAAGAGAGAGGGAGAGAGAGATATAGAGAGAGAGAGAGAGGATCTTGTGAGGGGGGTTTGTGAGAGAATTTCAGAAAGGTTGCTCTAAGTTTTGATCCACATCTTCTTCTTCCATCATAGTCCCTTGTCTTTGGAGGGTTGAGAGAGGTTCACTTCAACAATCGATCAAGGTTCTCTTCCTGCTTCAGGAAGAAGAAAAAGGAGTTGGGTTCTCAGCCTCATCGGTGTTGGTGCAAAGGAGGTTTGTAAAGGCTTCTTCACCCTTCTATGGGAGCAAAAGGAGAGTCTCTGAGTTTTATTGCAATACTCTGTGGGCGCCTCTGAAGAGTGGATGTAGGTCGTGTTGACCAAACCATTATAAATCTTTTTGTTCTTTACTACTATTTCTTCCGCATTTAATTTCTGCACTTTGATTATCGTTGTGGTGAATTTTGGTTCGAGCTTTGTGTTTTAATAATTTGAAAAAATTTTAAAATACCAATTCACCGCCCCCCCCATCCCCCCCTCTTGGTTATCCTCGGGCTAATTCATAATGGCTTAACATCTCTAATGAACTTTCAAGTGGTATTAGAGCGGGATTCATCAAATTAAGTTTAAAAACTTTTTGAATTTTGATTCATGGCTAACTTTGGTAATTGTAATACAATGGAAGGATATTTTATTTCAATTCTACCTTTTTTTGATAATATTCCTTTTGATTTTTGGAAAACTTGCATGTCTATGTTTTAACAATCGCTTGATTATTATATGTGGATTCTTGTTAAAGAAGGTTATACACCACCTTGTCATGAACTTAATGACATTAAAACTGAAATTATTTTTACTGAATGGACTTTTGATGGAAGAGATTTAGCATAACTTAATGCAAATTGCTTTAACTATTTTTTCTGTGCTTTAAAATCTGAAAATTATATGAGTGTTTCAACTTGTACAACTGGTAAACAAATTTGCGATAGATTATTTGTAACTTATGAAGGAACCAATAAAGTTAAATAATCTCGATTGAATATTCTTTTGCATGACTATGAACTTTTTCGTATGAAATCGTTTGAATCAATTTCTAAAATATATACAAGGTTTACTTAATTGTTACCTCATTTCATGCTTTAGAAAGAGAACTAACTAATTATGAAATGGTCAATAAAATTTTTGAGATGCTTGTCTTCTTCTTTTGATGCTAAGATCACTGCAATTACTTAATCTAAAATTTGAACACTTATTCGATTGATAACTTACTTGGATCACTCATTGCTTATGAGTAAGGAGTGAATCAAAGAATTCTTAATGTAGGTGAGAAAAAGAAAGAGAAATTTGTGGCACTAAAAGCCAACAACATGAACACTGATTTTTTCAGATCTGAAAATGATGATGTTGTCTTCATCACTAGGCAATTCAAAAGTTTTTTAAGGAAGAAGCCAAAAGACCATCAGAAGTGGAAAAGATGTAAGGATAGCAAAAAATTATAAAAATTCTTCTAATATTATTTTCTTTGAATGTAGGAAGCTTGGACATGTTAAAGCTGATTTTCTTACTCTTAAGGAGCACCCAAGCAAGGAGATGGGTGACGAGAAACCCAAATACATGAAGGACAAGAAGCGATCCCAAAAAGCTTTCTGGGTTGATTCTGCATCTGACTCCTTTAAGACTAAAGCAGAGTAGGAAACCACAAACTTATGTTTAATGGCCGATAATTAACTTGAATAATCTGATCAAGAAGAGGTATATGAACCAACCTATGATCAATTAGTTGAAATTTGTGAGAAAGTTCATGCATCATATAAAAAACTTAAGAAAATGCATACTAGCTTAAAATTGGAGTTTTTGAATTTACAAAAAAGACAAAAAAGTTTTGATGAAAGATAATTCCCAAATTAATAAAAATCACATGTCTTTACTTGATGAGTTTGATGAATTGAATAAAAAGCACTCGGAGTTGGTTATTAAGTATGATTCATTGAAAGCTTCCTACTGCTCACTTGAATCTGATTTTAAGACATACATTGATAAATTTGAGCATAGGGAGCACAATTTGAGAGTTGATAATGCTGATTTAAAAATTGCTAACTTGAGGATAAAAGCTAAATTGAATACATGTTGACCTCATTTTTGTATGAGGTCACTTAGACTACTCTTGATCCTTAATTTAATTTCCAAATCAATTCAAAAACTCTAGGATCTTTCTAGAATCTCGACCTTAGGATCTATTCTAGGTCCTAGGATCCTTCTAGACTTCAGACCTTAGGATCTATTCTAGATCCCAGGACCCTTCTAGAAGTTAGAATTTGGGATCTATTTAGATCACAAGTCAATCCAGACTTTTATTTGATCAAATTTAAAACCCAATTTAAAATCCAGAATTTAAGATCAAAATCCAAGGTCCAAGGGTTTTGTCCTAAAGGCCTTTTTTGTTGAATTTTCAAACACTTTGAAACCCAATTAAATGACCTCCGATTCAGAGTCTGTCAGTTGCATACTGATGGGACATGTCTCTGGAGGTAACCCTCCAAATTTGAGCCCATTTTGAGGTCTCTGACCCCAAAAACTAAATTGAAACCCAAAGGCTGTAAAACCTTCAAATATTTACAGCCTATGCCACTGGACCTGTCACCTTGAAGATTCTGACCTTAGAGCCTTCACCAAAGCCTATAGTCACTTCCAGACCTTTAATATTGATATGTTGAACTTTAAACTGCATTTTGGTAGACCCACTCTGACCCCCAGTTGACCAGGGGTCAAAATGACAAAAATACCCCTATGGGGCTCAAATGGTGATTTCAAACCAAATGAACTCCAAATTGAATGCAACCACCTCCAACAAGTTTCAAATGTCATTTCAAATGTTTTGAACCTATTCCCAACCCCTAGGTCAACCTGGTTGACCAAGTCAACAGGTTTGACCCAAGAAGCCCTTTAAGGGTCCAAACATGTGTTTTGACCCAAATGACCTCTCTAGGCCATCCAACCATTTCCATTAGTCTTGAAATGTCATTTGAAACCTGTTCGACCCAAACCCAGACCCTGGGTCAACCTAGTTGACCAAGTCAACCTAGGTTGACCAAACAAGCCCTTAAGGGTCAAAACAGGCATTTTGACCAAATTGACCCATTTAAACCATGGAATCACTTCTACCAGACTCCAAATATTGTATCAAACCTGTCCAGACCAGACTCACACCCTGGGTCAACCTGGTTGACTCAGTCAACCTAGTTTGACCAAACTAACCTTTAAGGCCCTCCACTTTGAATTAAATTTAAAATCCACCCAAGTCTTTGTCAAACCCTCTCCACTCTTCTTAATCAATCCCCTAAATCACTTTGGCTGCCACCTCACCCTTGGTCAACCAGTTGACTGGTCAACATGGTCAACAAGGCTCTTTAAGGGGTTTAAATCCCCATTTGGCTTGGCCTAAGCTAGCCCACTCCTCATCAATTCATTCCAGCAATTTTATTTAATTCCAAAAGGTCCCCCATGCCACCTCAGCTGTCCACTTGGCTGTTGACTGGTCAAACCAGTCAACAAATGGTCAAAGAGGCTTACAAATGGTTAAAATCCTTAATTAAATTTATTAAACTTAAACTCAAATTAATTCAGCATATTAGTTAGGGTGTAGAACATTCCTAAAGCTCATCATGACCCTTGGATCTAGATCCAAAGGTTCCTATCTCTCCATGTGTCCAAATAGAGGACAAAACTCCCTTTCCATGTAGGATGTCCTTTAGTCCTTTGATTCTTCTGCTCCCACCAACTCCCTGGACAGGTGGAAATCATCCAGGAGCCCTCTCAAACAATCTCGGCCCTCCATTCAATCTGGAAGGGATTGAATAGGGCAAAATGCCCTAATGAAGGCTCATTCTATTTTAGCCTTTCTCTCACCACCTCAAGGATCCCTAGCCAAACTCTCTGCTTATTCGACTCTCCAACCATCTCCTCTTCACGTCCCGATCAAAACCCGGCCGTCAAACCTCGCCGGCGAGTACATTCCGGTGAACTCAAGCTCAAACCCGTCTAAAGCTCATTCCAGGCGATTCGTGGAGCGTCGGAGCTAGGATTCAACTGGGAACTTAATCGTGGACAGTCTACAAGTTCAGAGAATCCAAAAGTGGTTTAATCCGTCCGTTAAATCGATGAAAAACTCTAAGCCTAGTTTAAGACATCTAGTTTAAATAGCTTTCTATTTAATGCATCTTAGGCTATGAGACCATTTCCCCATCGTTTCTGTTCATGGCTTTAATCTATACTTAAAATTTCATTGAAAATGATTGATCCGATCAAAAGAACAAGGAAAAAAACGTATTCTAGGGCGCCTCGGTAGACTGCTGCAGCTGTACGTTTTGTGAGCCGTTGATTTGACGATCAACGGCTCGAATCTCGTCATCCCGCGGTCCATACAACCGCGTGTATCTACTGTTTGTATGGATTACGAGCTGGCGAGATCCTCAACGTCCATTCGAAACCGCGGGATCAAGCTGGACCGTTCGATCCCGCTGGATTGAGATCAAATGCGAGATCTCATCCTGACCGTCGGATTCAATCACGTCGGATCTAACGGCTCGGCAAGGTGCCCCGCTAGTTAAGTGGCGGGACCCGCGTGACCGCCGCCGTCTTCGTGGTCCAGTCATTCACTGCCGCGTGTAAGCGCGTGGGACCCTCCCGCAATCATCTCTAATGATTGCTCTGACTGCTGCTTTTGCGCTGGACCAACCCGGACGCGCCACGTGGAGCCGCCGCCGCCAATTGATTAAAAACAGTTTAATTTGATTTTAAATCGTTTTTTTTTTTAATTAATGATTTCTTTTAAAATTTAATTAAAATTTATTTTAAAACTAAAAAAAAAAGAGAGTAACTATATGAAAATTTAAGGTATTAAATTCAAATTAATATTAATATAAAATATTAAATATATATATATATATATATATATATATATATATATATATATATATATATATATATATATATATATATATATATATATATATATATTTATATTTTAAATTTTAATTATCCTAATTTAATATTTAATTAAATTAATTAAAAAAGAAATGTTTAGTAAAATTCAAAACTTTATTTTAAATAATATTTTAAATATATAAACAAATTTATTTTTATAATATTTTTATAAAAAATACATATATCTAATTTAACTTCAAATTTAATTTAATGTAATATATAATATATATCTTAAATGGTTTAAAAACACTTAGACATTTAAATACTTAATTACGACTTAATTAAATTTAAATCTAAACACTATTTTAATAACTTAAAATTTCAGAAAATAGTTAATGTTTAATTAAATTTAATTTAGATATTAATTTAAGTATTAATTAATTTGGAGTTATTTAAATTTATTTAATCTCTTCAAAGCTTTAAAAACTTAAAATAAATTTATTTTAAATCATAAAATTATAAGTAATATATCAAAATTTTTGAAATTCAAAATACTCTAACTTAACATTAATTTTAGGATTAAAATATTCATTTATCTTGATTTATTTGAATTATTTGAATATATTAATATTTGAGTGATATTTAATTAAATATTATATTAATTACTTTAAAGTTTAAAAAAATTATTATTTTCTAATAACATCAAAATCAGTGGATCTCCATGCTCTTTAAAATTTATTCTAATGATATTTTTATTTATTTTATTTTAAAATGTATATTTACATATATAGGATTAAATATATTAATATATTTTCAAATATATTTTAAAACATATATATATATATATATATATATATATATATATATATATATATATATATATATATATATATATATATATATATATATATATATATATATATATATATATATATATATATATATATATATATATATATATATATATATATATATATATATATATATATATATATATATATATATATATTTAAATCTTATAAGTTTGAGAGATCCTTTAGAATTTTAAGTATGGATTGAATACATGAATTGAGTTTATGGGGAATTGATTAGTGAATAATTGCATGTTAATTGTTCGCTAATCACATTATTATTCATCTTAATTAATGTTAGTTCTTGCATGTTTAGGTTGTGCACCCACCACTTAGATTTAGGCTCTCCTAGATTTAGGATTTGTTTGGTGTGATTGTATATTGCTCTTTATGTTGTCCAAGGGTTAGTTAAAACTTTGATTTGAACCTATTTTAACTTAGTGTCATTAAGGACAATAATTAAGGACTTTGATTAGACAACTTAGAAAATGCATTGTGGTTAGGATACACCTCATTTAAACTTGAAACTTGAACATTTCAAAAATAGTGACATTCTCATTCTTATAGAAAATTTTCACTAATTTTTGAAATCATTAAGGCCATTAATTGATTTTCTCAAGTTTAAGCCTTAATTAAGCCTCTAAACCCTCCGGAAAATGTAATAAATCCATTTTAAACCCAAAAAATATGTATAACCCCTCTAACTGATCAAAATTCAACCCTTAACCAATGAAAATTAAAACCAAATATCTTGGACAGCAATTTGAACCTTAATCTAATTTTAAGTGAAAATCAATATTTAATTCATATAATTAATTAAAAAATATTAAAATTTCCAAAAATTTCCCAAACACTTGGGAATCTCTCCTTAGGTCATTTCTGACCTTTGGAGTTGATTTCAAGGAGTTTGGGATTCATTTGGAGGAAAATCATAAAAAAGGCCTTCTAATTAAGAAATTCCAAAAATTCATTAAATAGTAAAATCTTCAAATATCCATAACTAATTCCAGAAAAATCCAAATTACCCAAACTTACTTGCATTCAATTCCTAATAATCTCTAATATTTATTAAAAATGTTAAACTCCATAAATCTGTAATATTTCAAAAAGTCAACAAATTGGTCAAACCATAGTTCAAAACTAGTTCAAAACTTCAAACCTTTGTAATAAAATGCAGAAAAATCCGATTTCAACGTACTTACCTTCTAACTGATCGTAGTAAGGTCTAGTATTTTAATAAAATATAAACATTCCAGAATTTGAACTTAATCAAAAAGTCAATTTTCAACCCCTTAATTAAATGATTAAAATATTCAAAAATTCATAAAATTCAAAATTATTCTAAATTTCCAGAAAATGTTAACTTAATGTTTAAAACATTCAACAAACCTTTTAAAACACAACAACCATCCTAAAGATGAAGTTTATTGGCTGGACTACTCCGGGCTACGTGGCTAAGTGTCCTAAGGAGGCTGGTTCCTCGAGCCTGGTGGCACAACGCCACGAATGGATTCCAAGGGGTGTTAAACCTGAAAAATAAACTAATCATTAATTTTCTAACCTTTTAAAACTTTTAATTTAATTACATTAATTTGGTTTATCGGCTAGACTACTCCGGGCTGCGGGGCTAAGTGTCCTAAGGAGGCTGGTTCCTCGAGCCTGGTGGCACAACGCCACGAATCGATTAATGGAAAACTTAAATTAATCAATTTTGAAAATCAGCAACCAAACATTTCTAATAAAATTCATTAATTCTTAAGCCTTAATCAACCTAAAATATTTAACTATACCGGATACCACTGGGTAACCCAGGCCTACGAGGCTATTAACTTAGCCCCAAGGAATGTGAAATATACTTCACGGCCTCGGTGTGAAACAAAGGTGATATCCAACAAATAATTAAGTAAGTCTTAAAATTAACCTCAAGCCATTAATATTTGAATTCAAACTTAAATCCCTTAAACCTTCCAACCAATCGAACCTTAGATAACTTTAACTAATAATCCTAATTAGGATACATCAAAACCACACGACTTACCTCACACACTTTAGATGTTTTGCTAGAATCACTGACTCTAGTTCTAGGCTAGGCCGGTGTTTTACTTTTTCTGCTGTGTGCCAAGTTTTTCGTGGTTTTCATTGCATGTTGTTTGCTAGTGTAGAATTGATTGTGTTTATTTAATTCTTGCACCCTGTGTTTGATTGTACGTTAGATTTACCCCTAGGTTAGGAGCGAATTATACTTGCGCAATCTTATGCAGGTGGCCATGCTCATACAAGGAGCTAAAAACTAAAGGGGGCAGTTAATAAAAAATATATATATACTCTTTGCACAGGTACCTGCCGCGCTTAAGACCTCCTTTAAATAAAAAGAGCATGGCCAAGTGTGGCTAAAAAAAATGCATTTCAATTTTTCATATTATAACTGCTTGGGATTGAATATACAACTGTTGGTTATTAGGATAACCTTGCAGGATCGAGTCTAGATTTTCTTATTTCTCTCAATGTAAATTTAATTCAGTTAAGGTTGTATTTATTTAAAATGATTTGAGATTGTGATATAAATATCCAATTTGAACTCCAAAGAGGTGAAGACATCCCTAAAGGGGAGAGTCTTCTTCCATTTGGAATTCAAATTAGGATACTTTGCAAATATCCAAAGAGGAAAGATAACACCTCGATCAAGGGGGAGTTTCTTTCCATTTGGATATCCTGAACCGACGAATCGAGATGTTCGTGAGAAGATGAAGGATTGGACAACGAGAAGAATCCCAAGTCTCAAAATCATTTGATTTAGGATTAGAAATCCGGGTTGTAGTCAGTGGTGCCCGGCCACTTTAATTTCTTGTAATTTCTGAGATGTAATAATGAGTGGCACTTGCCATATGGAAATTCAATTTGATATATTTAATTTATTTATTTAATTGATTTCGCATTAGAACTCTTGTTTTTCTAGTCTTTTTATTTGCATGCCGCGTTTGATTTAGTCTGGAATTCGAATTTAGGCTCTTAGGGGTCTGTCAAAAATTCTTCTACTTTAATTAAATAAAATTTTTAAGATAAGATAGAAACTCTAAACGGTCTTAAGAAGTAAGCTCGGACTCGCCGAGGGTTTTTCATGCATTCATATTATACTTTCTCAACCTTGTTAGGCATCTCCCCGCCTGCGGGTTCTGGCAGACCACCTGGCCTATGAGGGTGCCGATCTGTCAAAGGGATGTTATGCAATCTCTAGGGAAAAATCTATTTTCTAAGCCAAAATTTTTAAACTGCTACATACAAATTTTCCATTCAATCGAGTCAATTAGCATGCATCGCATTAGCAACAAATTTAAAAGAGTCTAATATTTAATTGCATTACTTAGACATCAAATACCCAACATAAGTCTAATGGGTCAATTAAGGATCTGCTCTAGATGTCGACCCCGTTCCTTTATACCTTTCTTAAATAACGTCCCGACCACTCTACATAAACTGACCGGACTCATAATTTTAAATCGTTTAGGTGGTTTAGCTGGCTCCCCAATCCAGGCCGGGGTAAGACCAGATTCGCATTGCATTAGCTAGGTTCGGGGCGCTAACTTTTAGTGCCTAATTTAGACTTAGGTTCTGAGGCCGGCTCGGGCCATAAGACCTCGACTTTCGGGAATTGAATCCCAAATTTCTAATAAAATGAACCACTTAAACTAAAAATTTCTTTCAATCAAATACAAGCCTAACACTTAGGATAGATTGGGGTGTTTCTGAAGTAATTCAGAATCCCAAAACACCTCCTACACTTCTTCCTTTGACTCCAGAAATAAGTGCTCAACATTGAACCAATCCCATGTAATATCACAATCTGCTCCAGGATCGTCCAGGCCGATTTTGGATCGTCCTGGGACGATCAGTGGAAATACAGTTCCAGATTTTGCCCAGTTTTGCTCCAGGTGATTTTCTGCATGCATCGTCCAGGCCGATTGGAGACATCGGCCAGGCCGATTGGCACTGTAGAAAATATCGTCCAGACAACAGCCCTGAGTGAAGTGGGTATCGGCCAGGACTATGATTTTTGGTCTGATCGTCCAGGCCGATATGGCGATCGGCCAGGCCGATATGTGTATGATTTAAGGGAAATCAGACGTTTTGAAGAGAGAGAAAAATCAGATTTTATAAAATATCTTTTTGAGGAGAGAGAAAGTTGAGGGCATTCTTGGAAAAGTTGATTTCGGGAAGACGCGGAGCCGTTTTCGAGCGAAGTGACTGTTGAGGATTTTGCTGTGCACGAGGTAAGACACATTCTACCTTTCTCAATTTTCAGTTCCGTCGCGGTTGGCGGTATTTTCTGTCCGGATTTCGTTTTCGTTACGGTTTTTCGTCCGTATCTTTTGATTGGTTCAGTTTTTACCGCGTAAGTTTCTGTATAGCATTGCCGTGCCGGGTGTGCACGTTTTGACTATATTTTAAAGATTTTTGTCCGGGTATTTTTGATTCGGCGATGTTTTTCGTAGACTACAATTTTCTATGAAATTGGAAATGCTCTGTGCTGTAGAATAAATGTTCTGGAATATGATTATCTATGTTCTGTGCGAATTCGGTGAATTTTCTTTGCAGGAAATTTTGTGTAAATTCTGTATACTGCCGTTATGCTGCCCGATTTTTGGGTAATTTCTGATTTGTCCGGATTTCTTCTGAATTAAAATGCTATGTGTATAAGCTATAAAAAGGGAGCTATAAGGGGCCTGGATCCTATGAGATTCAGTTAGTGAAACGGGAAATTTAGATGAGCTCAAGTTGGAGAAATATCAGTTATATTTCGGATCCGTGAATTCTATTATTCAGGTGCTGTGAGCACATTTAGCTTAGCTATTAATTATTCAGCGAATTTTTGGTGCCGTGAGCACAAGGGAGACATAAGGGTTAGAATCCGTAGTGATTCTGTTTAGTTTAGTTTAGCTATTAATTACTCAGCTATTATTCTGGTGCCGGGGGCACACTTAACTATATTAAATATCTGATATCTGATCTGATATGTGATTCTGATACGATTTTGTTCTATTTCGATATGATCTGTATAATTCTGACTCTGCTGAGTTTATTCTGATCTGTGATCTGATCTGTACGATTCTGATTCTGATTTGATATCTGTCCGTATAAGTTCTGATTTCTGATTCTGTTCTGATTTCTGATCTGATTTCTGTCTGATAAGTTTGGTTTTGGTTTCTGAGAATTTAGATTGGTGGTTTGTTGCTTTGCTGAGCTGTTGAGCTCACCCTTGCTTTCTGGTGGTTTTCAGGTTCTGGGAAGGGCAAGGAAGTTCAGGATTAGTTCAGAGTCTGATCAGTATAGGTACTTTTGTACTTTTTGATTTTTGTACAGTCATGGCTTTCCTGTTCTGTCTTTCTTTCTGTTGAAAGCCATGCACTGTTCTGTAGATGATTATTTTGAGGAAATGAAAAGATAGATGTTTTGTTCCGCTGCATTAGATGTTTTTAGTAGCTCTGTTGTTCTGTGTGTTTCTGTTGAGTTAAGAATTTGGAAGATCAGTTCAGTAACCTAATCCAAAGCCAGATCCTGGATAAGCAAGTTTAGGTCACTCGTCGCGATCCGGCTCGGGCGGGATCCGTCCCCGTCGGGTCGGGTCGTGACAAGCTTTTGTGGTATCAGAGCACTGGTTTTGGAAACAGGTTGGATTGTGAAACAGAGCTTTAGGAAGTGATCAGTGAGTCTGTCTGGGGGTAGTTTTGGGTCGTTTGACTTTTTATTGTGTTGTTTTTGTGTTGTTTTTGTGATAATTTTCCGAATTTTCTGGATTTTTCTGTATGGATCAGCCAGACCCAGACATGACAGACGGTCAGAGTGACGATCAGGCAGCACCAGTGGGGAGTACAGCCCCAGTGGTCGGTGCTGACACACTTTCACAGTTTGCGTCACTTGTTGCTCAGATGATGAGCGAGACTCAGAGCAGAGCTTCTACTGTTAGATCTGAGGACATTGATCGACACCTGCAGTTATTTTTGAGGTTGAAGCCTCCGAGATTTGAGGGCGCTGTTGAGCCCAGAGCAGCCGAGGAGTGGCTGAGGAGATTGGAGAAGACTTTTGACGGGATGCAGTGTCCTGCAGACAGGAAGGTTCCGTTGGCAGTTTTTCTGTTGGACGGAGAGGCTGAGCACTGGTGGGATGGCCAGCAGGCAGCCAGATTTCAGGGCAGATTGAACTCTTTGATCACTTGGGAAGAGTTCACTGAGGTATTCAGAGACTGGTTTGTTCCCCCTTCTGCACGACAGCAGATGTAGGAGAGTTTTCTGAGGCTGGTTCAGGGGAGCAAGACGGTGATGCAGTACGAGGCTGAGTTTATTGCATTAGCCAGGTACACTCCGCAGCTGGTTAGCACGTCTGCTGAGAGGTGCTACAGATTTCTGAGAGGCTTACGAGACACTTTGAGGCAGCCTCTGATACCATTCAGGATTACTGATTTCTCTGAGCTTGTGGAGCGAGCTCGTCTGATTGAGAACGACATGACGGCTACTTAGCAGCGGTGGTCTGTGAGTAGGAAGAGGCTTGGAGGAGAGACTTCTGGCAGTGGTTCCTCTGGGAAGAGGAGATTTGTTCCTGGTTCTGGATCTGGAGATTCCAGAAGGAGCGGAGGATCGTCTGGTACTGCTACCAGTACGACTAGTTCTGGATCTGTCAGTACGGCACTTGTGTGCCAGAGTTGTGGATGGCGACACCATGGCCAGTGCTACAGGATAGCTGGTCTTTGTTTCAGATGTGGTCAGCCGGGATATAGGATTGCAGAATGTCCACAGATGGGATATGAGCAGCGATTTGAGGGCTTCGTCAGACCTGTTGGTTCAGCAGCAGGAAGACCAAGGACTGTTCCTCCACGCCCTGAGGGATTTACTGGTAGAGGTGGTGGTTCTAGTTCTGCACCACGGAGACCACCTACGATTCAGAGGGAGCAGAGTAGTTCTGTTGCTTCAGCTCCTGTTCTAGTTCAGCCACGAGTTTACAGCCTGAGTCAGCAGGAGGCTCGAGATGCTCCCGATGTTGTGACAAGTACGGTTTACATTTCTGATCAGCCCTGTCGTGTTTTGTTTGACTCTGGAGCGAGTCATTCTTTTCTGTCCGAGCACTATTTTGAGCTTTTACATTTGGATTCGATGGTTTTACCGGTTTCTTTGTCTGTGATTTTACCGGCTGGGAACCCATTGATTGCTCGACAGTTTTGTTTGTGTGAGATAGAGATTTCTGGCAAGAAGTGGAAATCGAGTTTGATTCGATTGCCGATTTCTTCGTATGATGTGATTCTGGGAATGGATTGGTTGAGTCAGTATGAGGCTCAGATTGACTGTCTGAAGAAGCAAGTGAGTTTGCTTGTGGCTGGAGAGAGAGTTGTATTTCAGGGATTACGAGGTGTTCTCTCCAGTCTGATTTCTGCGTTGGAGGTGAGCAGAATGTGGAAGAAAGGATATTCAGTATTTTTGGCTTCGGTGCGGGATCTGAACCTGGAGGTTGGTTCTGTTTCTGAGATCCCTGTGGTACGGGAGTTTGGGGATGTTTTTCCTGAGGAATTGGTTGGTTTGCCTCCGGATAGAGATGTGGAGTTCTCTATCGATGTTTTTCCGGGTACAGCTCCGATATCGAAAGCTCCGTACAGGATGGCACCGAAAGAACTTTCTGAGTTGAAAGTTCAACTTCAGGAGTTGGTTGACAGAGGTTTTGTGCGTCCTAGTGTTTCACCCTGGGGAGCACCTGTTCTGTTTGTGAAAAAGAAGGACGGTACACTCCGTATGTGTATTGATTACAGAGATTTGAACAAGGCCACGATCAAGAACAAGTATCCTTTGCCTCGGATAGATGACTTGTTTGATCAGCTTTCCGGATCTTCGGTGTTTTCGAAGATTGATTTGAGATCCGGATATTATCAGGTGAAGGTGAAGGAATCTGATGTGGTAAAGACTGCTTTCAGTACTCGGTACGGGCACTACGAGTTTTTGGTTATGCCTTTTGGGGTAACCAACGCGCCTGCGATTTTCATGGATCTGATGAACCGAGTATTCAGGGAGTATTTGGATCAGTTCGTGATCGTCTTCATTGACGATATTCTGGTATATTCTGCATCTGAGGATGATCATGCCAGACATTTGAGGATTGTGTTGGAGACTCTGAGGAGGCATCAGCTGTATGCCAAGTTCTCCAAGTGTGAATTCTGGCTGAAGAGTATTTCATTTCTGGGACATGTGGTGAGCGGAGAAGGTATTTCTGTAGATCCCCAGAAGATTCAGGCGGTTGCTGATTGGCCAAGGCCGACTACGGTATTTGAGGTACGTAGTTTCTTGGGCATGGCCGGGTATTATAGGAAGTTTGTGAAAGGATTTTCACAGATTTCGACTCCTCTGACGAGACTGACTCAGAAGTCAGTTCCTTTTGTTTGGACACCGGAGTGTGAAGCTAGTTTTCAGCGATTGAAGGATTGTTTGACTTCAGCTCCAGTGTTAGCACTTCCGTCAGGTACGGAAGGTTTTCAGGTGTTCAGTGATGCTTCACTGAAAGGACTGGGATGTGTCCTGATGCAGCATAGTCAGGTAATTGCTTATGCTTCGAGACAGATGAAACCACATGAGAAGAATTACCCGACACATGATTTGGAGTTAGCTGCAGTTGTGTTTGCTTTGAAGATTTGGCGGCATTATCTGTATGGCGTCACATGTGAGATGTTTACTGATCATAAGAGCCTGAAGTACATTTTTACTCAGAAGGATCTGAATCTGAGACAGAGGAGGTGGCTCGAGTTGATCAAGGACTATGACCTGACTATTCAGTATCAGCCTGGGAAGGCGAATGTGGTAGCAGATGCTTTGAGTAGGAAGTCTTCTGGATTATCAGGTATTCAGCTTACCTGTGATGACTTTCTGATCCGTAATTTGGAAAGATTGCAGTTGGAGGTGATTTCCTCCAGTGATTTGGAGTTGGCTCAAATGAGTATTCAGTCTACTTTAGAGACACGGATTCAAGAAGCCCAGAAGTTAGATTCTGAGTATTCGAAGTTGCTAGCACAGATTGGATCTGGTAAGACTCCTGAACTTCGAATTTCTGATTCTGGTGCTATTTTCTGTAAGAACAGGTTGTGGGTACCTGTGTCTGGAGATTTGAGGCGGGAGATTCTGTATGAATCTCATCATTCAGGCTACACTGTTCATCCAGGCAGTGGTAAGATGTACGCTGATATGAAGCTTTTGTTCTGGTGGCCTGGGATGAAGAAGGATGTGGCGGAGTTTGTGTCGAGATGCGAAGCCTGTCAGTTGGTGAAAGCAGAGCATCAGCGACCAGGTGGACTGTTGCAGTCGTTGCCTATCCCTGAGTGGAAATGGGAGGAGGTAACAATGGATTTTGCGATGGGTTTTCCTCGATCACGACAAGGACATGATGCCATTTGGGTAGTTGTAGATCGATTGACGAAGTCAGCCCATTTTCTTCCGATCAGACAGACGGATTCAGTTGAACGCTTAGCACAGATATATGTGAAGGAGATAGTCAGATTGCACGGTGTGCCTCGCGTGATTGTATCTGATAGAGATGGACGTTTTACTTCCAGACTTTGGAAAGGCATTCAGCAAGGCTTGGGTACGAAATTGCATTTCAGTACAGCCTTTCATCCTCAAACTGACGGACAGTCTGAGAGGACTATTCAAGTATTGGAAGATCTGTTGAGGCTTTGTGTTCTGGACTTTAGCGGAAGCTGGGAAGATCATATCCCACTGATTGAGTTTGCCTATAACAACAGTTTTCAGTCCAGTATCGGTATGGCACCGTACGAGGCTTTGTATGGCAGGAAGTGTCGTACTCCTTTGACTCTGACGGAGGTCGGAGATAGACAGGCTTTGGGTGCCACTTTTGCTGATGAAACTGCTCAGAAGATTCATTTGATAAGAGAAAGATTGAAAGCCGCTCAAGATCGTCAGCAGAAGTATTACAATCAGAAGCACAGATTTGTTGAGTTTCAGGTCGGTGACTTTGTGTATGTCAAAGTCAGCCCGATGAAAGGTGTGAGCAGATTTGGCCAGGTGAGCAAGCTTAGTCCAAGGTATGTTGGACCTTTTGAAGTTTTGGAAAGAATTGGAAAATCTGCTTATCGCCTATTGCTTTCTGATTCTATGCCTGATGTGCATAATGTGTTTCATGTATCCACTCTGAGGAAGTGGGTATCCGACTCTGGGAAGAAGGTATCAGCTGATGAGGTTGAGATTCAGGAGAATCTGGCGTACAAGGAAGAGCCAGAATTGATTTTAGCGTACGACGTCCGAAAGTTAAGAAATAAAGAGATTCCGATGGTTAAAGTCCAGTGGAAGCACCGGACTGCACGGGAAGCAACTTGGGAAAAGGAGTCTGATATGAGACGGTCGTACCCGTACTTGTTTTGACTGCGTTTGGATTGGATAATGTCGAGGACGACATTTTTCTGAGTTGGGGAGATTGTAATATCACAATCTGCTCCAGGATCGTCCAGGCCGATTTTGGATCGTCCTGGGACGATCAGTGGAAATACAGTTCCAGATTTTGCCCAGTTTTGCTCCAGGTGATTTTCTGCATGCATCGTCCAGGCCGATTGGAGACATCGGCCAGGCCGATTGGCACTGTAGAAAATATCGTCCAGACAACAGCCCAGAGTGAAGTGGGTATCGGCCAGGACTATGATTTTTGGTCTGATCGTCCAGGCCGATATGGCGATCGGCCAGGCCGATATGTGTATGATTTAAGGGAAATCAGACGTTTTGAAGAGAGAGAAAAATCATATTTTATAAAATATCTTTTTGAGGAGAGAGAAAGTCGAGGGCATTCTTGGAAAAGTTGATTTCGGGAAGACGCGGAGCCGTTTTTGAGCGAAGTGACTGTTGAGGATTTTGCTGTGCACGAGGTAAGGCACATTCTACCTTTCTCAATTTTCAGTTCCGTCGCGGTTGGCGGTATTTTCTGTCCGGATTTCGTTTTCGTTACGGTTTTTCGTCCGTATCTTTTGATTGGTTCAGTTTTTACCGCGTAAGTTTCTGTATAACATTGCCGTGCCGGGTGTGCACGTTTTGACTATATTTTAAAGATTTTTGTCCGGGTATTTTTGATTCGGCGATGTTTTTCGTAGACTACAATTTTCTGTGAAATTGGAAATGCTCTGTGCTGTAGAATAAATGTTCTGGAATATGATTATCTATGTTCTGTGCGAATTCGGTGAATTTTCTTTGCAGGAAATTTTGTGTAAATTCTGTATACTGCCGTTGTGCTGCCCGATTTTTGGGTAATTTCTGATTTGTCCGGATTTCTTCTGAATTGAAATGCTATGTGTATAAGCTATAAAAAGGGAGCTATAAGGGGCCTGGATCCTATGAGATTCAGTTAGTGAAACGGGAAATTTAGATGAGCTCAAGTTGGAGAAATATTAGTTATATTCCGGATCCGTGAATTCTATTATTCAGGTGCTGTGAGCACATTTAGCTTAGCTATTAATTATTCAGCGAATTTTTGGTGCCGTGAGCACAAGGGAGACATAAGGGTTAGAATCCGTAGTGATTCTGTTTAGTTTAGTTTAGCTATTAATTACTCAGCTATTATTCTGGTGCCGGGGGCACACTTAACTATATTAAATATCTGATATCTGATCTGATATGTGATTCTGATACGATTTTGTTCTATTTCGATATGATCTGTATAATTCTGACTCTGCTGAGTTTATTCTGATCTGTGATCTGATCTGTACGATTCTGATTCTGATTTGATATCTGTCCGTATAAGTTCTGATTTCCGATTCTGTTCTGATTTCTGATCTGATTTCTGTCTGATAAGTTTGGTTTTGGTTTCTGAGAATTTAGATTGGTGGTTTGTTGCTTTGCTGAGCTGTTGAGCTCACCCTTGCTTTCTGGTGGTTTTCAGGTTCTGGGAAGGGCAAGGAAGTTCAGGATTAGTTCAGAGTCTGATCAGTATAGGTACTTTTGTACTTTTTGATTTTTGTACAGTCATGGCTTTCCTGTTCTGTCTTTCTTTCTGTTGAAAGCCATGCACTGTTCTGTAGATGATTATTTTGAGGAAATGAAAAGATAAATGTTTTGTTCCGCTGCATTTGATGTTTTTAGTAGCTCTGTTGTTCTGTGTGTTTCTGTTGAGTTAAGAATTTGGAAGATCAGTTCAGTAACCTAATCCAAAGCCAGATCCTGGATAAGCAAGTTTAGGTCACTCGTCGCGATCTGGCTCGGGCGGGATCCATCCCCGTCGGGTCGGGTCGTGACATCCCATTTGAAAATTTCTACTATTTTTCTTCCTTTGATGTCAAACTTTGAAAATCCAAAATGAAATTTACACCGCTATTTTAATCGAGAGTTTTCGTAGGGAAATTCCAATTTCCCCTACGATGTAATTAACTACGAGGGCTTGCTCTCGTAGGAGATTTAGTAACCCAGATCTAATTTTCAAAATCAAAATCTTTCAAAATCTCTAATTAATTATTTTTGGGAAATTTAAAATACAACGATCATTATCGTCATTTTCAAACGATCGATAATGATTAATATCTCCTTTCTTTGGAAAGGTATATTAATTATTATCGTGGATTTGATTATGAAATCAATGATTTTTGGATTTGATTTCAAATTTTTATTTTGAAATTTGAACCAATTAGTGAATGATATTTTCCCATTTGGGATGATATATCGTTCCTAGTGTTGTGTTAGATTTCAAAACTAAAATTCAAAATTTAATCTTCCCAAAGATAATTAAATATTTTCAAAACTATATATACTTAAATAAATCATATTTTTTTAATCAAAACAAAAATAGCGACTCCGCTGGGGATTTGTCTCTCTCTCCATCTTTAATAGCGGTTTGAATTTTATTGAATCGGTAGTCTCAACTACCTTTCTCTCCGTTGGTCCCTCTACCCATTTCTCCCTTGGGTGAGTGTGGTCAACTCATTTGAAACATGTGTAATGAGAGGTGAGTGTAGGAAGCCTTCCTCTAGTTTAGGCTTGAACATTTTGCCTCCAATTTGATTGGTAGAGCGAAAGAGTTAAGCCTATCCCTCTCTAAACTTTTCTATAAATGTTAAAAACTAGCGTGCTCGGATTACTAGTAGCATGCTGAGTTCTATAACTTATAGAAAATTTCCTCAATTTTCAAAATCTAAATTCTCAATCTTTTAGTAGAGTTTTAATCCTTCCAACGTCTAGATAATTACGTTGTATCGTTATATATCGAATTTTAACAATCTCAATTCGATATATATACGATCAAGTGTAGCATTCATTTTAAAGATTCGTTTTAAAATTCAATTATTCCGGTAGAATTAAGCTATGACATTTCATTCTTAGTCCGCTAACTAGAATGAAAGAGTCAAGTAAATTCCAAATAAATCTCCCCTAATTAATGTGGACCTTTTTGTTGGATGAATATCCAACACCTCGAGTCCCAAAATAAGGGGAGATGCTGCAGGATTTTTGAGTTTTCAAAACTCTCTCTAAAATCATTTCAAATCGATTATCGTTATTATATGTTCTTCTACGATGATTGTCGTAGTTAACATATACAACAAATCTTTAAACTCTATCCGGTACAAGTTCGCCATTAACATTTCATCCTTTAAAGATTGAAAGAGTTAGGCCTTCTTAGTGTTTTTCCCGACGTTCATTTGTGAACCTTTTGTTGAATGAAAATTCAACACATTGAGTTCCAAAAATAAGGGGAAATGCTGCCGGATTTTTGAATTTCCAAAACTCAATTATCTCCAAATTCAAACATCTTATTCAAATTCATCCAAATCAAATTTAGATTATCGTTGTTATATATTTTCCTACAAAATCCTTCTGTAGTTGAATATATACAACGACAATTCAAACTCTATTTCAATCAAAATCAAACTCTATATTCTATCGTTTTACACCGGGTTATAGCTCTTATAACCCGATATATACGATAAAATATAAATTTATTTTCAAAATTCAAATTCAAGTTTCTAATTCAAATCTTCTCCTTTCCAATTCTCAGACAATCAACTTAACTGCAATGGCTGGCAAACTACTGTTTTCAATGGATCGTGATTTACTGATTGAAGAATTAGTCTATGAAAATTCAATTCAGTTTGGGATAGGGTTTAAGTCCCTTAGAATGGTGATGAATGGAAACACTTTGGTTGACCTTGCTGTGGAGGGCGAGAAAGATGCCCCTGTAGTCCAACTAGCCATAGGAGCCGGGAATGATGCCCCTCCTAGTCTGTGGTCAGCACTAGATGTTGCTAACGCACCTAAAGAATTTCTCAAGGATGCAAAGAAACTGGAAGCCGCCGTTGCGGCCAAGACAGTGTTGAGAAGGGATCTTCTAGTTCTGAAACTCTATATGGAAGTAAGAATTCCAAGAAGAACTATCTGAGAAGGTTAAGAAAGAAAATCACCAAGACCAAGAAAGTGGCCGAGCTGAAGGCCTTGGTAAAGTTGATCTTGAGGCTGTCGAGGAGCTGCCAATCCCTGCCTCTTCTCCACTCCTTAAAGGGAGTCGTTTTCACCCCCTCGCAGCTGCTGCAGGGGAGGAGAGAGTTACTCGGATAGCTAGCACTCCGCCTAGCCCAGTAGACTATTCTGTTAAAAGAACCCCGAAGGAGAAGCAAGTTTTAAAAGCTAGAATACTTAGAAATATCATCCATACTTGCGCTGCTCAAGTAGGGCAAACTAAGGAGCAGTATGTGAAACACTTGAAGGTAGTGATTTCACACAAACTAGAGAAAGAAGTTCTGAAAGAAGAAAAGTCTAAAGCCAAGAACTTGACTCCTCAACCAGTGAGGAAGAACAAGAAATTTGTCAAACAACCTGTATCTTCAGTCTTGGTAGATGGATACCACTGGGTGCCTCGCCTCCCGTCTACAAAGACGGAGGAGATAGTATTAACCGGATCTGGCCAGAGTCGCTCTTTTAGTGGTAGACCACCGATCCCACCTTCAAAACTATCAAAGCTGGCCCCAGTAATAGTGAAGTCTAAAGAAGTCTTTAAAGAGCTTAAACCAGTCGATGTTAAGGGCAAGAGGCCCATGTCGCCAGAAGAATCATGTGCAAGAAGGAAGTTCAGTAGATCCATTGGGATTCAATTCAGGGAACCTCATATTCAGATACCAGTTAAACCCCCTAGACTCCCAGTTCAGGGAAGTGAGGACTCTATTCATGTTGATGTTGGAGCCCTAGTTGTTCAAGCCCCTCCATCACCAATTAAGATGGATGTCCCTCACCCTACTGAAGATGTCACCCTTGCGACTACCGATCTCGGGACAGTCGGAGGGGAGGAGACAACCCGAGATCCTGATCAAGAGATGTTAGATCAGCTGGTTAGTGAAGAAATCACTGAAGAAGATGTCAAGATTAGCAACATTTTTGATAAGTTAGATGTTAAAGAATACGATCAAGTGATGAGTTATGATGGATATTTACCCATTTATACTGAAGCAATAGATGGGAGGCCAGTTGAAGAAGTGGTACAGGAAATCAGAGATATTCTTAAGAAGAAGGCTATTGATGAATTCAATCCGGATGAAGATGACTTGTTAGTTGAGGAAGAGCCAATAGCGGACGTCCATATGGTTGAAACTCGCGCGTCAGCTAAAGATGCTGAGCCTTCTAAGCATCATTCCGGAAAGGAAGAGTAGTCAGCAGCAGTCGACTCAGGTTCAGACAGTTCTGTCAGATTGAAAGAGAAGGATGAATATATTAAAAATCTTGAAAGAAAAGTGGAGGAGATGATGATTAGAGTTGAACAGATGCAGAGTCAGCTTTTGCAATCACAGGAGTTCAAACCCGAGCAGTTGCAGCCCACAGTGCATACAAAGGGCAAGCACAGCAGGAAAGCTGATTCAAATCCCAAACTCCCAGAAGTTACTTCTTTGGTGCCTCCAACAGAAAAAGATATCCGTCAGATGATTGAAACCCAGGTAAGGGAGGCCTTAGCCCATTCACAAGGAACTGTATCTATTCCAAAGGGTAGACCCTATCCCGAGGAATATGATTTGGTTCCTTATCCTAAAGGTTTTGTGCCACCTTCTTTCAAAATTTTTAGCGGCTTAGAAAACCCAAGACAACATCTGGCCCATTTCCGAGCAAGCTGTTGCAATGCAGGAGGGTCGGATGCTCTACTCTTTCGTCAGTTTGTGAGTAGTTTGTCCGGTATTGCTTTTGAGTGGTACGCAGATCTACCAAATGGTTCTGTAAAAACTTTCATAGAGCTCGAGGGTCTCTTTTTAAAGAGATTCTCAGGAGCTCAATAACGTGTAACCGTTGGTGATCTCGTCATCAAAAAGCAAAAACCGGGCGAGTCTTTAGTCGACTACATCTTGAGGTGGCAAAACCTCTCGATGAAATGTGAACCCCAACTACAAGAGCAACACGCAGTAGAAATTCTTTTAAAGAATATCCACGGGCCTATTGCTTTTATGTTAAAGGGGTTTACAATTAAAACCTTCAAAAAGCTTCTTAACAAAGCTAGTAATCTACAAGAAGAGGCTCCCAAAATGTCATTCTTGAAGGATTCTACTGAAGATAAGAAGGTTAGTAAACCATTGAAGTCCTTTGAAAAGAGAACAGCAATGGTTTCAGCAGTCGACAAGGGGATAAAACCGATTAACATTCAATCAAGTAATCCTACTGTTCAGCAAACTCAGAAACCTCAACCGTTTCAGGTAACTTCTCAACCTACTAGAGCATATCACCGGCCCACTTTTGAAGAGAGATTGGCTCGTCCGTATCCATTCAAAAGGGAGTCGATGAAGAAAATTTTCAAGAGCCTTTTAAAGAAGCCAGATTTTCGATTGCCGGAGGCCAAGAAGCCGGAAGAGGTAAATAAAAAGGATGATCCGACCTTTTGCCCCTACCATCGCATGTTGGACCACACAATCGAAGACTGCATACCTTTTAAGGACTGGCTCGACTGGAATTTCCATCAAGGTAATATTATAATTCCAAAGGAGTACTTAGTCAATCCGGATCAAGGATCTGTCAAATTTATCTCAGGTATTAATTCTAATCTTTCTTCGTCCATTGAAGATGGCTGGGATATAACACTATCCCGGGCATTTAAAAAGTCGATTAACCAATTTTTTCATCTTTCTCAACAGTTACCGACGAGAGCCCGTGGCCCGATCTGGGAGGTTGAGCTGGAGGCATCGCAGGAGGATGTTGGGACGATTTCCTCTCCAGTAGTTGTAGGAACTACTGTTTCAAATAAAAATGAAAAGAGTGAACCTTTTGTAGAGAGGAAATTTGTTGATGAGAGATTTGTACAAGTGGTGGATGGTGGCTCAAAACCACTAGCCCTATTAAAGTTATCTGACTTTTACTTTGCCCCATCAAAGGCAAAGGGTCAAAAATTGAATAAAAAGAAATATCCTTCTGCAAATATTTTGATGATTAGTGTTGAGAATGAAGTTTTAAATGACTCTTCCATTGAAAATAACCCGGAGCTAGCTGAGGATAATCAAGAAGTTCAAAAACCCAGCTCTCCAGATTTGACCCTTCAAGGGGAAGATGAATTTGATGTCGTATCAGAGGGTGATACCCCTGAAATTAATTTTCAAGGGAGTCCCGTCGTGATAGACTTTTCAGATTCAGATTCCCATTCAAAAAATGACAATCAACCGCCTAAGGAGAGCGTAGACCTCTCCGTAGACTGTCCTTCCGATGAAATCGTGCAAGTACAACTACGAGATGGCAAGGTTTTACCCCCTAGGCTAACCCCACAGGAAAAGGGAAAACAAGTTGTTTCCACTGATCCAATTCAAGTCTCTACTCAACAATCAAACTCTCCTTCAAATCCACCGGGTCCTGATGTTAATGTTCCAAGTGTTGATTACAACGTCTTAGCTCACCTTAGAAAGTTGCCTGCTAAGTTGAGCATCTACGATGCCCTCATCCTTTCAAAAGAGATGAGGGAGACTTTAATTAAAGCACTTCTCGACCCCTAGATTTGCTTAGCTCAACTCGCTTCAACTTCTGAGGAGGAAGCTTTGTACTTCAAAGAAATCTCAGGAGTTACCTTCTCCGATGAAGATCTACTCCTTGGAACCGCCGATCATAATCGCCCACATTACATCACTGTAAATGTGGACAAGTTCAAATTATCAAGAGTTCTTGTTGATTCGGGTGCATCGGTCAACGTGATGAACATAAAGACTCTCGCATACCTTAGAATTGATACTAGCAAGCTCTCAACCGATAAGTTAGTGCTTCGCGGGTTCAACGAAAAAGGTGAGAAGGCTTTAGGTTCGATCACACTTCTTCTAGAGATAGGAGAGTTGAAAATTGAAGCGAAATTTTATATAATTGATTCGGCTAGGTCCTTTAATGCGCTCTTGGGTAGGCCTTGGATCCATGAGTATAGGATGGTTCCTTCCACCCTACATCAATGCATCAAGTACCAACGAGATGGCATTGAGTTTGAAATCAAGGGTGATTTGCAACCATTCTCTATTCATGAGATCGGGATCTACGAGAATGCTGCATATTATGTTCCCAAAGGTTTTACTACAAAATCTAAGGTAGAGATCAATGTTAAGGAAGAAAAGAAAGAAAATCATAGTTCAAAAGCAATTCAAGAGCTGAGAAAAGAAAAAAATCAAGAGTACAAAAGAACAAAATTCAAGTAGTGAAGACGACGTCGAGCGCGTAGTCTTTAGGCCTCCAAACAATTTGCCTCAAAGAGGTGGGAGAATGGCCCAAAGAGCACGTGGTCGAGGCTGCGTTTCAATTGAAAGAAGGAATACCCCGATGTATATCGAACTTGAATCAAGTTCCGATGAAGAATCAAAAAAGAGGGGTGATAGAATTGCTTTTGACTGCAAGAAATCTAATCTTCCTCCTAAGTTTGATCTCACTTTAGATTCGGATAGTGATGAAGAGGGTAACAATCCTAAACTTCAAAGTGATGAGCCTGAATCGAGTATGTATGAAAAGCTTAATAGGATAGTTAAATCCTTAGCCTTAACCCCACTGTCTGCTGACAGAGTCTCAGGGTTAGTAACTAAGGATTCCCCTAATTTAGATGGAAAAGTAAGGAAAGTCCAGAGGTTCTTCCCTGGCACCTCCTCCTCAAGGAATGAAGGTGATGTAATCCTTGAAGAGGCAGATTTCAACGAATTAATAGAATTACCTTTCGGCTACTTTCCTCTTGGTGTTAAAGCTCTTATCTCTAAAGGTTTTGCTCTGAGTCAATGGACTAAGGGTCAAGCTAGATACCACCAAAATATTTGAAATTCTAAATTCAATAAAAATTGGACGAGTGGTATCGGTTTTGGTTCCGTTAGTTCATTTGACGATGATGAATATTGTTTGATGATAACCATCCATCTCGAATCTGAAAGTGTCCCTACTGAAGTCGTCGATTCGCTTGACAGACTTTGTTTGGAGACCTTAGATGATTCAGATGAAGTTCAAATTCGGGATGCACCCTCTGAATTTGAAGAAGAAATTAAATCGATAGTTGATGAACTTAAAGAAATTAACCTTGGAACAGAGGATGACCCTCGCCCCACATTCATAAGTTCTTTGTTGAGTGAGGACGAGACTAAGGATCTAATTCAACTTCTATTCGAGTTTAAGGACTGTTTTTCTTGGACATACGACGAAATGCTGGGCTTGTCCGCCGATATAGCAGTTCATAAACTTGGAATCCGGTATGATGCCATTCCCGTCAAACAAGCTCCACGACGCATGCGTCTGGAGATTAAACAACAAGTCATTTCTGAAGTTAAGAAATTGGCCGAAGCCGGATTTATCCGGGAGGAGCAATATCCTTCTTGGGTAGCCAGCGTTGTGCCCGTTCGAAAGAAAAATGGTCAAATTCGGGTCTGTGTTGACTATAGAGACCTGAATAAGGCATGTCCAAAGGATGAATTTCCTTTGCCAATTCCAGAACTAATGGTGGACATCGCCTCCTCGCATGTTGTTTTCTCCTTTATGGTGAAATTACTGAACGACAAGAGGGGGGTGAATTGTAAAAGTCTTTCGATTAATAAAATTAACCCTAAACAAGATTTCTAATTTTTTTTGTTGTTTTTGAAATATTAAAACAAAGATTTATGCAAATTTGCTTTCACAAAAAAAACATGCAATAGATATGACAAGATTAAAGTGCAAGCAAAAAGTAAGCAATGATAAAGAAAGAACACACCAAGAATTTTATAGTGGTTCGGTCAAAATATGACCTACGTCCACTCCCCGGAGTCCTCCACTCCGGGATTTTCACTATCAAAATAGTTCTCCTTTTGCCCCCCTTGGCAAGGCGGAGAAGCCTGTACAAACCTCCCTTTCACCAACCGGCGTGGCGGAATACCAAACTCTATTTTCACCCTCTTGGCGACGGCAGAGAACCTTCTCGTTTTTCTCCCTCCTGGAGAAGGCAGAGAACCTCGAGGTAACGGATGTAGACGAGCCTTTCCCTTGGAGATCCTTCCTCAAATCCTTCTCGGGCCACAGGAGGAGCAAGATGCAGCAAGCTTGGAGCAACCGTGTGATCTCCCTCACACCTCTTCTCCCTCACAACGCTCACCTCCTCCTTCCTCTCTCAACTCTCAAGAATTCCTCTAGAATTTTCTCCCTTGGAATCCCTCTCTAACCACGTTCACCCCTCTGTAATTGTTACCCAAAAAAGACTTGATTGACACCTGAAAACGGGCTCCAAAAACCTCTGATTTCAAAATTAGCCGTTACTGTTCGTACAGTACGATTCAACATCGTACAGTACGATCTTCACAAACAGCCGTCGTCCTGGTACGAAGATGTACGATCAGTACAAAAATAAATCGTACTGTACGATATAATATCGTACGGTACGATCCAACAAGCTACTACTCGTACAGGACGATGGTCTGGACGATCGGATGTCGTCTCTATTCATCGTATGGTACGATTACTATCGTACAGTACGATGTTCAAATTTTCATTAGCCCTGGATTACATGCACTAATCACGGGTTAATTTTAAGTAAGTATTAAAAACAGATCGTACAGTACGAACGGCGCAAAATCACTTACTTAAACTATGTCACGGCTAGGGTTTTGGATCTGAACATATCGTACAGTACGAAAGACTTCGTACAGTACGATCTATTCACAGAATTGTCCACATAGCTTAGATCGTACAGTACGAAATAAAATCGTACAGTACGATCTACAGAGAAGAATTTTAGTTATAATTTGCAGTTAAAAAAAAACTCTCCCCCTGTGTGTGTGCATGGTTGCTCTTACTCTTACGCATTTTGTGGCCAGACTCAATAAAGTAAAAAGTGCAATAAATGAAAAATACAATATTTGACTCATACTCCTAATCTACCCAGTCTTGAGTCTTCCTTTCTTCCTGAGTCAGTTGTGATCTTCCTGAAATGTTAGTGCTCAAGAAAAATAACAGATAAAATAATAATCAATGAAAAGCAGTTCCAAAACAGTCATTATTTGGCATCATCAAAATCTCAAACTCGGGGTCATGGGTTGCAACAATCTCCCCCTTTTTGATGATGTCAAATAATTTGTTGCAAGTAAGAAAGAAAACCATTTCTTTTGAAAAATATTTCTTTTGTTATTGTTATTTTTTTTGTTTTTTTTTTTGTTTTTTTTGAATTAAACACAAGAAAAAAATACTACAAGTAAGTACAAAACAAAAGATACTGCATTTAGATAAATAGGCATTACAACATCACAACAAACTTCTCCCCCTTTTGACAGCACAAAAAGGAGGAGCTACTAAAAGCAAAAAGTAAGAGAAGAAAACAAACAGAAACTACAATGCAAACATTTTTTTTTTTTTTAATGCATTTATATCTATGACACCTAATCTAGTCCTCAAGGTGCTAAATGTGTCAAAAGCTAATGGTTTTGTGAATATGTCTGCCAGTTGATCTCCTGTAGCGATATGATGTAATTCTATATCTCCCTTAGCGACGTGATCTCTAATGAAATGATGTCTAATGTCTATGTGTTTCGTTCGAGAGTGTTGAATTGGATTCTTAGAGATACAAATTGCACTTGTGTTGTCACACATGATCGAGATGGTTCCAACAGGTAGTCCAAGATCAAGAATTTGTTGTTTTAACCATAGCACTTGTGCAACACAACTTCCTACCGCAATATATTCTGCCTCAGCTGTGGAAAGTGCTACTGAGTTTTGCTTCCTACTGGACCAAGAAACTAATGATTGTCCGATGAATTGGCAGGTACCAGAGGTGCTCTTTCTATCTATCCTACATCCTGCGAAGTCAGAATCTGAGTACCCTAGGATTTCAAAGGAAGTGCTGTGTCTGGGATACCAAATTCCTAAGTTTGGGGTGCCTAGTAGATATCTAAGAATTCTTTTGACAGCAGTTAAGTGAGACTCTTTAGGATCGGCTTGAAAACGGGCACAAAGGCACACACTAAACATTATGTCCGGTCTACTGGCAGTCAAGTAAAGTAGGGATCCAATCATTCCTCTATATTTTTTCTGATCTACTGATTTTCCACTAGGATCCTTATCTAATTGGATTGTCGAACTCATTGGGGTGTTCATGGGTTTTGCACTATCCATTTCATATTTCTTTAAAATATCCTTAATATACTTTGATTGGCTAAGAAAGGTTCTATTATCCATTTGTTTTACACTAAAGCCAAGAAAGTAATTAAGCTCTCCCATCATGCTCATTTCAAACTCATTACTCATTGTTTTTGAAAATTCATCGCATAAGTTTTTATCCGAAGATCCAAACAATATGTCATCTACATATATTTGAACAATGAGAATTTCTTCTTTGACCTTTTGTAAAAAGAGTGTATTATCTACACTACCCTTTTGAAATCCTCTATCCAAAAGAAATGAGCTAAGTCTTTCATACCATGCTCTAGGTGCTTGCTTTAATCCATATAGTGCCTTTTTTAATTTGAATACATGATTTGGAAATTGTGAGTTTTCAAATCCGGGGGGTTGCTCAACGTAGACATCTTCCTTAATTACCCCATTCAAAAATGCACTCTTCACATCCATTTGATATAACTTAAAGTTCTTGAAGCAAGCAAAAGCTAAGAGCACTCTTATGGCTTCTAGTCTAGCAACCGGGGCAAAGGTTTCTTCAAAGTCTATTCCCTCAATCTGGTTGTACCTCTTAGCTACTAGCCTTGCTTTATTCCTTATTATTGTTCCTGAATCATTCACCTTATTCTTGAAGACCCATTTTGTTCCAACAACACTTTGCTCTTTAGGTCTCTTAACTAACTCCCAAACATCATTCCTGGTGAATTGGTTCAGCTCTTCTTGCATTGCTAGAATCCAGAATTCATCTCCTAAGGCTTGATCTATACTTGTAGGTTCTATCATAGAGATGAAAGCTGAGTGACTAACCTCCTTCCTAAGTCCATGCCTAGTCCTTACACCTTCTGAAGGGTCTCCTAAAATTAACTCTTTAGGATGACTAGAAGAATATCTCCATTCTCTAGGCAAAACTTCCTGAGGTTCGACCCTTTCTCCTAAGGTCATCGTCTCTACTCCTTGAATTGCCTCTATTTCATCATCTTCAATTTTGATTCTGAGGGCTTATCTGATTCATCAAATACCACATGGGTGGATTCTTCTACTACAAGGGTTCTCTTATTAAAAATCCTATAGGCCTTACCTACAGAAGAATAACCTAAGAAGACACCCTCATCAGACTTGGGATCGAATTTTCCTAAGGGATGTTTACCATTATTTAAGATGAAGCACTTACACCCAAAGACATGTAAATGTGAAAGGTTTGGTGTCCTACCCTTAAGGAGTTCATATGGAGTTTTATTCAGCTTCGATCTAATGTTTACTCTGTTCAAAACATAACAGGCTGTGTTGACTGCTTCTGCCCAAAAGTATCTAGGAAGGGTATACTCCGCTAGCATTGCCCTAGCAGCTTCTACCAAAGTTCTATTCTTCCTTTCTGCTATGCCATTCTGTTGGGGTGTTCTAGGAGCTGAGAAATTGTGCTCTATTCCTATCTCTTGACAGAATGACTCAAATCTATTATTCAATAACTCGTCCACCACTTTTTGATAACATACCGTTTGATTTCTGGAAAATTAGAATGTCTACATTTTTGCAATCTATAGATTACCGCATGTGGATGTTAGTAAATGATGGATATGTTGCACCGTTCAAGATAGTTAATGGTTTGAAAACTTCTGTGCCTTTTATTGAATGGAGCAATGAGGATAGGGAATTAGCCCAACTGAATGCTAAATGCTTAAACTGTTTTTTTTTTGTGCATTGAAATCTGAGGACTATATGAGAGTATCTACTTGTGTTTCTGGTAAGGAGATTTGGGATAGACTGTGCATCACATACGAAGGAACAAACGAAGTAAAACAGTCTAGGCTTAACATTCTACTGCATGATTATGAATTATTCCGTATGAAACCTAGCGAAATAATTTCTGACATGTACACTAGGTTCACCCAAATTGTGACATCATTGCATGCATTAGGTAGAGAAATTTCAAATTCTGAGAAAGTGAATAAAATTCTTAGATGCCTAACTAGTTCCTATGATGCTAAGATAACTGCTATCACTGAGTCTAAAGATCTTAATGTTTATTCTATTGATAACCTCCTTGGGTCACTCATTGCATACGAGCAAGGAGTGAGCCAAAGGCAAAGTGATGCAGGTGAAAAGAAAAAGGAGCGGACGGTGGCATTAAAAGCTAGCAACTCAGAAAGTGAAAGCTCTGTAGGGGAGGAAGATGATGAGATAGCACTGATGACCCGACAGTTCAAAAATTTCCTGAAAAGAAAACAAAAGCGTCATCAGAATAGCTGGAATAAAGGTAAGAACTCAAGGTCCAATAAGGTTTCATCTGATACAATTTGCTTTGAGTGCAGGAAGCCAGGTCACCTTCGAGCCGATTGCCCTAATCTGAAGAGTCAACAAGCAAAGGAGAAAGGAGATGACAAAGTTAAATACAAGAGAGGAAAGACAAAGACACAGAAAGCTTTTTGGGCCGACTCTGCCTCAGAATCATCAGAAGAAGAAGCAGAGGAGGAGGTAACAAATTTGTGTCTTATGGCTAATGATAACCTTGATCAATTGGATCAAGAGGAGGTATGTCAACTTTCTTATGATGAATTACTGCTTATTTCTGAGAATATTCATGACTCGTATAGGAAACTGAAGAAAATGCATGCTAAACTTAATATTGAATTTAGTTCCTTACAAATTGAGCATGCTAACTTAGTTAAAGAAAATTCTGATTTAGATAAAGATCACATGTTACTTCTTGATGAGTATGATGCATTAAATAAGAAGCATATTGAACTAAGTGAAGCGCATGAATCCTTGAAAACATCACATATTGAACTAGATGTAGAGTTTGAAAAAACTAACTGCACTTGCATTAGAAGTAGATCATAGTGAGCACTTGCTATTGATAGAAGTTGATGGATTGACAGCTCAAAATAAAACCTATAGTGAAAAGATAAAAGAATTAGAAAATGAAATTGCATCACTCACAGTAGGCCATCCTAGAAAACCCCCAACACAGCATGCATTTCAAAACCTTAGGAAGAGGCACCACCATACTCATAGATTAGTAAATCCATTTCCTGGTGTTAGGTGCTTCTCTTGTGGCATGTTAGGTCACATAGCCCGCACATGCACAATTCACTGTAGGACACACTTAGTATGGAGACCTAAACTGCATCCATCACAGCATAACATGCATACATCTCATTCATGCAAGCATAAGGAGGAACCCAAACTCACTTGGGTTCCCAAATCTAATCTTTGAATGAAATTGTAGGGATGCTCTCACAAAAGACCTAGTGAGAGCATGTGGTACCTGGATAGTGGCTGCTCGCGACACATGACTGGAGATATGAAGAAGTTCATCCTATTGGAGACCAAAACTGGAGGCAAAGTAACGTTGGGAGACAACACTACCAGGAAGGTGATAGGCTCAGGTATTGTTGGTAATGCTAAGAATTTTATAATTGAAATGTTTTATTAGTTGATGGTTTAAAGCATAACTTACTTAGCATTAGTCAACTGTGTGACAAAGGTTTTGATGTTAAGTTTTTTACTGATAGATGCCTGATTAGTTTATTTGATGAAATTATTTTAGAAGGAAAACGAATTAACAATGTTTACATGTTAGACCTTGATTGCGTTGATAGTTCAAAATCATTTTGCTTGAAAACAATAGTTGATGACTCGTGGCTATGGCATAGGAGACTATGTCATGCTAGCATGAAAACTCTTAGAAACATCACTCAGAAAAACCTAGTTAGAGGTGTACCTAAGTTAGAATTCACCAAGGATCACTTATGTGATGCTTGCCAACAAGGAAAACAAGTCAAATCATCTTTTCACTCAATTAGAGACGTGATCACCTCTAGGCCACTAGAAATTCTACACATGGACTTATTTGGACCCGTTAGTACAGCCAGTCTAGGTGGAAAGAATTATGGATTTGTGATTGTAGATGACTTTACTAGATTTACTTGGGTAAGATTCTTAGCACACAAGAATGAGTCTTTTGAGGAATTTAAAGTTTTCTCCACATGGATTCAACGAAAATTAGGTTGTGAAATTTCAACAATCCATAGTGATCATGGTGGAGAGTTCCAAAATGATATATTTGAGTCATTCTGTCAAGAGATAGGAATAGAGCACAATTTCTCAGCTCTTAGAACACCCCAACAGGAAGGTTCCGTTGGCAGTTTTTCTGTTGGACGGAGAGGCTGAGCACTGGTGGGATGGTCAGCATGCAGCCAGATTTCAGGGTAGATTGAACTCTTTGATCACTTGGGAAGAGTTCACTGAGGTATTCAGAGACTGGTTTGTTCCCCCTTCTGCACGACAGCAGATGAAGGAGAGTTTTCTGAGGCTGGTTCAGGGGAGCAAGACGGTGATGCAGTACGAGGCTGAGTTTACTGCATTAGTCAGGTACGCTCCGCAGCTGGTTAGCACGTCTGCTGAGAGGTGCTACAGATTTCTGAGAGGCTTATGAGACACTTTGAGGCAGCCTCTGATACCATTCAGGATTACTGATTTCTCTGAGCTTGTGGAGCGAGCTCGTCTGATTGAGAACGACATGACGGCTACTCAGCAGCGGTGGTCTGTGAGTAGGAAGAGGTTTGGAGGAGAGACTTCTGGCAGTGGTTCCTCTGGGAAGAGGAGATTTGTTCCTGGTTCTGGATCTGGAGATTCCAGAAGGAGCGGAGGATCGTCTGGTACTGCTACCAGTACGACTAGTTCTGGATCTGTCAGTACGGCACCTGTGTGCCAGAGTTGTGGATGGCGACACCATGGCCAGTGCTACAGGATAGCTGGTCTTTGTTTCAGATGTGGTCAGCCGGGACATAGGATTGCAGAATGTCCACAGATGGGATATGAGCAGCGATTTGAGGGCTTCGTCAGACCTGTTGGTTCAGCAGCAGGAAGACCGAGGACTGTTCCTCCACGCCCTGAGGGATTTACTGGTAGAGGTGGTGGTTCTAGTTCTGCACCACGGAGACCACCTACGATTCAGAGGGAGCAGAGTAGTTCTGTTGCTTCAGCTCCTGTTCCAGTTCAGCCACGAGTTTACAGCCTGAGTCAGCAGGAGGCTCGAGATGCTCCCGATGTTGTGACAGGTACGGTTTACATTTCTGATCAGCCCTGTCGTGTTTTGTTTGACTCTGGAGCGAGTCATTCTTTTCTGTCCGAGCACTGTTTTGAGCTTTTACATTTGGATTCGATGGTTTTACCGGTTTCTTTGTCTGTGATTTTACCGGATGGGAACCCATTGATTGCTCGACAGTTTTGTTTGTGTGAGATAGAGATTTCTGGCAAGAAGTGGAAATCGAGTTTGATTCGATTGCCGATTTCTTCGTATGATGTGATTCTGGGAATGGATTGGTTGAGTCAGTATGAGGCTCAGATTGACTGTCTGAAGAAGCAAGTGAGTTTGCTTGTGGCTGGAGAGAGAGTTGTATTTCAGGGATTACGAGGTGTTCTCTCCAGTCTGATTTCTGCGTTGGAGGTGAGCAGAATGTGGAAGAAAGGATATTCAGTATTTTTGGCTTCGGTGCGGGATCTGAACCTGGAGGTTGGTTCTGTTTCTGAGATCCCTGTGGTACGGGAGTTTGGGGATGTTTTTCCTAAGGAATTGGTTGGTTTGCCTCCGGATAGAGATGTGGAGTTCTCTATCGATGTTTTTCCGGGTACAGCTCCGATATCGAAAGCTCCGTACAGGATGGCACCGAAAGAACTTTCTGAGTTGAAAGTTCAACTTCAGGAGTTGGTTGACAGAGGTTTTGTGCGTCCTAGTGTTTCACCCTGGGGAGCACCTGTTCTGTTTGTGAAAAAGAAGGACGGTACACTCCGTATATGTATTGATTACAGAGATTTGAACAAGGCCACGATCAAGAACAAGTATCCTTTGCCTCGGATAGATGACTTGTTTGATCAGCTTTCCGGATCTTCGGTGTTTTCGAAGATTGATTTGAGATCCGGATATTATCAGGTGAAGGTGAAGGAATCTGATGTGGTAAAGACTGCTTTCAGTACTCGGTACGGGCACTACGAGTTTTTGGTTATGCCTTTTGGGGTAACCAACGCGCCTGCGATTTTCATGGATCTGATGAACCGAGTATTCAGGGAGTATTTGGATCAGTTCGTGATCGTCTTCATTGACGATATTCTGGTATATTCTGCATCTGAGGATGATCATGCCAGACATTTGAGGATTGTGTTGGAGACTCTGAGGAGGCATCAGCTGTATGCCAAGTTCTCCAAGTGTGAATTCTGGCTGAAGAGTATTTCATTTCTGGGACATGTGGTGAGCGGAGAAGGTATTTCTGTAGATCCCCAGAAGATTCAGGCGGTTGCTGATTGGCCAAGGCCGACTACGGTATTTGAGGTACGTAGTTTCTTGGGCATGGCCGGGTATTATAGGAAGTTTGTGAAAGGATTTTCACAGATTTCGACTCCTCTGACGAGACTGACTCAGAAGTCAGTTCCTTTTGTTTGGACACCGGAGTGTGAAGCTAGTTTTCAGCGATTGAAGGATTGTTTGACTTCAGCTCCAGTGTTAGCACTTCCGTCAGGTACGGAAGGTTTTCAGGTGTTCAGTGATGCTTCACTGAAAGGACTGGGATGTGTCCTGATGCAGCATGGTCAGGTAATTGCTTATGCTTCGAGACAGTTGAAACCACATGAGAAGAATTACCCGACACATGATTTGGAGTTAGCTGCAGTTGTGTTTGCTTTGAAGATTTGGCGGCATTATCTGTATGGCGTCACATGTGAGATGTTTACTGATCATAAGAGCCTGAAGTACATTTTTACTCAGAAGGATCTGAATCTGAGACAGAGGAGGTGGCTCGAGTTGATCAAGGACTATGACCTGACTATTCAGTATCAGCCTGGGAAGGCGAATGTGGTAGCAGATGCTTTGAGTAGGAAGTCTTCTGGATTATCAGGTATTCAGCTTACCTGTGATGACTTTCTGATCCGTGATTTGGAAAGATTGCAGTTGGAGGTGATTTCCTCCAGTGATTTGGAGTTGGCTCAAATGAGTATTCAGTCTACTTTAGAGACACGGATTCAAGAAGCCCAGAAGTTAGATTCTGAGTATTCGAAGTTGCTAGCACAGATTGGATCTGGTAAGACTCCTGAACTTCGAATTTCTGATTCTGGTGCTATTTTCTGTAAGAACAGGTTGTGGGTACCTGTGTCTGGAGATTTGAGGCGGGAGATTCTGTATGAATCTCATCATTCAGGCTACACTGTTCATCCAGGCAGTGGTAAGATGTACGCTGATATGAAGCTTTTGTTCTGGTGGCCTGGGATGAAGAAGGATGTGGCGGAGTTTGTGTCGAGATGCGAAGCCTGTCAGTTGGTGAAGGCAGAGCATCAGCGACCAGGTGGACTGTTGCAGTCGTTGCCTATCCCTGAGTGGAAATGGGAGGAGGTAACAATGGATTTTGCGATGGGTTTTCCTCGATCACGACAAGGACATGATGCCATTTGGGTAGTTGTAGATCGATTGACGAAGTCAGCCCATTTTCTTCCGATCAGACAGACGGATTCAGTTGAACGCTTAGCACAGATATATGTGAAGGAGATAGTCAGATTGCACGGTGTGCCTCGCGTGATTGTATCTGATAGAGATGGACGTTTTACTTCCAGACTTTGGAAAGGCATTCAGCAAGGCTTGGGTACGAAATTGCATTTCAGTACAGCCTTTCATCCTCAAACTGACGGACAGTCTGAGAGGACTATTCAGGTATTGGAAGATCTGTTGAGGCTTTGTGTTCTGGACTTTAGCGGAAGCTGGGAAGATCATATCCCACTGATTGAGTTTGCCTATAACAACAGTTTTCAGTCCAGTATCGGTATGGCACCGTACGAGGCTTTGTATGGCAGGAAGTGTCGTACTCCTTTGACTCTGACGGAGGTCGGAGATAGACAGGCTTTGGGTGCCACTTTTGCTGATGAAACTGCTCAGAAGATTCATTTGATAAGAGAAAGATTGAAAGCCGCTCAAGATCGTCAGCAGAAGTATTACAATCAGAAGCACAGATTTGTTGAGTTTCAGGTCGGTGACTTTGTGTATGTCAAAGTCAGCCCGATGAAAGGTGTGAGCAGATTTGGCCAGGTGAGCAAGCTTAGTCCAAGGTATGTTGGACCTTTTGAAGTTTTGGAAAGAATTGGAAAATCTGCTTATCGCCTATTGCTTTCTGATTCTATGCCTGATGTGCATAATGTGTTTCATGTATCCACTCTGAGGAAGTGGGTATCCGACTCTGGGAAGAAGGTATCAGCTGATGAGGTTGAGATTCAGGAGAATCTGGCGTACAAGGAAGAGCCAGAATTGATTTTAGCGTACGACGTCCGAAAGTTAAGAAATAAAGAGATTCCGATGGTTAAAGTCCAGTGGAAGCACCGGACTGCACGGGAAGCAACTTGGGAAAAGGAGTCTGATATGAGACGGTCGTACCCGTACTTGTTTTGACTGCGTTTGGATTGGATAATGTCGAGGACGACATTTTTCTGAGTTGGGGAGATTGTAATATCACAATCTGCTCCAGGATCGTCCAGGCCGATTTTGGATCGTCCTGGGACGATCAGTGGAAATACAGTTCCAGATTTTGCCCAGTTTTGCTCCAGGTGATTTTCTGCATGCATCGTCCAGGCCGATTGGAGACATCGGCCAGGCCGATTGGCACTGTAGAAAATATCGTCCAGACAACAGCCCTGAGTGAAGTGGGTATCGGCCAGGACTATGATTTTTGGTCTGATCGTCCAGGCCGATATGGCGATCGGCCAGGCCGATATGTGTATGATTTAAGGGAAATCAGACGTTTTGAAGAGAGAGAAAAATCAGATTTTATAAAATATCTTTTTGAGGAGAGAGAAAGTCGAGGGCATTCTTGGAAAAGTTGATTTCGGGAAGACGCGGAGCCGTTTTCGAGCGAAGTGACTGTTGAGGATTTTGCTGTGCACGAGGTAAGGCACATTCTACCTTTCTCAATTTTCAGTTCCGTCGCGGTTGGCGGTATTTTCTGTCCGGATTTCGTTTTCGTTACGGTTTTTCGTCCGTATCTTTTGATTGGTTCAGTTTTTACCGCGTAAGTTTCTGTATAACATTGCCGTGCCGGGTGTGCACGTTTTGACTATATTTTAAAGATTTTTGTCCGGGTATTTTTGATTCGGCGATGTTTTTCGTAGACTACAATTTTCTGTGAAATTGGAAATGCTCTGTGCTGTAGAATAAATGTTCTGGAATATGATTATCTATGTTCTGTGCGAATTCGGTGAATTTTCTTTGCAGGAAATTTTGTGTAAATTCTGTATACTGCCGTTGTGCTGCCCGATTTTTGGGTAATTTCTGATTTGTCCGGATTTCTTCTGAATTGAAATGCTATGTGTATAAGCTATAAAAAGGGAGCTATAAGGGGCCTGGATCCTATGAGATTCAGTTAGTGAAACGGGAAATTTAGATGAGCTCAAGTTGGAGAAATATCAGTTATATTCCGGATCCGTGAATTCTATTATTCAGGTGCTGTGAGCACATTTAGCTTAGCTATTAATTATTCAGCGAATTTTTGGTGCCGTGAGCACAAGGGAGACATAAGGGTTAGAATCCGTAGTGATTCTGTTTAGTTTAGTTTAGCTATTAATTACTCAGCTATTATTCTGGTGCCGGGGGCACACTTAACTATATTAAATATCTGATATCTGATCTGATATGTGATTCTGATACGATTTTGTTCTATTTCGATATGATCTGTATAATTCTGACTCTGCTGAGTTTATTCTGATCTGTGATCTGATCTGTACGATTCTGATTCTGATTTGATATCTGTCCGTATAAGTTCTGATTTCCGATTCTGTTCTGATTTCTGATCTGATTTCTGTCTGATAAGTTTGGTTTTGGTTTCTGAGAATTTAGATTGGTGGTTTGTTGCTTTGCTGAGCTGTTGAGCTCACCCTTGCTTTCTGGTGGTTTTCAGGTTCTGGGAAGGGCAAGGAAGTTCAGGATTAGTTCAGAGTCTGATCAGTATAGGTACTTTTGTACTTTTTGATTTTTGTACAGTCATGGCTTTCCTGTTCTGTCTTTCTTTCTGTTGAAAGCCATGCACTGTTCTGTAGATGATTATTTTGAGGAAATGAAAAGATAGATGTTTTGTTCCGCTGCATTTGATGTTTTTAGTAGCTCTGTTGTTCTGTGTGTTTCTGTTGAGTTAAGAATTTGGAAGATCAGTTCAGTAACCTAATCCAAAGCCAGATCCTGGATAAGCAAGTTTAGGTCACTCGTCGCGATCTGGCTCGGGCGGGATCCATCCCCGTCGGGTCGGGTCGTGACATCCCATTTGAAAATTTCTACCATTTTTCTTCCTTTGATGTCAAACTTTGAAAATCCAAAATGAAATTTACACCGCTATTTTAATCGAGAGTTTTCGTAGGGAAATTCCAATTTCCCCTACGATGTAATTAACTACGAGGGCTTGCTCTCGTAGGAGATTTAGTAACCCAGATCTAATTTTCAAAATCAAAATCTTTCAAAATCTCTAATTAATTATTTTTGGGAAATTTAAAATACAACGATCATTATCGTCATTTTCAAACGATTGATAATGATTAATATCTCCTTTCTTTGGAAAGGTATATTAATTATTATCGTGGATTTGATTATGAAATCAATGATTTTTGGATTTGATTTCAAATTTTTATTTTGAAATTTGAACCAATTAGTGAATGATATTTTCCCATTTGGGATGATATATCGTTCCTAGTGTTGTGTTAGATTTCAAAACTAAAATTCAAAATTTAATCTTCCCAAAGATAATTAAATATTTTCAAAACTATATATACTTAAATAAATCATATTTTTTTAATCAAAACAAAAATAGCGACTCCGCTGGGGATTTGTCTCTCTCTCCATCTTTAATAGCGGTTTGAATTTTATTGAATCGGTAGTCTCAACTACCTTTCTCTCCGTTGGTCCCTCTACCCATTTCTCCCTTGGGTGAGTGTGGTCAACTCATTTGAAACATGTGTAATGAGAGGTGAGTGTAGGAAGCCTTCCTCTAGTTTAGGCTTGAACATTTTGCCTCCAATTTGATTGGTAGAGCGAAAGAGTTAAGCCTATCCCTCTCTAAACTTTTCTATAAATGTTAAAAACTAGCGTGCTCGGATTATTAGTAGCATGCTGAGTTCTATAACTTATAGAAAATTTCCTCAATTTTCAAAATCTAAATTCTCAATCTTTTAGTAGAGTTTTAATCCTTCCAACGTCTAGATAATAACGTTGTATCGTTATATATCGAATTTTAACAATCTCAATTCGATATATATACGATCAAGTGTAGCATTCATTTTAAAGATTCGTTTTAAAATTCAATTATTCCGGTAGAATTAAGCTATGACATTTCATTCTTAGTCCGCTAACTAGAATGAAAGAGTCAAGTAAATTCCAAATAAATCTCCCCTAATTAATGTGGACCTTTTTGTTGGATGAATATCCAACACCTCGAGTCCCAAAATAAGGGGAGATGCTGCAGGATTTTTGAGTTTTCAAAACTCTCTCTAAAATCATTTCAAATCGATTATCGTTATTATATGTTCTTCTACGACGATTGTCGTAGTTAACATATACAACAAATCTTTAAACTCTATCCGGTACAAGTTCGCCATTAACATTTCATCCTTTAAAGATTGAAAGAGTTAGGCCTTCTTAGTGTTTTTCCCGACGTTCATTTGTGAACCTTTTGTTGAATGAAAATTCAACACATTGAGTTCCAAAAATAAGGGGAAATGCTGCCGGATTTTTGAATTTCCAAAACTCAATTATCTCCAAATTCAAACATCTTATTCAAATTCATCCAAATCAAATTCAGATTATCGTTGTTATATATTTTCCTACAAAATCCTTCTGTAGTTGAATATATACAACGACAATTCAAACTCTATTTCAATCAAAATCAAACTCTATAATCTATCGTTTTACACCGGGTTATAGCTCTTATAACCCGATATATACGATAAAACATAAATTTATTTTCAAAATTCAAATTCAAGTTTCTAATTCAAATCTTCTCCTTTCCAATTCTCAGACAATCAACTTAACTGCAATGGCTGGCAAACTACTGTTTTCAATGGATCGTGATTTATTGATTGAAGAATTAGTCTATGAAAATTCAATTCAGTTTGGGATAGGGTTTAAGTCCCTTAGACTGGTGATGAATGGAAACACTTTGGTTGACCTTGCTGTGGAGGGCAAGAAAGATGCCCCTGTAGTCCAACTAGCCATAGGAGCCGGGAATGATGCCCCTCCTAGTCTGTGGTCAGCACTAGATGTTGCTAACGCACCTAAAGAATTTCTCAAGGATGCAAAGAAACTGGAAGCCGCCGTTGCGGCCAAGACAGTGTTTGAGAAGGGATCTTCTAGTTCTGAAACTCTATATTGAAGTAAGAATTCCAAGAAGAACTATCTGAGAAGGTTAAGAAAGAAAATCACCAAGACCAAGAAAGTGGCCGAGCTGAAGGCCTTGGTAAAGTTGATCTTGAGGCTGTCGAGGAGCTGCCAATCCCTGCCTCTTCTCCACTCCTTAAAGGGAGTCGTTTTCACCCCCTCGCAGCTGCTGCAGGGGAGGAGAGAGTTACTCGGATAGCTAGCACTCCGCCTAGCCCAGTAGACTATTCTGTTAAAAGAACCCCGAAGGAGAAGCAAGTTTTGAAAGCTAGAATACTTAGAAATATCATCCATACTTGCGCTGCTCAAGTAGGGCAAACTAAGGAGCAGTATGTGAAACACTTGAAGGTAGTGATTTCACACAAACTAGAGAAAGAAGTTCTGAAAGAAGAAAAGTCTAAAGCCAAGAACTTGACTCCTCAACCAGTGAGGAAGAACAAGAAATTTGTCAAACAACCTGTATCTTCAGTCTTGGTAGATGGATACCACTGGGTGCCTCGCCTCCCGTCTACAAAGACGGAGGAGATAGTATTAACCGGATCTGGCCAGAGTCGCTCTTTTAGTGGTAGACCACCGATCCCACCTTCAAAACTATCAAAGCTGGCCCCAGTAATAGTGAAGTCTAAAGAAGTCTTTAAAGAGCTTAAACCAGTCGATGTTAAGGGCAAGAGGCCCATGTCGCCAGAAGAATCATGTGCAAGAAGGAAGTTCAGTAGATCCATTGGGATTCAATTCAGGGAACCTCATATTCAGATACCAGTTAAACCCCCTAGACTCCCAGTTCAGGGAAGTGAGGACTCTATTCATGTTGATGTTGGAGCCCTAGTTGTTCAAGCCCCTCCATCACCAATTAAGATGGATGTCCCTCACCCTACTGAGGATGTCACCCTTGCGACTACCGACCTCGGGACAGTCGGAGGGGAGGAGACAACCCGAGATCCTGATCAAGAGATGTTAGATCAGCTGGTTAGTGAAGAAATCACTGAAGAAGATGTCAAGATTAGCAACATTTTTGATAAGTTAGATGTTAAAGAATACGATCAAGTGATGAGTTATGATGGATATTTACCCATTTATACTGAAGCAATAGATGGGAGGCCAGTTGAAGAAGTGGTACAGGAAATCAGAGATATTCTTAAGAAGAAGGCTATTGATGAATTCAATCCGGATGAAGATGACTTGTTAGTTGAGGAAGAGCCAATAGCGGACGTCCATATGGTTGAAACTCGCGCGTCAGCTAAAGATGCTGAGCCTTCTAAGCATCATTCCGGAAAGGAAGAGTAGTCAGCAGCAGTCGACTCAGGTTCAGACAGTTCTGTCAGATTGAAAGAGAAGGATGAATATATTAAAAATCTTGAAAGAAAAGTGGAGGAGATGATGATTAGAGTTGAACAGATGCAGAGTCAGCTTTTGCAATCACAGGAGTTCAAACCCGAGCAGTTGCAGCCCACAGTGCATACAAAGGGCAAGCACAGCAGGAAAGCTGATTCAAATCCCAAACTCCCAGAAGTTACTTCTTTGGTGCCTCCAACAGAAAAAGATATCCGTCAGATGATTGAAACCCAGGTAAGGGAGGCCTTAGCCCATTCACAAGGAACTGTATCTATTCCAAAGGGTAGACCCTATCCCGAGGAATATGATTTGGTTCCTTATCCTAAGGGTTTTGTGCCACCTTCTTTCAAAATTTTTAGCGGCTTAGAAAACCCAAGACAACATCTGGCCCATTTCCGAGCAAGCTGTTGCAATGCAGGAGGGTCGGATGCTCTACTCTTTCGTCAGTTTGTGAGTAGTTTGTCCGGTATTGCTTTTGAGTGGTACGCAGATCTACCAAATGGTTCTGTAAAAACTTTCACAGAGCTCGAGGGTCTCTTTTTAAAGAGATTCTCAGGAGCTCAATAACGTGTAACCGTTGGTGATCTCGTCATCGAAAAGCAAAAACCGGGCGAGTCTTTAGTCGACTACATCTTGAGGTGGCGAAACCTCTCGATGAAATGTGAACCCCAACTACAAGAGCAACACGCAGTAGAAATTCTTTTAAAGAATATCCACGGGCCTATTGCTTTTATGTTAAAGGGGTTTACAATTAAAACCTTCAAAAAGCTTCTTAACAAAGCTAGTAATCTACAAGAAGAGGCTCCCAAAATGTCATTCTTGAAGGATTCTACTGAAGATAAGAAGGTTAGTAAATCATTGAAGTCCTTTGAAAAGAGAACAGCAATGGTTTCAGCAGTCGACAAGGGGATAAAACCGATTAACATTCAATCAAGTAATCCTACTGTTCAGCAAACTCAGAAACCTCAACCGTTTCAGGTAACTTCTCAACCTACTAGAGCATATCACCGGCCCACTTTTGAAGAGAGATTGGCTCGTCCGTATCCATTCAAAAGGGAGTCGATGAAGAAAATTTTCAAGAGCCTTTTAAAGAAGCCAGATTTTCGATTGCCGGAGGCCAAGAAGCCGGAAGAGATAAATAAAAAGGATGATCCGACCTTTTGCCCCTACCATCGCATGTTGGACCACACAATCGAAGACTGCATACCTTTTAAGGACTGGCTCGACTGGAATTTCCATCAAGGTAATATTATAATTCCAAAGGAGTACTTAGTCAATCCGGATCAAGGATCTGTCATATTTATCTCAGGTATTAATTCTAATCTTTCTTCGTCCATTGAAGATGGCTGGGATATAACACTATCCCGGGCATTTAAAAAGTCGATTAACCAATCTTTTCATCTTTCTCAACAGTTACCGACGAGAGCCCGTGGCCCGATCTGGGAGGTTGAGCTGGAGGCATCGCAGGAGGATGTTGGGACGATTTCCTCTCCAGTAGTTGTAGGAACTACTGTTTCAAATAAAAATGAAAAGAGTGAACCTTTTGTAGAGAGGAAATTTGTTGATGAGAGATTTGTACAAGTGGTGGATGGTGGCTCAAAACCACTAGCCCTATTAAAGTTATCTGACTTTTACTTTGCCCCATCAAAGGCAAAGGGTCAAAAATTGAATAAAAAGAAATATCCTTCTGCAAATATTTTGATGATTAGTGTTGAGAATGAAGTTTTAAATGACTCTTCCATTGAAAATAACCCGGAGCTAGCTGAGGATAATCAAGAAGTTCAAAAAACCCAGCTCTCCAGATTTGACCCTTCAAGGGGAAGATGAATTTGATGTCGTATCAGAGGGTGATACCCCTGAAATTAATTTTCAAGGGAGTCCCGTCGTGATAGACTTTTCAGATTCAGATTCCCATTCAGAAAATGACAATCAACCGCCTAAGGAGAGCGTAGACCTCTCCGTAGACTGTCCTTCCGATGAAATCGTGCAAGTACAACTACGAGATGGCAAGGTTTTACCCCCTAGGCTAACCCCACAGGAAAAGGGAAAACAAGTTGTTTCCACTGATCCAATTCAAGTCTCTACTCAACAATCAAACTCTCCTTCAAATCCACCGGGTCCTGATGTTAATGTTCCAAGTGTTGATTACAACGTCTTAGCTCACCTTAGAAAGTTGCCTGCTAAGTTGAGCATCTACGATGCCCTCATCCTTTCAAAAGAGATGAGGGAGACTTTAATTAAAGCACTTCTCGACCCCTAGATTTGCTTAGCTCAACTCGCTTCAACTTCTGAGGAGGAAGCTTTGTACTTCAAAGAAATCTCAGGAGTTACCTTCTCCGATGAAGATCTACTCCTTGGAACCGCCGATCATAATCGCCCACATTACATCACTGTAAATGTGGACAAGTTCAAATTATCAAGAGTTCTTGTTGATTCGGGTGCATCGGTCAACGTGATGAACATAAAGACTCTCGCATACCTTAGAATTGATACTAGCAAGCTCTCAACCGATAAGTTAGTGCTTCGCGGGTTCAACGAAAAAGGTGAGAAGGCTTTAGGTTCGATCACACTTCTTCTAGAGATAGGAGAGTTGAAAACTGAAGCGAAATTTTATATAATTGATTCGGCTAGGTCCTTTAATGCGCTCTTGGGTAGGCCTTGGATCCATGAGTATAGGATGGTTCCTTCCACCCTACATCAATGCATCAAGTACCAACGAGATGGCATTGAGTTTGAAATCAAGGGTGATTTGCAACCATTCTCTATTCATGAGATCGGGATCTACGAGAATGCTGCATATTATGTTCCCAAAGGTTTTACTACAAAATCTAAGGTAGAGATCAATGTTAAGGAAGAAAAGAAAGAAAATCATAGTTCAAAAGCAATTCAAGAGCTGAGAAAAGAAAAAAATCAAGAGTACAAAAGAACAAAATTCAAGTAGTGAAGACGACGTCGAGCGCGTAGTCTTTAGGCCTCCAAACAATTTGCCTCAAAGAGGTGGGAGAATGGCCCAAAGAGCACGTGGTCGAGGCTGCGTTTCAATTGAAAGAAGGAATACCCCGATGTATATCGAACTTGAATCAAGTTCCGATGAAGAATCAAAAAAGAGGGGTGATAGAATTGCTTTTGACTGCAAGAAATCTAATCTTCCTCCTAAGTTTGATCTCACTTTAGATTCGGATAGTGATCAAGAGGGTAACAATCCTAAACTTCAAAGTGATGAGCCTGAATCGAGTATGTATGAAAAGCTTAATAGGATAGTTAAATCCTTAGCCTTAACCCCACTGTCTGCTGACAGAGTCTCAGGGTTAGTAACTAAGGATTCCCCTAATTTAGATGGAAAAGTAAGGAAAGTCCAGAGGTTCTTCCCTGGCACCTCCTCCTCAAGGAATGAAGGTGATGTAATCCTTGAAGAGGCAGATTTCAACGAATTAATAGAATTACCTTTCGGCTACTTTCCTCTTGGTGTTAAAGCTCTTATCTCTAAAGGTTTTGCTCTGAGTCAATGGACTAAGGGTCAAGCTAGATACCACCAAAATATTTGAAATTCTAAATTCAATAAAAATTGGACGAGTGGTATCGGTTTTGGTTCCGTTAGTTCATTTGACGATGATGAATATTGTTTGATGATAACCATCCATCTCGAATCTGAAAGTGTCCCTACTGAAGTCGTCGATTCGCTTGACAGACTTTGTTTGGAGACCTTAGATGATTCAGATGAAGTTCAAATTCGGGATGCACCCTCTGAATTTGAAGAAGAAATTAAATCGATAGTTGATGAACTTAAAGAAATTAACCTTGGAACAGAGGATGACCCTCGCCCCACATTCATAAGTTCTTTGTTGAGTGAGGACGAGACTAAGGATCTAATTCAACTTCTATTCGAGTTTAAGGACTGTTTTGCTTGGACATACGACGAAATGCTGGGCTTGTCCGCCGATATAGCAGTTCATAAACTTGGAATCCGGTATGATGCCATTCCCGTCAAACAAGCTCCACGACGCATGCGTCTGGAGATTAAACAACAAGTCATTTCTGAAGTTAAGAAATTGGCCGAAGCCGGATTTATCCGGGAGGAGCAATATCCTTCTTGGGTAGCCAGCGTTGTGCCCGTTCGAAAGAAAAATGGTCAAATTCGGGTCTGTGTTGACTATAGAGACCTGAATAAGGCATGTCCAAAGGATGAATTTCCTTTGCCAATTCCAGAACTAATGGTGGACATCGCCTCCTCGCATGTTGTTTTCTCCTTTATGGTGAAATTACTGAACGACAAGAGGGGGGGTGAATTGTAAAAGTCTTTCGATTAATAAAATTAACCCTAAACAAGATTTCTAATTTTTTTTGTTGTTTTTGAAATATTAAAACAAAGATTTATGCAAATTTGCTTTCACAAAAAAAACATGCAATAGATATGACAAGATTAAAGTGCAAGCAAAAAGTAAGCAATGATAAAGAAAGAACACACCAAGAATTTTATAGTGGTTTGGTCAAAATATGACCTACGTCCACTCCCCGGAGTCCTCCACTCCGGGATTTTCACTATCAAAATAGTTCTCCTTTTGCCCCCCTTGGCAAGGCGGAGAAGCCTGTACAAACCTCCCTTTCACCAACCGGCGTGGCGGAATACCAAACTCTATTTTCACCCTCTTGGCGACGGTAAAGAACCTTCTCGTTTTTCTCCCTCCTGGAGAAGGCAGAGAACCTCGAGGTAACGGATGTAGACGAGCCTTTCCCTTGGAGATCCTTCCTCAAATCCTTCTCGGGCCACAGGAGGAGCAAGATGCAGCAAGCTTGGAGCAACCGTGTGATCTCCCTCACACCTCTTCTCCCTCACAACGCTGTTTTGATTAAAAAAAAATATATTTAAATATATATAGTTTTGAAAATATTTAATTATCTTTGGGAAGATTAAACTTGAATTTTAATTTTTAAATCTAACACAACATTAGGAACGATATATCATCCCAAATGGGAGAATATCATTCACTAATTGGTTCAAATTTCAAAATCAAAATTTGAAATCAAATCCAAAAATCATTAATTTCACAATCAAATCTACGATAATAATTGATATACCTTTCCGAAGAAAGGAAATATCAATCATTATCGATCATTTGGAAATGACGATAATGATCGTTGTATTTTAAATTTCCCAAAAATAATTATTTAGAGATTTTGAAAGATTTTGAATTTGAAAATTAGATCTGGGTTACTAAATCTCCTACGAGCGCAAGCCCTCGTAGTTAATTACGTCGTAGGAAATCGAAATTCCCTACGAAAACTCTCGATTGAAATAGCGGTATAAATTTTATTCAAGAATTTCAAAGATCGATATCAAAGGGAGCAATGGGTTGGAAGTTCAAGTGGGATTGGTTCAATGTTGAGCACTTATTTCTGGAGTCAAAGGAAGAAGTGTAGGAGGTGTTTTGAGATTCTGAATTACTTCAGAAACACCTCAACCTATCCTAAGTGTTGGGCTTAAATTAGATTGAATGAGATATTTAATCTTAAATGGTTAATTTTATTAGAAGGTTGGGACTTATATCCTCGATCACCAGATCGGGAGAATGCCCAGGAGGTAAGGGTGAAGACTAACCTACCAAGTGGGTATGACGTCCCCGGTCAAGATCCCATGGTTTTCCATCGTCCCGGGTTCGTCGATATCCTTAGCCTACTTAGTCGAGTGCCGACCAGAGGATCCTTGTTAGCAACCATGGGTTACCTCATTCAAGGGGACCTCGTAGGCCAAGGGGCTGGGGACCTAATCCTAGGCTGACAAACAGGAAGTGCACAGGTCTGTGGACAGTGAACCTATGTCTACGTTATCTAACCTAGGATGCCACTCTCATTTTGTATGCATATCAATCTATCTTAAAAACAGAAAGGAACACCGGCCTAACCTAAAGCTAGAGTCTGTGTCCTAATAGGTCAATCTAGGTGTGTGTAGCAGGCTGTGTGGTTTGGATATATCCTAAATCGGGTAATTGGTTAAAGTTGTTTTAATGTTCTGGTTGGTTGAAAGGTTTAAGGGAGATTTTGATTAAAGTTTAAATCTTAATGATTCAAAATTGATTTTTAAGATTGGTTGCTGGTTTTGAAGTTAGATTGAAATTCTCTAGATTTTGAATCAAATATTTAATGTTCTAAAATTATTCGAATCATTTAATGATTTTAATCAAGGGGTTAAAATTTGAATTTTAGATTAAGAATGTTTTTCTGAAGAGTTTGTATTTTATTAAAATATTAGACCTTGAGATGAGTTGAATGCCTTTAAGTTTGATTGATTTAGAGTTTGTTTGAATTAGTTATACATTTTCAACGTTTTGATCATTAATTAGAATTATTTAATTATCTTAATTAGAGAGGTTTTGATGTTTGGAATTCAATTGAATTCCAAACTCCTTGTAATCAATTCCAAAGGTCATGAATGACCCAAGGATAGATTCCCAAGTGTTTAGGAATTCTCTGGAATTTTAAATTATTATTAATTAATTATACTTAATTAAATATCATATCCTAATGATTATTAAATTAGCCTTAAATTTGATATCAAATCTGGTTGATTTTAATTTTAATGTGTTAAGGATTCAAATCTGGTCAATTAGAAGGGTTATTTATAGCTTTTGGAGTTAAATGTGATTCATTAAAATTTCTAGAAGGTTTTAAGGTTTGATTAAAGTTTAAACTTAAGGGGTTTGATTAAGGGGGTTCGAAGGGTTTGAAGTTTTAGTGACAATTTTCCCTAGAGCAGGGAAGATCACTAAACTTAAGGGATTGAAATTTTAGTGATAATTTCCCTAGAGCAGGGAAGATCACTAAACTTAAGGGATTGAAATTTTATGTCACTTGGGTTTAAAATTTGATTTGCTCGATTAAGGATTTAATCTTGATTAGATCAATTAATTGGTTTAATGATTAAAAGGAAAGATAATTCTTTTTAGGTTTAAGGTGTCACTAGGTTCAAGTTGTTCAAGTCTTAGGTTAATAGGAGATATCTCCTAATCTCTAGAAATCTTCTAAGTTCTCTAAAAGTGTCCTTAATTATTGTCCTTAAAGATGTCACTAGGTTTAATAGGTTTGAATCAATGTCACTAACCCTTTGGACATGCCTAAGGATGTAAACAAAGCTATGTCGATGAATTTTGAATTTGTAAAAAGAAGAAAGCAGATATTAACTAAATGCAAGAATTATTGCAAGAATTTAATGCTTCCAGAAATAACTCAATAAGTAAATCTAGAAGATCTATGCTTTTCTAAGTCTTAAGAAAACTTACCTGGTCACCGGAGCTAGTCAACGATGACTCCCGCCGTAGCACCCCGTTTAGAAGAAACGGGGGCGACTAAAGCTCCTTGACTCAGCCCCCAATCAACTCCGTAAGTACCTCGCAAAAAGGCGACGAGAGAAAGAGGTGTCAGAATATCATATATTCAAATATAAAAGATGTTATGGATTGAAATATGAGCGAATATCTAAAAATATGAATCAAATCAAATTATCGAAGCTATTTCAAAATGTATGTAATCTTGCAAGAAATAATTTCGATGTATGCGACATCTTACATGAATAATTTTAGCACATGTAATAATATGCAATTGATGAATTAAGCTCACATGCTATCTTATAAGAACAATAGACACATGTAACTTTTTTTAACATGAATTTAAATATGTGTGTGTGTGTATATATATATATATAAACAGTTATGCTCAATGTAAAAGAAATTTAGGATTTGCTTCACAACATTCAAACTCAAGTCAAACCAAACAACTTCAGTATATGCCAGGGACATTAAGATATCACGAAAGTTAAAATGTCAGGATATCATATAATATAAAACTTAAACTAAAAGTAAGGCAAGCATTTGTATGGCGATGAGAATAACCACATTCATGTTCTATCTGAGACTTTTCCAATTCAAAAATAAGCAAAATTTCATTTTTTAAACCCAATTTAAAAGTCCACTGAGTATGGATTCTTAGAAAGAAATGTTAAAATCTGAGAAATATATGTCAAGGAGATGCTTGGGTTACAAGATGTTTTGCACAATTTTAAATCGATAAACACAATCATATATATATATTTATGCTGAAAGGCTTCTTAATTAACCTCTGATTTCTCACCATTGCAAGCTAAAAAGCATCACATCTAAAGTGGGTATTTAAATATCTTTGTAGATGCAAGTAATCCAGTGAAAGTAAATAAAATATGGCTTCACTCCATTCACATTCATTTGCTCAAAAGTTTGTGTAGGAATTCTTCCAGGTCCATAATATTCAAGTGCTCTTTCCCTTGTTTGGCTCGGTACAGGTCAACAAATTCTTTATTACATAATTTATTTTTGGAAATAATGTAAAGGCAGTGTTGTCCTCGATCATATTTTCTTTTTGAAATCTGACTATAATAAAAGAAAAACTCTGCCAACAAATAAAGTACCAAAGGAGTATATGGACTAATTCAGATCAATATGGAACTAAAAAAAAATAATGAGTGCAGCTATCTCATTTTTATAAACAATTGAGTGTAACCATTTAATCTTAGAGAAAGAAATGATCATTACCGTTGTTGTTCTTATACGGGGAAGAGAGGAGCTTCTTGGTTAATTTGCTGGAGGGTCTTCATATCAAAGGAAGAACATTAGAGGTAGATGGCTGAAATCTGCTATATGAGCCGATCAAAATCTGCTACTCCAAAATCTGCTATAGCTTAGAGTCGTATAGGAGTTTGCTTGGCCAGATGAAGAGACAGAGGGCGGTGAATTTCCTTGGCCAAGTGAGCTTCATGATCCTTTGACCGAACACCTTGATTTCCCATATTTCTCCCTTGAACATCCCTAGCAGCTCTCAAAAAAAAAAATTGAGTGAGAGAGAGACAACCATACAAAGGGCGGCTGCTTGCTTGGCCGGCCCTAGCAGCTTCAGGACGGGAACAACAAGTCTCTCTCTAAGGCGGCTGGTTGTAGGAATGAGATCATTCCTCCTTTCCCTGCATCGCATGTAAGGCAAGCACAGTAAAGTGCCGAACCTTTCAGCAGTTCTTCTTCTTGCTTGAACAGGTAGAGAAGGGGAAGGAGTGGCTAGTTGGTTGCATCATATGTACTTGCATTAATCAAGTAGTAATTCACGTGAGCACCATTTTCTTACTCCAAACAACCATGGCTGTGAAGTCCATGCAGTTTTTCTTCATCTCCTTGCTTGGCCAAATGTCTGCAGCGAATCCTCCTCCTATTGTTGGCAAAAATCTGCTGTAAGAACCGACCAAAATCTGCTGTAGGGGAGGCTGGCCGAAACTTGCTGTGCAAGGAGAGTGATGGCCGGAACCTTTGAGTAGAAGAGGAGAGAGCGGCTGGAGGTGTGAGGTTGTGATCCTTTCTCTTCAGCCGGCCCTAACCCCCAGATATCAACAGGGCGGCCCTTCTCGGAAATGAGATCGTGGGATCTCTCTAAGCCCAGCAAACCATATCTAGCCCTCCATTTCAATCCAAAGGTTAACATTAGATGCTTGATTTTTGAGATGTTAAAGGTCTAAAGCTTAAAGGATTTTGAGGGATACATATACATCAAATTGGTAGGCTTTATATTTTAAATTAATTATTCAAAATTTATTAATATTGATTGATGTTGATTAGACTTTAAGTAAGCCAAGACATGTTAAACTAACTCATTCAAAGCCGTTGAAGATAAACTTTCATCAAAATTAATTCAAATCATCTCGAATGCACTTGATTAAATTTGTTTGATGAAAACTTAAAGGGTTTTGATTAATCTAGATTTCGCTCAACTCAAAATAATAATAAATTAACTCAACTTCACAATTGACGACGACGTCGAGGAGAACCAACTTCGAAATGAGTCGGATTGAAGTTGACATCTTTCAACACGACTTATGTGGAAATATCAAAATCAATCAATTTGCATATGGTTCGATGTAGATTTAAAGAAAGATTGACAAGATCGATCGATTAGAGACTTAAGGTTGAACATTAGATGATTGAAATTTGATTGATTGGAGGTTGAATCAAATATTTAAGTATTGATTAAGCTGGAGATTGAATTGAAGCTTGAATGGGTTTGAAATCAAAATGGATTTGAGATCTGGATTGACTTAGATTCAGATCGAACTAAAGTCTAGATTGATCACAAGCTAAAATTATCTTGAGATCTAGATTGATTTGAGTTTTGTAGAAGTTGATTTAAAGTATGGTTTGATCTGGAGTCTGGATTAATCATAGGGTCTGAAGTCAAGAAGCATCCTAAGATCTAGGAGAATCCTAAGCTTTAGGTCTAGAGGGATCTAAGAAGTCTAGATAGATCCTAAGGCCTGGAATTTGGAAAATCTTAGGACCTAGAGGGATCCTAAGGTCTAGATTGGTCTGGAAGAATCCTAGGGTCTAGAGTAGATCCTAGGGTCTGGAGTCTAGAAGGCTCCTAAAGTCTAGATTTTTCTAGAAATTAAATTGATTTGGGGTCAGGATTGGTCCAAGTGACCTCATACAAAAATGAGGTCAACAAACGCTCACCTCCTCCTTCCTCTCTCAACCCTCAAGAATTCCTCTAGAATTTTCTCCCTTGGAATCCCTCTCTAACCACGTTCACCCCCTCTGTAATTGTTACCCAAAAAAGACTTGATTGACACCTGAAAACGGGCTCCAAAAACCTCTGATTTCAAAATTAGCCGTTACTGTTCGTACAGTACGATTCAACATCGTACAGTACGATCTTCACAAACAGCCGTCGTCCTGGTACGAAGATGTACGATCAGTACAAAAATAAATCGTACTGTACGATATAATATCGTACGGTACGATCCAACAAGCTACTACTCGTACAGGACGATGGTCTGGACGATCGGATGTCGTCTCTATTCATCGTATGGTACGATTACTATCGTACAGTACGATGTTCAAATTTTCATTAGCCCTGGATTACATGCACTAATCACGGGTTAATTTTAAGTAAGTATTAAAAACAGATCGTACAGTACGAACTTGTTCGTACAGTACGAACGGCGCAAAATCACTTACTTAAACTATGTCACGGCTAGGGTTTTGGATCTGAACATATCGTACAGTACGAAAGACTTCGTACAGTACGATCTATTCACAGAATTGTCCACATAGCTTAGATCGTACAGTACGAAATAAAATCGTACAGTACGATCTACAGAGAAGAATTTTAGTTATAATTTGCAGTTAAAAAAAACTCTCCCCCTGTGTGTGTGCATGGTTGCTCTTACTCTTACGCATTTTGTGGCCAGACTCAATAAAGTAAAAAGTGCAATAAATGAAAAATACAATATTTGACTCATACTCCTAATCTACCCAGTCTTGAGTCTTCCTTTCTTCCTGAGTCACTTGTGATCTTCCTAAAATGTTAGTGCTCAAGAAAAATAACAGATAAAATAATAATCAATGAAAAGCAGTTCCAAAACAGTCATTATTTGGCATCATCAAAATCTCAAACTCAGGGTCATGGGTTACAACATATGGATGGCTCGTCTGGTTATAATCAAATCAAGATGGCCCCAAAAGATGAGAGAAACACTGCATTCAGAAGTCCTATAGGGATCTTTTGTTATAAAGTGATGCCATTTGGCCTTAAAAATGTCGGTGCAACCTACCAGCGGGCTATGACTCGAATCTTTGACGACTTAATCCACAATCAAGTCAAATGTTACATCGACGATTTAGTTGTCAATAGTAAAGTTAAAGAGGCTCATCTTTATGACTTAAGAATCGTCTTCGAGCGGTTGCGTCACTATGACCTTAAGATGAATCCTTTGAAGTGCGCCTTCGGTGTCGCGTCAGGGAAATTTCTAGGTTTCGTAGTAAGACACCGTGGAATTGAAATTGATCCTGCTAAAATCAAAGCTATCTTAAATATGCCGCCTCCTAGGAGTCTTACTCAACTAAGATCTCTTCAAGGTAGACTGGCGTATATAAGAAGATTCATCTCTAATCTTTCCGGAAGATGTCAACCATTCTCGGTCCTCGCTAAAAAGGACGCCAAATTCATTTGGGACGAGAAATGTCAATTTGCTTTTGAAAATATCAAACAATACCTAACAAATCCTCCAGTCTTGGCAGCCCCTATTCCGGGGAGACCTTTAATACTCTACACTGCGGCCCTTGACGAGTCTCTCGGGGCCCTCCTTGCTCAAGTTAATGACGAAGGGAAAGAGAATGCTCTCTATTACCTAAGTCGAAGACTTTTACCAACGGAAATTCGATATCCAACGATTGAGAAACATTGTCTTGCCTTAGTCTTTGTAGCTCAAAAACTAAGACATTATATGCTTTCCCATCAAATCAATTTAATTTCCAGTTTTAACCCCTTGCAATATCTTATGACCAGGCCTACGTTGTCAGGACGTTTGGCTCGTTGGTCTATGATATTGCTTCAATTTGAAATCACTTTCATTCCCCTGCGTGCTGTGAAAGGGCAGGCCGTCGCCGACTTTCTTGCGGCACACCCGTTGCCGGCGGAATCCCCTCTAAACGATGATTTACCTGATGAGCAAATCATGAATTTTGGGGAAGCCACTACTCAAACCTGGGAAATGTATTTTGATGGTGCTGCATCCTCTCAACAGGGAAAAACACCTGAATCTACTATTCCCGGGAAAGCCGGAGTTGGCCTGGTATTCATAACACCAGATAAGGGAATGATGTACTTTTCCTACCATTTATCAGAACCTTGTACGAATAACGAAGCTGAGTACGAAGCTCTGATAACCGGCCTGGAACTTACAATTTTGATGGAGATTAAAGAGATTAAAATTTTTGGTGATTCACAGCTGGTGATCAACCAGATTGCAGGAACCTATAAAGTTTTAAATCCTAAACTCCTGAAGTACCATCAGTACACTTGTCACTTGCTCGAGCAAATTCCGATTGTAACTATGTATAGGATTCCCCGTGGAAGCAATTCTTCGGCGGATGCCCTCGCAAAGCTTGCAAAGGAATTTTCCTGTCCCGAAGAAGACTTCATCCCTATAGAGGTGCAGGGTCGTCAAGTCCTGTCTCCTATAGATTTGGAGCACATCAACGAACAAGTTTTCCAAGTTCTTTCTACCTCACGAGAGATCACTTGCCCATCAAATTAAAAAACGTGCCCTATCCTACGCACTAGTCAACAATACGTTGTACCGACGATCGTTCGGTCAGATGTGGCTCCGTTGTTTAAACAAATGTGAGGCCCTGAAGATCGTTAACGAAGTCCATGCTGGACTGTGCGGTGCTCATCAATCGGGTCCAAAGATGAAAATGAAGATCAAAAGACTTGGGTACTACTGGCTTACGATGATTGACGATTGCATGAAAATTGCAAAGTGTTGTCATCAGTGCCAAGTACATGGTGTGGTTTTACATCAGCCGCCTAACGTGTTGCATCCCACGATAGCCTCGTGGCCCTTCGAAAGTTGGGGCACAGATATCATTGGGCCAATTGACCCTCCTTCCTCGAAGGGTCACCGGTTCATTTTAGCAGCGACTGACTACTTTTCAAAATGGGCTGAAGCAATCCCATTGAGAAATGTAACATCATATCATGTAATGAAATTCTTTCGTGACCATATCGTTTATAGATTCAGCGTTCCACGCAGAATCATATCCGATAATGGGTCCGCTTTCAAGTCTACAAAGATCAACAATTTTGCAAATCGCCATGGTATCGATTGGAGATACTCAACAATCTATTATCCACGGGCTAATGGATTGGCTGAGGCCTTCAATAAAACTTTGGTTCAAATCATCAAAAAGTCCCTTGATGAAAATAAACGTTAGTGGGATGAGAGGTTGGTGGAAGCTTTGTGGGCCTACAAGACCACTTATCGAACCCCGACCCAATTCACACCGTTTGCACTAGTGTATGGATCCGAGGCCGTACTCCCTCTGGAAGTTCAAATCCCTTCACTCAGAATTGCAATTCAGAACCAGATTACAACTCAACAAAATGCAAAACTCCGACTAGAAGAACTTGAAAGCCTTGAAGGATGTCGTCTTCAAGTCCAGCAAAATTTAGAGTTGTATAAAGCCCGAATGATTCAAGCTCACGATAAGTTAGTGCGACCTAGAACCTTCCAAGTAGGCGACTTGGTCTTGGTACTTCGGAGGCCTATCTTAGCGCACCGAAAACTCGGTGGAAAGTTTGAACCAACTTGGGAAGGACCTTTCGTAGTGGAAACAACCTACGAAGGAGGCTCGTATCAGCTAGTGGATTGTAAGGTAAATCACCCGATGCTTCCTGTAAACGGGCGTTTCCTTAAGAGATACTATGCTTGATGTAGCTCAAATTTTCAATTAATAAAAATTTTCAAGTTTTAAAGTCAAATTGTTTCAATTGTTGCAAATCGTTTTAATTTCAATATCTCATATCTCTTTTCTTAAGTCTAGATGTGAATTTTCACGTCTTCCTACCTCGAATTTAATCTTCTTTAAGTGGTGGAGTATGCCCCTCGTGGCACCACCCTAAGTTTTAAAATTTTGATTTTAGTTTTATGTAAAATCGGTTTCCTCTACATATAATCATCAAAATTTAATCTCTGGTGGGAAGCAATGCTTCTTTCCCGTAAGATTTTTAATTTCCTTTTCCTTAAGGACAGATGTGAGCCATCGTGCTTTCTTTCCTTAGGATTAGATCCGTTAGTGGTGGAGCATGCCCTCTGTGGCACCACCCTAACATTTGAGTTAAAAAACGATTAGTGATGGAGCGTGCCCTTCGTGGCGCCATCCTAATTCGTATCCGTTAGTGGTGGAGCATGCCCTCTGTGGCACCACCCTAACATTTGAGTTAAAAACGATTAGTGATGGAGCGTGCCCTTCGTGGCGCCATCCTAATTCGTATCCGTTAGTGGTGGAGCATGCCCTCTGTGGCACCACCCTAACATTTGAGTTAAAAACGATTAGTGATGGAGCGTGCCCTTCGTGGCGCCATCCTAATTCGTATCCGCTAGTGGTGGAGCATGCCCTCTATGGCACCACCCTAGCATTTAAGTTAAGCGATTAGTGGTAGAGCATGCCCTCAGTGGCACTACCATAATAAATTTAAATCTTGATTCCCTATGGATGAATTTTTCATTCCCTTAGGATTAAAATTCCGCACTTGGTCTTTAATCTCGGTCAACGCCAATATGTGCAATAGAACTTCGCTCTCTTACACATATTGGGGGTCCATTTGTTGACCTCATTTTTATATGAGGTCACTTAGACTACTCTTGATCCTTAATTTAATTTCCAAATCAATTCAAAAACTCTAGGATCTTTCTAGAATCTCGACCTTAGGATCTATTCTAGGTCCTAGGATCCTTCTAGACTTCAGACCTTAGGATCTATTCTAGATCCCAGGACCCTTCTAGAAGTTAGACTTTAGGATCTATTTAGATCACAAGTCAATCCAGACTTTTATTTGATCAAATTTAAAACCCAATTTAAAATCCAGAATTTAAGATCAAAATCCAAGGTCCAAGGGTTTTGTCCTAAAGGCATTTTTCGTTGAATTTTCAAGCACTTTGAAACCCAATTAAATGACCTCCGATTCAGAGTCTGTCAGTTGCATACTGATGGGACATGTCTCTGGAGGTAACCCTCCAAATTTGAGCCCATTCTGAGGTCTCTGACCCCAAAAACTAAATTGAAACTCAAAGGCTGTAAAACCTTCAAATATTTACAGCCTATGCCACTGGACCTGTCACCTTGAAGATTCTGACCTTAGAGCCTTCACCAAAGCCTCTAGTCACTTCCAGACCTTTAATATTGATATGTTGAACTTTAAACTGCATTGTGGTAGACCCACTCTGACCCCCAGTTGACCAGGGGTCAAAATGACCAAAATACCCCTGTGGGGCTCAAATGGTGATTTCAAACCAAATGAACTCCAAATTGAATGCAACCACCTCCAACAAGTTTCAAATGTCATTTCAAATGTTTTGAACCTATTCCCAACCCCTAGGTCAACCTTGTTGACAAAGTCAATAGGTTTGACCCAAGAAGCCCTTTAAGGGTCCAAACATGTGTTTTGACCCAAATGACCTCTCTAGGCCATCCAACCATTTCCATTAGTCTTAAAATGTCATTTGAAACCTGTTCAACCCAAACCCAGACCCTGGGTCAACCTAGTTGACCAAGTCAACCTAGGTTGACCAAACAAGCCCTTAAGGGTCAAAACAGGCATTTTGACCAAATTGACCCATTTAAACCATGGAATCACTTCTACCAGACTCCAAATATTGTATCAAACCTGTCCAGACCAGACTCACACCCTGGGTCAACCTGATTGACTCAGTCAACCTAGTTTGACCAAACCAACCTTTAAGGCCCTCCACTTTGAATTAAATTTAAAATCCACCCAAGTCTTTGTCAAACCCTCTCCACTCTTCTTAATCAATCCCCTAAATCACTTTGGCTGCCACCTCACCCTTGGTCAACCAGTTGACTGGTCAACATGGTCAACAAGGCTCTTTAAGGGGTTTAAATCCCCATTTGGCTTGGTCTAAGCTAGCCCACTCCTCATCAATTCATTCCAGCAATTTTATTTAATTCCAAAAGGTCCCCCATGCCACCTCAGCTGTCCACTTGGCTGTTGACTGGTCAAACCAGTCAACAAATGGTCAAATAGGCTTCCAAATGGTTAAAATCCTTAATTAAATTTATTAAACTTAAACTCAAATTAATTCAGCAGATTAGTTAGGGTCTAGAACATTCCTAAAGCTCATCATGACCCTTGGATCTAGATCCAAAGGTTTCTATCTCTCCATGTGTCCAAATAGAGGACAAAACTCCCTTTCCATGTAGGATGTCCTTTAGTCCTTTGATTCTTCTGCTCCCACCAACTCCCTGGACAGGTGGCAATCATCCAGGAGCCCTCTCAAATAATCTCGGCCCTCCATTCAATCTGGAAGGGATTGAATAGGGCAAAATGCCCTAATGAAGGCTCATTCTAATTTAGCCTTTCTCTCACCACCTCAAGGATCCCTAGCCGAACTCTCTGCTTATTCGACTCTCCAACCATCTCCTCTTCACGTCCCGATCAAAACCCGGCCGTCAAACCTCGCCGGCGAGTACATTCCGGCGAACTCAAACTCAAACCCGTCTAAAGCTCATTCCAGGCGATTCGTGGAGCATCGGAGCTAAGATTCAACTGGGAACTTAATCGTGGACAGTCTACAAGTTCAGAGAATCCAAAAGCGGTTTAATCCGTCCGTTAAATCGATGTAAAACTCTAACCCTAATTTAAGACATCTAGTTTAAATAGCTTTCTATTTAATGCATCTTAGGCTATGAGACCATTTCCCCATCGTTTCTGTTCATGGCTTTAATCTATACTTAAAATTTCATTGAAAATGATTGATCCGATCAAAAGAACAAGGAAAAAAATGTATTCTAGGGCGCCTCGGTAGACTGCTGCAGGTGTACGTTTTGTGAGCCGTTGATTTGACGATCAACGGCTCGAATCTCATCATCCCGCGGTCCATACAACCGCGTGTATCTACTGTTTGTATGGATTACGAGCTGGCGAGATCCTCAACGTCCATTCGAAACCGCGGGATCAAGCTGGACCGTTCGATCCCGCTGGATTGAGATCAAATGCGAGATCTGATCCCGACCGTCGGATTCAATCACGTCGGATCTAACGGCTCGGCAAGGTGCCTCGCTGGTTAAGTGGCAGGACCCACGTGACCGCCGCCGTCTTCGTGGTCCAGTCATTCGCTGCCGCGTGTAAGCGCGTGGGACCCTCCCGCAATCATCTCTAATGATTGCTCTGACTCCTACTTTTGCGCTGGACCAACCCGGACGCGCCACGTGGAGCCGCCGCCGCCAATTGATTAAAAACGGTTTAATTTGATTTTAAATCGTTTTTTTTTTTAATTAATGATTTCTTTTAAAATTTAATTAAAAATTAATTTAAAACTAAAAAAAAAAAAGAGAGTAACTATCTGAAAATATAAGGTATTAAATTCAAATTAATATTAATAGAAATGTTTAATTAAATTCAAAGTTAAAAATGATTAGTGATGGAGCGTGCCCTTCGTGGCGCCATCCTAATTCATATCCGTTAGTGGTGGAGCATGCCCTCTGTGGCACCACCCTAACATTTGAGTTAAAAATGATTAGTAATGGAGCGTGCCCTTCGTGGCGCCATCCTAATTCGTATCCGCTAGTGGTGGAGCATGCCCTCTATGGCACCACCCTAGCATTTAAGTTAAGCGATTAGTGGTAGAGCATGCCCTCAGTGGCACTACCCTAATAAATTTAAATCTTGATTCCCTATGGATGAATTTTTCATTCCCTTAGGATTAAAATTCCACACTTGGTCTTTAATCTCGGTCAACGCCAATATGTGCAATAGAACTTCGCTCTCTTACACATATTGGGGGTCCATTTGTTGACCTCATTTTTATATGAGGTCACTTAGACTACTCTTGATCCTTAATTTAATTTCCAAATCAATTCAAAAACTCTAGGATCTTTCTAGAATCTCGACCTTAGGATATATTCTAGGTCCTAGGATCCTTCTAGACTTCAGACCTTAGGATCTATTCTAGATCCCAGGACCCTTCTAGAAGTTAGACTTTGGGATCTATTTAGATCACAAGTCAATCCAGACTTTTATTTGATCAAATTTAAAACCCAATTTAAAATCCAGAATTTAAGATCAAAATCCAAGGTCCAAGGGTTTTGTCCTAAAGGCCTTTTCCGTTGAATTTTCAAGCACTTTGAAACCCAATTAAATGACCTCCGATTCAGAGTCTGTCAGTTGCATACTGATGGGACATGTCTCTGGAGGTAACCCTCCAAATTTGAGCCCATTCTGAGGTCTCTGACCCCAAAAACTAAATTGAAACCCAAAGGCTGTAAAACCTTCAAATATTTACAGCCTATGCCACTGGACCTGTCACCTTGAAGATTCTGACCTTAGAGCCTTCACCAAAGCCTCTAGTCACTTCCAGACCTTTAATATTGATATGTTGAACTTTAAACTGCATTGTGGTAGACCCACTCTGACCCCCAGTTGACCAGGGGTCAAAATGACCAAAATACCCCTGTGGGGCTCAAATGGTGATTTCAAACCAAATGAACTCCAAATTGAATGCAACCACCTCCAACAAGTTTCAAATGTCATTTCAAATGTTTTGAACCTATTCCCAACCCCTAGGTCAACCTGGTTGACCAAGTCAACAGGTTTGACCCAAGAAGCCCTTTAAGGGTCTAAACATGTGTTTTGACCCAAATGACCTCTCTAGGCCATCCAACCATTTCCATTAGTCTTGAAATGTCATTTGAAACCTGTTCAACCCAAACCCAGACCCTGGGTCAACCTAGTTGACCAAGTCAACCTAGGTTGACCAAACAAGCCCTTAAGGGTCAAAACAGGCATTTTGACCAAATTGACCCATTTAAACCATGGAATCACTTCTACCAGACTCCAAATATTGTATCAAACCTATCCAGACCAGACTCACACCCTGGGTCAACCTGGTTGACTCAGTCAACCTAGTTTGACCAAACCAACCTTTAAGGCCCTCCACTTTGAATTAAATTTAAAATCCACCCAAGTCTTTGTCAAACCCTCTCCACTCTTCTTAATCAATCCCCTAAATCACTTTGGCTGCCACCTCACCCTTGGTCAACCAGTTGACTGGTCAACATGGTCAACAAGGCTCTTTAAGGGGTTTAAATCCCCATTTGGCTTGGCCTAAGCTAGCCCACTCCTCATCAATTCATTCCAGCAATTTTATTTAATTCCAAAAGGTCCCCCATGCCACCTCAGCTATCCACTTGGCTGTTGACTGGTCAAACCAGTCAACAAATGGTCAAAGAGGCTTCCAAATGGTTAAAATCCTTAATTAAATTTATTAAACTTAAACTCAAATTAATTCAGCAGATTAGTTAGGGTCTAGAACATTCCTAAAGCTCATCATGACCCTTGGATCTAGATCCAAAGGTTCCTATCTCTCCATGTGTCCAAATAGAGGACAAAACTCCCTTTCCATGTAGGATGTCCTTTAGTCCTTTGATTCTTCTGCTCCCACCAACTCCCTGGACAGGTGGCAATCATCCAGGAGCCCTCTCAAACAATCTCGGCCCTCCATTCAATCTGGAAGGGATTGAATAGGGCAAAATGCCCTAATGAAGGCTCATTCTAATTTAGCCTTTCTCTCACCACCTCAAGGATCCCTAGCCGAACTCTCTGCTTATTCGACTCTCCAACCATCTCCTCTTCACGTCCCGATCAAAACCCGGCCGTCAAACCTCGCCGGCAAGTACATTCCGGCGAACTCAAACTCAAACCCGTCTAAAGCTCATTCCAGGCGATTCGTGGAGCGTCGGAGCTAGGATTCAACTGGGAACTTAATCGTGGACAGTCTACAAGTTCAGAGAATCGAAAAGCGATTTAATCCGTCCGTTAAATCGATGTAAAACTCTAACCCTAATTTAAGACATCTAGTTTAAATAGCTTTCTATTTAATGCATCTTAGGCTATGAGACCATTTCCCCATCGTTTCTGTTCATGGCTTTAATCTATACTTAAAATTTCATTGAAAATGATTGATCCGATAAAAAGAACAAGGCAAAAAACGTATTCTAGGGCGCCTCGGTAGACTGCTGCAGGTGTACGTTTTGTGAGCCGTTGATTTGACGATCAACGGCTCGAATCTCATCATCCCGCGGTCCATACAACCGCGTGTATCTACTGTTTGTATGGATTACGAGCTGGCGAGATCCTCAACGTCCATTCGAAACCGCGGGATCAAGCTGGACCGTTCGATCCCGCTGGATTGAGATCAAATGCAAGATCTGATCCCGACCGTCGGATTCAATCACGTCGGATCTAACGGCTCGGCAAGGTGCCCCGCTGGTTAAGTGGCGGGACCCGCGTGACCGCCGCCGTCTTCGTGGTCCAGTCATTCGCTGCCGCATGTAAGCGCGTGGGACCCTCCCGCAATCATCTCTAATGATTGCTCTGACTCCTGCTTTTGCGCTGGACCAACCCGGACGCGCCACGTGGAGCCGCCGCCGCCAATTGATTAAAAACGGTTTAATTTGATTTTAAATCGTTTTTTTTTAATTAATGATTTCTTTTAAAATTTAATTAAAAATTAATTTAAAACTAAAAAAAAAAAGAGAGTAACTATCTGAAAATTTAAGGTATTAAATTCAAATTAATATTAATATAAAATATTATATATATATATATATATATATATATATATATATATATATATATATATATATATATATATATATATATTTTAAATTTTCATTATCCTAATTTAATATTTAATTAAATTAATTAAAAAAGAAATGTTTAGTAAAATTCAAAACTTTATTTTAAATAATATTTTAAATATATAAACAAATTTATTTTTATAATATTTTTATAAAAAATACATATATCTAATTTAACTTCAAATTTAATTTAATGTAATATATAATATATATCTTAAATGGTTTAAAAACACTTAGACATTTAAATACTTAATTACGACTTAATTAAATTTAAATCTAAACACTATTTTAATAACTTAAAATTTTAGAAAATAGTTCATGTTTAATTAAATTTAATTTAGATATTAATTTAAGTATTAATTAATTTGGAGTTATTTAAATTTATTTAATCTCTTCAAAGCTTTAAAAACATAAAATAAATTTATTTTAAATCATAAAATTATAAGTAATATATCAAAATTTTTGAAATTCAAAATACTCTAACTTAACATTAATTTTAGGATTAAAATATTCATTTATCTTGATTTATTTGAATTATTTGAATATATTAATATTTGAGTGATATTTAATTAAATATTATATTAATTACTTTAAAGTTTAAAAAAATTATTATTTTCTAATAACATAAAAATCAGTGGATCTCCATGCTCTTTAAAATTTATTCTAATGATATTTTTATTTATTTTATTTTAAAATGTATATTTACATATATATGATTAAATATATTAATATATTTTCAAATATATTTTAAAACATATATATATTTAAATCTTATAAGTTTGAGAGATCCTTTAGAATTTTAAGTATGGATTGAATACATGAATTGAGTTTATGGGGAATTGATTAGTGAATAATTGCATGTTAATTGTTCACTAATCACATTATTATTCATCTTAATTAATGTTAGTTCTTGCATGTTTAGGTTGTGCACCCACCACTTAGATTTAGGCTCTCCTAGATTTAGGATTTGTTTGGTGTGACTGTATATTGCTCTTTATGTTGTCCAAGGGTTAGTTAAAACTTTGATTTGAACCTATTTTAACTTAGTGTCATTAAGGACAATAATTAAGGACTTTGATTAGACAACTTAGAAAATGCATTGTGGTTAGGATACACCTCATTTAAAATTGAAACTTGAACATTTCAAACATAGTGACATTCTCATTCTTATGGAAAATTTTCACTGATTTTTGAAATCATTAAGGCCATTAATTGATTTTCTCAAGTTTAAGCCTTAATTAAGCCTCTAAACCCTCTGGAAAATGTAATAAATCCATTTTAAACCCAAAAAATATGTATAACCCCTCTAACTGATCAAAATTCAACCCTTAACCAATGAAAAGTAAAACCAAAATTCTTGGACAGCAATTTGAACCTTAATCTAATTTTAAGTGAAAATCAATATTTAATTCATATAATTAATTAAAAATATTAAAATTTCCAAAAATTTCCCAAACACTTGGGAATCTCTCCTTAGGTCATTTCTGACCTTTGGAGTTGATTTCAAGGAGTTTGGGATTCATTTGGAGGAAAATCATAAAAAAGGCCTTCTAATTAAGAAATTCCAAAAATTCATTAAATAGTAAAATCTTCAAATATCCATAACTAATTCCAGAAAAATCCAAATCACCCAAACTCACTTGCATTCAATTCCTAATAAGCTCTAATATTTATTAAAAATGTTAAACTCCAGAAATCTGTAATATTTCAAAAAGTCAACAAATTGGTCAAACCATAGTTCAAAACTAGTTCAAAACTTCAAACCTTTGTAATAAAATGCAGAGAAATCCGATTTCAACGTACTTACCTTCTAACTGATCGTAGTAAGGTCTAGTATTTTAATAAAATATATACATTCTAGAATTTGAACTTAATCAAAAAGTCAATTTTCAACCCCTTAATTAAATGATTAAAATATTCAAAAATTCATAAAATTCAAAATTATTCTAAATTTCCAGAAAATGTTAACTTAATGTTTAAAACGTTCAACAAACCTTTTAAAACACAACAACCATCCTAAAGATGAAGTTTATTGGCTGGACTACTCCGGGCTGCGGGGCTAAGTGTCCTAAGGAGGCTGGTTCTTCAAGCCTGGTGGCACAACGCCACGAATGGATTCCAAGGGGTGTTAAACCTGAAAAATAAACTAATCATTAATTTTCTAATCTTTTAAAACTTTTAATTTAATTACATTAATTTGGTTTATCGGCTGGACTACTCCGGGCTGCGGGGCTAAGTGTCATAAGGAGGCTGGTTCCTCGAGCCTGGTGGCACAACGCCACGAATCAATTAATGGCAAACTTAAATTAATCAATTTTGAAAATCAGCAACCAAACATTTCTAATAAAATTCATTAATTCTTAAGCCTTAATCAACCTAAAATATTTAACTATACCGGATACCACTGGGTAACCCAGGCTTACGAGGCTATTAACTTAGCCCCAAGGAAGGTGAAATAAACTTCACAGCCTCAGTGTGAAACAAAGGTGATATCCAACAAATAATTAAGTAATCTTAAAATTAACCTCAAGCCATTAATATTTGAATTCAAACTTAAATCCCTTAAACCTTCTAACCAATCGAACCTTAGATAACTTTAACTAATAATCCTAATTAGGATACATCAAAACCACACGACTTACCTCACACACTTTAGATGTTTTGCTAGAATCACTGACTCTAGTTCTAGGCTAGGCCGGTGTTTTACTTTTTCTGCTGTGTGCCGAGTTTTTTGTGGTTTTCATTGCATGTTGTTTGCTAGTGTAGAATTGATTGTGTTTATTTAATTCTTGCACCCTGTGTTTGATTGTACGTTAGATTTACCCCTAGGTTAGGAGCGAATTATACTTGTGCAATTTTATGCAGGTGGCCATGCTCATACAAGGAGCTAAAAATTAAAGGGGGCAGTTAATAAAAAAATATATATATACTCTTTGCACAGGTACCTGCCGCGCTTAAGACCCCCTTTAAATAAAAAGAGCATGGCCAAGTGTGGCTAAAAAAAATGCATTTCAATTTTTCATATTATAAATGCTTGGGATTGAATATACAACTGTTGGTTATTAGGATAACCTTGCAGGATCGAGTCTAGATTTTTTTATTTCTCTCAATGTAAATTTAATTCAGTTAAGGTTGTATTTATTTAAAATGATTTGAGATTGGGAAATAAATATCCAATTTGAACTCCAAAGAGGTGAAGACATCCCTAAAGGGGAGAGTCTTCTTCCATTTGGAATTCAAATTAGGATACTTTGCAAATATCCAAAGAGGAAAGATAACACCTCGATCAAGGGGGAGTTTCTTTCCATTTGGATATCCTGAACCGACGAATCGAGATGTTCGTGAGAAGATGAAGGATTGGACAACGAGAAGAATCCCAAGTCTCAAAATCATTTGATTTAGGATTAGAAATCCGGGTTGTAGTCAGTGGTGCCCGGCCACTTTAATTTCTTCTAATTTCTGAGATGTAATAATGAGTGGCACTTGCCATATGGACATTCAATTTGATATATTTAATTGATTTATTTCATTGATTTCGCATTAGAACTCTTGTTTTTCTAGCATTTTTATTTGCATGCCGCATTTGATTTAGTCTGGAATTCGAATTTAGGCTCTTAGGGGTCTGTCAAAAATTCTTCTACTTTAATTAAATAAAATTTTTAAGATAAGATAGAAACTCTAAACAGTCTTAAGAAGTAAGCTCGGACTCGCCGAGGGTTTTTCATGCATTCATATTATACTTTCTCAACCTTGTTAGGCATCTCCCCGCCTGCGGGTTCTGGCAGACCACCTGGCCTACGAGGGTGCCAATCTGTCAAGGGGATGTTATGCAATCTCTAGGGAAAAATCTATTTTCTAAGCCAAAATTTTTAAACTGCTACATACAAATTTGCATTCAATCGAGTCAATTAGCATGCATCGCATTAGCAACAAATTTAAAAGAGTCTAATATTTAATTGCATTACTTAGACATCAAATACCCAACATAAGTCTAAGGGGTCAATTAAGGATCTGCTCTAGATGTCGACCCCGTTCCTTTATACCTTTCTTAAATAACGTCCCGACCACTCTACATAAACTGACCGGACTCATAATTTTAAATCGTTTAGGTGGTTTAGCTGGCTCCCCAATCTAGGCCGGGGTAAGACCAGATTCGCATTGCATTAGCTAGGTTCGGGGCGCTAACTTTTAGTGCCTAATTTAGACTTAGGTTCTGAGGCCGGCTCGGACCATAAGACCTCGACTTTCGAGAATTGAATCTCAAATTTCTAATAAAATAAACCACTTAAACTAAAAATTTCTTTCAATCAAATACAAGCCTAACACTTAGGATAGATTGGGGTGTTTCTGAAGTAATTCAGAATCCTAAAACACCTCCTACACTTCTTCCTTTGACTCCAGAAATAAGGGCTCAACATTGAACCAATCCCATTTGAAAATTCCTACCATTTTTCTTCCTTTGATGTCAAACTTTGAAAATCCAAAATGAAATTTACACCGCTATTTTAATCGAGAGTTTTCGTAGGGAAATTCCAATTTCCCCTACGATGTAATTAACTACGAGGGCTTGCTCTCGTAGGAGATTTAGTAACCCAGATCTAATTTTCAAAATCAAAATCTTTCAAAATCTCTAATTAATTATTTTTGGGAAATTTAAAATACAACGATCATTATCGTCATTTTCAAACGATCGATAATGATTAATATCTCCTTTCTTTGGAAATGTATATTAATTATTATCGTGGATTTGATTATGAAATCAATGATTTTTGGATTTAATTTCAAATTTTGATTTTGAAATTTGAACCAATTAGTGAATGATATTTTCCCATTTGGGATGATATATCGTTCCTACTGTTGTGTTAGATTTCAAAACAAAAATTCAAAATTTAATCTTCCCAAAGATAATTAAATATTTTCAAAACTATATATACTTAAATAAATCATATTTTTTTTAATCAAAACAATACACTTGAGAGGAATTGGAATACATTAACACCTGATCTAAAGCCAAAACCAAGGAAGAGGCATTATAACCCAAACAAATTAGTAAATCCTTTTTCTGGAGTTAGATATTTTTCATGTGGCATGCTAGGACACATTTCATACACTTATACTATTCATAATAGTACACATTGGGTATGGAGACTAAAATTGCATGATTCACAGCATAACACATATACATTACATTCTTGTTTTCATAAGAAGGGACCCAAATCTATTTGGGTTCCTAAATTTGACTGTTGATGATTTTTGTAGGTGTGCTCTCACTAAAGATCTCATGAGAGCATAAGAGACTTGGTCAGCGGAGGCTCGCGGCTCATAATTTCTTAAACTTGCTGCTTAATATTATTATTTTCTTTTTGTTGACTTTTTAATTGTTTCATCTCTAATGTTTTTGTTTTCCTTTGAAGTGATATTTTATCTTGCTTTTTAGTTTTTGAAATTTGTATAGTCAATGTCTAAACATTCCTAAATCAGGTAAAGGGAAAAACACCAGTGATTGTTTCCCTCCCTCTAACCTCTTTTAATGGTGTAATTTTCTTTTTTAAGTAAAAGTCTATCTTAAATAAACAACTGGACTTTGAAATTAAGATCTTTTGTATCTTGCTATAGTAATCTACCTTATATATATAATATTCAAAAGTCTTAATATTACTTTCAAGTTCTTTGAAATTTTACTGTTGTATTTATCATATGAATTTGATTCTGTTTTGTGATTTATTCTTCTCTTTATTAGAGAGTGAGGTTTTCTTCTCTAATAACTAAAAGATATACTCACAACTGAGAATATTTAAGAGTTTTGAAAAGGGATCTAACTTGGAAAAAAAAGTGGTCAATGATGTCAAAATAAAAGATATGTAATCACCAAAAATTCAAAATTATATAAAGTGTATCAAATTTTAAAAGATGTGCAACGTGCGCCAATCAAATTGACAAGAGACATAAAATGAGCGCACAAAAAGAAAAGCATCCCTCTTATTCAAAACCTTTAAATCTTAGAAGAGTTCTTGTGTCACTTGATATTTTCAAAGGCTTGATTTCAAATTTCATAATTGTAATAAATCACTTCGGTATATTATTCTATAAGATATTTTTTCTGAAACCAAGTTTTGAATGGATTTTTTTTTATCCAATTGGTTTGTTCTGAGTTAGGTCTCTTATTTTATAAAGACAATTTTTCCCTGAGAGAAGTCCGAGCTAGGATTAGTAGGATTGGATATTCTGCCTTTTTTTCAATTTCATCGATGTTAACACATTGGTCTTACAAGTCCCTAAATTCAATCACCTAGAGATTTTATGTTCATGCCTTGTTTTTAAAATTTAAAAAAAAAACTTTTTGTTTTTCGTTTTGTTTTTTCTCTTCTTTTTGTCTTTTTCATATTTTTAACTTTCTGGTGTTGTTATCTTTTTGGGCCTTTTCTGATCATCTCTATTCATCCTCTAATTTAAACTTTTTTGTCACATCAAACAGGATGATATTCCAATCGTCCTATACGATTGGTTCAATTCACTTCTTAAAATCATCTACTCGCTGTTATGATCTTGAAATTACTAAATGACAAGAGGGGGGGGTGAATTATGAAAAACTTTTTCTCAATAAAAAGTAACCCTAAGCATGAGTTCTACTCTTTTTGTTATTTTTGAAATTTGACAACAAAAACTTAAACGAATTTTCTTCCACAAATTTCACCACGCAAAAATTATGAAAATATAAGTGCAAGCAAAAGTAAATGACGATAAGGAAAAAACACACCAAGAATTTTTATAGTGGTTCGGTCAAAATATAACCTACGTCCACTCCCCGGAGTCCTCCGCTCTGGGATTTTCACTATCAAAATAGTTCTCCTTTTGCCCCCCTCGGCAAGGCGGAGAAGCCTTTACAAACCTTCCTTTCACCAACCCGGGGTGGCGGAGTGTCAAACTCTGTTTTCGCCCTCCTGGCGACGGCAGAGAACCGTCTCGTTTTTCTCCCTCCTAGAGAAGGAAGAGAACCTCGAGGTAACGGATATAGACGAGCCTTTCCATTGGAGATCCTCCCTCAAATCCTTCTAGGGCCACAGGAGGAGCAAGATACAACAAGCTTGGAGCAACCGTGTGATCTCCCTCACACCTCTTCTCCCTCACAACGCTCACCTCCTCCTTCCTCTCTCAACCCTCAAGAATTTCTCTAGAGCTCTCTCCCTTGGAATCCCTCTCTAACCACGTTCACCCCCTCTGAGATTCTTCCTGAAAAAGGACTTGATTGACATCAAAAACGCGCTCCCAAAACCTCTAATTTCAAAAGTAGCCGTTACTGTTCGTACAGTACGATGAAACATCGTACAGTACGATATGTATAAACAGACGTCGTCCTGGTACGAAGATGTACGAACAGTTCAAAAACAATTCATACTGTACGATATAATATCATACGGTACGATCCACAAAACACTATTCATACAGGACGATGGCCTGGATGATCAGATGTCATCTCTGTTCATTGTATGGTACGATCAGGTTCGTACAGTACGATGTTCAAAAATTGATTAGGCCTGGATTACATGCACTGATTACGGGTTAATTTAAGTAAGTATTAAAAATAGATCGTACAGTACGAACACATTCGTACCGTACGAACGGCGCAAAAATCACTTACTCAAATTAAACTACAGCTAGGGTTTTGGATCTGAACATATCGTACAGTACAAAAATATTCATACAGTACGATCTATTCACAGAATCGTCCACATAGCTCTGATCGTATGGTACAAATTAAAATCGTACAGTACGATCTACAGAGAAGAATTTCTATGACATTTTGCATTTAAAAACAAACTCTCCCTCTGTGTGTGTGCATGGTTGCTCTTACTCTTATGCATTTTGTGGCCAGACTCAATAAAATAAAATAAAATAAATAGAAAAATACAATGTTTGACTCATACTCCTAATCTACCCTTTCTTGAGTCTTCCTTTCGCCCTGAGTCACTTGTGATCTTCCTGAAATGTTAGTACTCAAGGACAATAGCAAATAACATAGTATTCAATGAAAAGTTGTTCCAAAACACTCATTATTTGGCATCATCAAAATCTCAAACTCGGGGTCATGGGTTGCAACAATCTCCCTCTTTTTGATGATGTCAAATAATTTGTTGCAAGTGAGTACGAAAAGCAGTTCTTTTGTTTTTTTTTATATTTTTTTTTAAATAAACACAAGAAAAAAAATAGGATAATAAAAGCAAGTGAAAAACAAAATGAATGCATTTAGATAACAGGCACAACAACAGGTACAACAAACTTCTCCCCCTTTTGACAGCACAAAAAGGAGGAGCAACTAAAAGCAAAAAGCAAAAGAAGAAAAAAAATACAATGCAAACACAAACAAACTAAGCAGACGGGTCCTAATCTGGTGGTGGTGGAGGTGGATTTGGTTGAAAATATTGAAATAGAGCATCAAAGCGGTGATCAATTGCAGTGAAACGTTCTCCAAACCACTGCATATCAGTCTCGTGTTGGTGATGTTATTCTTGAATATGCATGTCGAGACGAGTCTACAGCTGGTCGAAGCGGGCAACTAAATCATCATTAGGGTGTGCTGGTGCTGGTGCAGGTGCTCGGGGTGCGGCATGGCGTCGTGGTCGAGCTGGAGCTGCGGCTGGGGCATCTTCTCCTTCTTCGTCATCAAAGACTGGATCTTCAAGCTCATGTCCCTGATGAAAGAGAATACAGAAGGAAGCATCCGTATAAAAAATAGGAAGAATGTCGGGTTCACCAGGGTAGGATAATTGATATTTATTGTGGAGGATATATCCTATTAACTGACCAAGAGCCAGATTCTGTTTCCGTCGAGTGGTAGGTAGACGAACAAAAGTCATGTTGTGGATATAGTTGCTAATTAAATCGACCTCATCAAATTTAATGTTGGACATAATAAGATAGGTAGCGACGGACAAGGTAGGGGTCAGATTGATACAGTCTCCACCTTTGGGTATGATTGAGGTTCGAAGAACATATTGAATTATACGGGCATTTCGAGTTAAGGATTGAACAAGAGGTTGGTGTTGATGAAAAGCAGTATTCCTAAGGACTCTATTTACATCGCTCCAATCAAATTCATCGGTAAGAAACGAGCGAACCATAGGTCCTTCAGTGGACAGCCCAATATATTGGGAGATATCGGCTCTAGTGATCTCAATGGTGCGGCCACAAACAAAAGAGTGAAAAGTGGTGTTGTCGACGGTGTAGGTGAGGTTGGCAAGAAATTCAAAAAGAAGTTCAAAATTATATGGAAACGTCAGGGTGAGTAGAAATTGGAAGATGGTGGAAGCAAAGAGGCCCATTACCTCGAAATTGAGAGCAGCCTGATTAAGAATTTTTTAAGGGGAAATTTTGCAGGCTCTATATCGATGGTAGGCTTCCTCATTTTCAGTATTCAGGAAACGATCAGGTTGGCGACTCGATGAGGACGAGCTTCCAGCAGTCATCCTACCTTGCTTAGACATTACAATAGGGCACGAAAATGAGTGAAGGCGTGAGTGAGGAGAGGTTTGAGTGAGAAGAACGGCCTAGGCAAGGGTTCTTATAGGAAATTTCATGAATCGTACAGTACGATCTTGAATCGTACAGTACGATAGGCAATCAATAATCTGACCATTCATTTTGGGAAAAGGCAGTCAAATCGTACAGTACGATAGATATCGTATAGTACGATCAGGCGAATTTCGATCGTCCCGAGGCTTCAGTACGACTTTTGACCAAAAGTTTTGTACTGTACGAACAGGTGTATCGTACAGTACGATATATAATAAATATCATACAACAGCTTTAACTCATATTTATTCCGTGTGCTGATGTGGATCGTACAGTACGAAAGTAATGTATCGTACAGTACGACACTCAATAATGTCGTACCAATCGGATTTAATTTGTACCAATCTGTTGCTGATGTGTATCGTATCGTACGAAGAAGAGATAACGTACAATACGGTAGGCAATTATATGGGAAGAATATCGTACAGTACGATTGTTATCGTACAGTACGATCAACAGAGCCAAAATCTGCTCGTTTGTGTACAGCGAGATGTATCGTACAGTACGATGTAGGTCGTATAGTACGATGAACAGTGAATGCAGAGTTTTGGTGAGGTGAGTGTGTGATGATCAGGAGCAGCCAAACAAAAACATAATTTTTTTTTTATGCTGTTATATCTATGACACCTAATCTGGTCCTCAAGGTGCTAAAGGTGTCGAAAGCTAAAGGTTTTGTGAATATGTCTGCCAATTGATCTCCTGTAGCGATGTGATGTAATTCTATATCTCCCTTAGCGACGTGATCTCTAATGAAAAGATATCTAATGTTTATGTGTTTCATTTGAGAGTGTTGAATTGGATTCTTAGATATACAAATTACACTTGTGTTATCACACATGATCGAGATGGTTCCAACAGGTAGTCCAAGATCAAGAATTTGTTGTTTTAACCATAGCACTTGTGCAACACAACTTCCTATTGCAATATATTCTACCTCGGCTGTGGAAAGTGCTACTGAGTTTTGCTTCCTACTGGACCAAGAAACTAATGATTGTCCGATGAATTGGCAGGTACCAGAGGTGCTCTTTCTATCTATCCTACATCCTGCAAAGTCAGAATCTGAGTACCCTAGGATTTCAAAGGAAGTGTTGTGTCTGGGATACCAAATTCCTAAGTTTGAGGTGCCTAGTAGATATCTAAGAATTCTTTTGACAGCAGTTAAGTGAGACTCTTTAGGATCGGCTTGGAAACGGGCACAAAGGCACACACTAAACATTATGTCCGGTCTACTGGCAGTCAGGTAAAGAAGGGATCCAATCATTCCTCTATATTTTTTCTGATCTACTGATTTTCCACTAGGATCCTTATCTAATTGAATTGTCAAACTCATTAGGGTGTTCATGGGTTTTGCACTATCCATTTCATATTTCTTTAAAATATCCTTAATATACTTTGATTGGCTAAGAAAGGTTCCATTATCCATTTGTTTTACACTAAAGCCAAGAAAGTAATTAAGTTCTCCCATCATGCTCATTTCAAACTCATTACTCATTATTTTTGAAAATTCATCGCATAAGTTTTTATCCGAAGATCCAAACAAGATGTCGTCCACATATATTTGAACAATGAGAATTTCTTCTTTGACCTTTTGTAAAAAGAGTGTAGTATCGACACTACCCTTTTTAAATCCTCTATCCAAAAGAAATGAGCTAAGTCTTTTGTACCATGCTCTAGGTGCTTGCTTTAATCCATATAGTGCCTTCTTTAATTTAAAAACATGGTTTGGAAATTGTGAACTTTCAAATCCGGGGGGTTGCTCAACGTAGACATCTTCCTTAATTACCCTGTTCAGAAATGCACTCTTTACATCCATTTGATATAACTTAAAACTCTTGAAGCAAGCAAAAGCTAAGAGCACTCTTATGGCTTCTAGTATAGCAACCGGGGCAAAGGTTTCTTCAAAGTTTATCCCCTCAATTTGGTTGTACCCCTTAGCTACTAGTCTTGTTTTATTCCTTATTATTGTTCCTGAATCATTCACCATATTTTTGAAGACCCATTTTGTTCCAACAACACTGTGTTCTTTAGGTCTCTTCACTAACTCCCAAACATTATTTCTGGTGAATTGGTTCAGCTCTTCTTGCATTGCTAGAATCCAAAATTCATCTCCTAAGGCTTGATTTATACTTGTGGGTTCTATCATAGAGATGAATGCTGAGTGACTAACCTCCTTCCTAAGTCCATGCCTAGTTCTTACACCTTCTGAAGGGTCTCCTAAAATTAACTCTTTAGGATGACTAGAAGAATATCTCCATTCTCTAGGCAAGGCTTCCCGAGTTTCGACCCTTTCTCCTAAGGTCATAGTCTCTACTCCTTGAATTGCCTCTATTTCATCATCTTCAATTTTAGTTTCTGAGGGCATATCTGATTCATCAAATACCACATGGGTGGATTCTTCTACTACAAGGGTTCTCTTATTAAAAATTCTATAGGCCTTCCCTACAGAAGAATAACCTAAGAAGACACCCTCATCAGACTTGCGATCAAATTTTCCTAAGGGATGTTTACCATTATTTAAGATGAATCACTTACACCCAAAGACATGTAAATGTGAAAGATTTGGTGTTCTACCCTTAAGGAGTTCATATGGAGTTTTATTTAGCTTCGATCTTATGTTTACTCAGTTCAAAACATAATAGGTTGTGTTGACTGTTTCTGCCCAAAAGTATCTAGGAAGTGTATACTCCGCTAACATTGCCCTAGCAGCTTCTACCAAAGTTCTATTCTTTCTTTCTGCTATGCCATTTTGTTGGGGTGTTCTAGGAGCTGAGAAATTATGTTCTATTCCTATCTCTTTACAGAATGACTCAAACCTATCATTTTGGAACTCTCCACCATGATCGCTATGGATTGTTGATATTTCACAACCTAATTTTTGTTGAATCCACGTGGAGAAAACTTTAAATTCCTCAAAAGACTCATTTTTGTGTGCTAAAAATCATACCCAAGTAAATCTAGTGAAGTCATCTACAATCACAAATCCATAATTCTTTCCACCTAGATTGGTTGTACTAACGGGTCCAAATAAGTCCAAGTGTAGAATTTCTAGTGGCCTAGAGGTGATCACATCTCTAATTGAGTGAAAGGATGATTTTACTTGTTTTCCTAGTTGTTAAGCATCACATAAGTGATCCTTGGTAAAGTCTAACTTAGGTACACCTCTAACTAGGTTTTTCTGAGTGATGTTTCTAAGAGTTTTCATACTAGCATGGCATAGTCTCCTTTGCCATAGCCATGAGTCATCAACTATTATTTTCAAGCAAAATGATTTTGAGTTATCAACGCAATCAAGGTCTAACATGTAAACATTGTTCATTTGTTTTCCTTCTAAAATTATTTCATCAAATAAATTAATTAGGCATCTATCAGTAAAAAATTTAACATCAAAACCTTTGTCTCACAGTTGACTAATGCTAAGTAAGTTATGCTTTAAACCATCAACTAATAAAACATTTTCAATTAAAAAATTCTTAGCATTACCAACGATACCTGAGCCTATCACTTTCCTGGTAGTGTTGTCTCCCAACGTTACTTTGCCTCCAGTTTTGCTCTCCAATAGGATGAACTTCTTCATATCTCCAGTCATGTGTCACGAGCAGCCACTATCCAGGTACCACATGCTCTCACTAGGTCTTTCGTGAGAGAATCCCTACAATTTCATTCAAAGATTAGATTTGGGAACCCAAGTGAGTTTGGGTTCCTCCTTATGCTTGCATGAATGAGATGTATGCATGTTATGCTGTGATGGATGCAGTTTAGGTCTCCATACTAAGTGTGTCCTACGGTGAATTGTGCATGTGTGGGCTATGTGACCTAGCATGCCACAAGAGAAACACCTAACACCAGGAAATCGGTTTACTAATCTATGTGGGTGGTGGTGCCTCTTTCTAAAGTTTTGTGATGCATGCTGTGTTGGGGATTTGCGAGGATGGCCTAATGTGAGTGATGCAATTTCATTTTCTAGTTCTTTTATTCTCTCACTAAAAGTTTTATTTTGAACTGTCAATCCATCAACTTCTATTAGTAGCAAGTGCTCACTATGATCTACTTCTAATGCAAGTGCCGTTAGTTTTTCAAACTCTACATCTAGTTCAATATGCGATGTTTTCAAGGATTCATGTGCTTCAATTAGATCAATATGCTTCTTATTTAATGCATCATACTCATCAAGAAGTAACATGTGATCTTTATCTAAATCAGAATTTTCTTTAACTAAGTTAGCATGCTCAATTTGTAAAGAACTAAATTCAATATTAAGTTTAGCATGCATTTTTTTCAGTTTCCTATACGAGTCATGAATATTCTCAGAAATAAGCAATAATTCATCATATGAAAGTTGACATACCTCGTCTTGATCCGATTGATCAAGGTTATCGTTAGCCATAAGATACAAATTAGTTACCTCCTCCTCTGGTTCTTCCTCTGACGATTCTGAGGCAGAGTCGGCCTAAAAAGCTTTTTGTGTCCTCATCTTTCCTTTCTTGTATTTGGCTTTCTCATCACCTTTCTCCTTAGCTGGTTGGCTCTTCAGATTGGGGCAATCGGCTCGAAGGTGACCTGCCTTCCTGCATTCAAAACAGATTGTATCAGATGAAACCTTATTGGACCTTGAGCTCTTACCTTTATTCCAGCTGTTCTGATGACGCTTCTGTTTTCTCTTCAGGAAATTTTTGAACTGTCGGGTCATCAGTGCTATCTCATCGTCTTCCTCCCCTGCAGAGCTTTCACTTTCTGAGTTGCTAGCTTTTAATGCCACCGTCCACTCCTTTTTCTTTTCACCTGCATCACTTTGCCTTTGGCTCACTCCTTGCTCGTATGCAATGAGTGACCCAAGGAGGTTATCAATAGAATAAACATTAAGATCTTTGGACTTAGTGATAGCAGTTATCTTAGCATCATAGGAACTAGGTAGGCATCTAAGAATTTTATTCACTTTCTCAGAATTTGAAATTTCTCTACCTAATGCATGCAAGGATGTCACGATTTGGGTGAACCTAGTGTACATGTCAGAAATTGTTTCGCTAGATTTCATACGGAATAATTCATAATCATGCAGTAAAATGTTAAGCCTAGACTGTTTTACTTCGTTTGTTCCTTCGTATGTAATGCACAGTCTATCCCAAATCTCCTTACCAGAAACACAAGTAGATACTCTCATATAGTCCTCAGATTTCAATGCATAAAAAAAATAGTTTAAGCATTTAGCATTCAGTTGGGTTAACTCCCTATCCTCATTGCTCCATTCAATAAAAGGTACAGGAGTTTTCAAACCATTAACAATTTTAAACAGTGCAACATACCCATCATTTACTAATATCCACATGCGGTAATCTATAGATTGCAAAAATGTAGACATTCTAATTTTCCAGAAATCAAACGGAATGTTATCAAAAAGTGGTGAACGAGTTATTGAGTAACCCTCCGCAGTGTTACGATTATCAAAATTCGACATGATCATTTTTTTTTCAAGGTTTTCTAAAACACTATTTTTAAAAAATAGGCTCTAATACCAATTGAAATTACTAAATGACAAGAGGGGGAGATTATTAAGAGAGTTGTTATTTGCATGCTTTACATTTTTGCAACTTGTATAGTTTTGATGATTCCAAATATTATTGTTTTATGTGTAGTTATCTCCTAACACTTTTTGGAAGATTTGTTTTTGCTCTTGTGTGTACTAACATTTCAGGAAAATTGAACTTCAAACCATGAAGATTTCAAATCAAATTCAGCATATAATTCTTTGCAAATTGAAGCTCTGAATTGTTCTTTGAATTGAGAGGGAGTGATTGTAATTGAGTGAATAAAAACACACACACACACTTAAGGAGATCTTACAAAATTTGTATTGATCGTACGGAACGATCAGGTCAATTTTCTCCCCGTAAGAGCAATGGATCGAATAGGAGTTGGAGGGAATTTTTCTAAGTCCTAATCAACCAGGACGAAATTATTTTTGTCCCAGGACGAGTTAGGTTCTGTAAAAATTTCATTTAGACGAAATCTATAATCGTGCCTGAACGATTTCTTCTCTGTAAAAATTTCGTCCAGACGAAATCTAAATCGTCCCAGGATGAATTCTTCTCTGTAAAAATTTTGTTCAGACGAAGTTCATTATCGTGCAAGGATGAGTTGCTCTCTGTAAAAATTTCATCCGGACGAAGTCTTGTTCGTCCCAGGACGATGTTAACAGACTTACTAAAGTTGGTTACGTCCATACAGTTATTTGGGAACTGACCTATGATATAACTGATTGTACCGGACGAACCTAGTTTGTACGGGACAATGATCGTGTATGAACATAGTTCGTACCAATTTTCATTAGGATCATTTTCTATACTTAAAGTAAACTTGTCTAGGACGATCCACGATCGTACGGGACGATTCATTTCATGTTGACTTGAAAAATATGTAGTTTTGGATGGTTTTTCTTGAATCTCCTATATATTGTTCAATTTAGACTGCCACCCAATCATTTTTCCATTTGATCTTCGTTCCTATTGAAAGAAGAGTCGAGGAGAGAGTGTGAGAGAGCATTCAAAGGAGAATTCCTACCACTTGAGTGTGAAGGCTTTGCTTGGTGTTCAAAGGTAAGAATATCTACTTATGATTTAGGATTACTTCACTCTTTTATTTTTTCCTTCTAGAATTCTTGTGATAAGATTTGTCAAGGAGATATGGTTCTCTGCCAACACTTGGAGAGTGTGAACAGCCACGGGTTCTCTGCCCACACTAGGAGAGTGTCAAAGCATGCGGTTTCTTTGCCCACACTAGGAGAGTGTGAAAGGATGAAGGGTTCTCTGCCCATACTAGGAGAGTGTGAAAGGATGAAAGGGTTCTCTGCCCACACTAGGAGAGTGTGAAAGGACGGAAAGTTCTCTGCCAACATTGGGGATAAGTGTAAAAGGAAGAAGGTTCTCTGCCGCAGTGGGTAGTGGTGGAAAGAGCTTTTGTAAAGGCTTCTCTGCCTTGCTATGGGTGCTAAAGGAGAGTCACTAGTAGTATTAGTGCAATACTCGGAGGGTGCCTCCGAGGAGTGGATGTAGGTCTTGTTTAGATCGTACCACTATAAATCCTGTATCTTTTAAATTTTTACTGCTTTTTATTTTCCGCATTTTGTTTAGTTCTAAAAATTGTGGTTGAAAAATTTTTTCTAAAAATTTATTAAATTTTATTTTCAGTTCAACATACTCAAGAGGGATAATTTTTAAAATGCCAATTGACCCCCCCCCCCCCCTCCCCTCCCCCCCCCCCCCCCCCCCCCCCCCCCCCCCCCTCTTGGATAGCCTTGGGACATAAGCTTAGGTTTAACAACCTAATTCATAATGAACGAATCTCAACAACCAGGATATGGCCTAGCTTAGAGAGCAGTTTACCACTCTTTCTAGTTTCTTTTCGACACTGCCACCACCACCACCTCCTTCGGATGATCAGGGGTCGTCTTTCTTATAGTTTGTTTTCATGCTATTATTTTTCCTTGATATAGTCTACTCCTATTTGGTAGTTTCTATTTCTTTTCTTTTTCCCTCCTCCTTTTCATGATGTCAAAAGGGGGAATAGCTATATTTTTTTAGTTTGTATTAGTTTTTATATGTTGATTAGTTGTACTGTGTTGTTCCTTAGTAAAATTAGAACTTCTGGTTTCATATTATTTCTATTGAACTGTTTAGAATTGTTTTAATTGTTTTTGTGTTTGCCATCATAAAAAAGGGGGAGATTATTATGAATCTAATTTTAGGAAATATGATTTTGATTATAAGAAATATTTCATTTTTCTTACGACTGCTTTGCCTACTAACATTTTAGGTCCATAAGATTGAATTTCAAATCAAATTAGATCGAGATTGGGTAGATTAGGACTGAGTTAGTTTATAACATGTGTCAAGTGTATTTTACCCTTTCTTGAGTTTATTGTAAAAGTTATTAATCTTGATGCTAAGTAACCTTACATAAACACTCTTTGGGAAAAATTTCTATCTGTTTGATTAGAGTTTTATGTTTTTGATCACATAGTCCAAGATGATCCAAAAATTATCCTGGATGATCCATTAAAAATAAAAAAACCTAATTAGGGCATCCTGATTAAGGTAGCCACAACTAAGCGAATCACCCTGGATAATATTAGCATCGTCCAGGATGATAGGCTCAAATTAGAAAGAATTAGCTTCCATATCTATTTAGGCATCTTTTATTTTTGGACATCATCCAGGACATCATCTTGGATGATGTAGCATAATTATGCCTAAATTAATCTGGTAATTAAGAAAAGAAATTAAGGTTTGATTGGTCGATCATATCATCCTGGACAATCTCAAGATCGATGTATAATTAATATGATTCCATTCAGGGTGATGCTCTGGATGATATGCACTGAAATGAACTAATAATCCAGGATGATCGGGAGATCGGCTCAGATGATCAAGTTATTTTTACATCGTCCAGACATCCATTCAAGGCAATATTCTGGATGATATTTATCATTTTGTACTAATCATCCTAGATGATCATGAGATTGTCCTGGATGATAAAGCAATTTTTTCATCAACTAGACATCCATCTAGGGCGATATGCTAGACAATATTCGACAAATTGAATAAATCATAGAGGACCATATACTATCATCTTGGTCGATATGAATAAATTAACCTTCTGATCATCCTAAATCATCTTGGATGATTAAGTAAAACTTGTACTAATCATATAGGATCATCTTTAGATTGTTATGGATAATAATGCTAGTTTATTACAATTAAGAGCTATTCTGAAGCTCTTTTATATAAAATCTCTTGTTTTACCCAAGAGAGTATCCTTTGTTACTATCTTGACCTGAGAGAGCATAGATGAGAGGGAGAGAAAGGGAGAGAGAGAGAGAGAGGATCTTGGGAGGAGGAGTTTGTGAGAGGTCAAAGGTTGCTCGAAGCAAGGATTTGAGTCTTCTTCTCCGGTCGCTGTCCCTAGTTCCTTGGAGGTTCGAGAGAAGTCTACTTTAGAAATCGACCAAGGTTCTCTGCCTACTTCAGTATGAAGCGAAAGGAGTCGGGTTCTCTGCCTTACCGGTGTCAGTGAAAAGGAGGTTTATAAAGGCTTCTATGCCTTATTGTGGGAGCAAAATGAGAGTCATTGAGTTAAGTGCAATACCCGGAGGAGAGGCTCCGGGGAGTGGACGTAGGTTAAATTGACCGAACCACTATAAATGTTTGTATTCTCTATTACTACTTTTTCGTATTTAATTTTCGCACTTCATTTTCTTTGTAGTGAATTTTGGATTGATTAAAGTTGGTGTTTTTGATTGAGAAATTTTTAAATACTAATTCACCCCCACCCCCTCTTGGTTAGCCTTGATCTAGTTTATAAGGGCTTAATATCCCTAATGAACTTTCAGTACAATACGCCCATAGTTCCTTTACCATTTTAGTAAGTCTTTCTCTTTTATTTTTTGTAAGGATATTCTTTAATAGTTTCATCAACTTATTGTTAAAGGCTTCCGCCAAGCTATTTGCTCTGGGGTTGTATATGGATAAATATGTACAATTGATCATGTGTCGGTCAACAAACTTTTATATTTTTGTACTTTTGAAAGACATATCATTATATGAGATTATGTGATATGCACACCAAATATGTAGAAAATATTATGGGTAAAGAAATTGATCACGTGCTCAAACATGACTTTTTTGAATGGGGTTGCTTCAGTTGCTGCCAGAATAAAGTAGTGTCTTGTTAATGATGGAGTATCTATCAGGCAAATTATATATGTGCCCCATTATTCAAATAGTCAGGATGCTACTGTTGGGTTAATGGATTTGGCAATTTATGTATAACATTACCATGAATCTGACACTCGTGACACCTCTTGGCATGGTCAATATAATCTTTAGCCATTATTGGCAAATAGTAACCTATTCTTTTAATTTTAGTAGGCATTTTGGGACTTGGCTAATGTGCACCATAAAGCCCTTCATGGACTTCTTTTACCACTCTATCAACTTCCTAGGTCCCTAGACATCTTAGCCGCATTTTATCAAAGGCCTGCCGATGCAACGTATATTCACAAATGCATACCACAATGCTCTCTTCCATATTTGTGTGGCTAGAAATTTACCTTTTTGGAGTTTGCTTACTTTAAACTAGTTGATGAATAGTTGCCTCCAATCATCTTTGACTTTAACATCTAAGTAATGTAACAACGATTCTGAGCATCTTCTTGATTTATGTATTTTTACCACATGATGCTCTCCTGAATGATCATAAAAAATGAATGGTTAAGCAGGTTGAGGATCAACCAGACCTGTATCATGTTGGCTTGAATTCGTTATTCCCTCTACTTACGGGATTTGCAGAATTGTTGGCTCTAAGATCCTCCAATTATAAACATTAATCAATATGGGCATTTCCTTATATGTATTTGCCATTTCCTTAGCTAATTTTTCTATGCAATATGCTTTGGCATTCTGGCCTTAAAGAACTCAAGCTATTCTGACATTTAACACATGTCTTAGGAGTTCGAGAGCTCATTTGTGGTAACATGCCAACTCGATCTTAGTTGTTTTGTATACTCCCAATACTTCATTTATAACAAGTTGGGACTCACCAAAAATTTGAAGATTTTGGATTTTGACTTCAATTGTAATCTTGAGACTAATTATTAAGGCTACGTACTCATCTTGATTATCGATCTGAGGTTCAATAAAACTAAACTAGAATCTCATTATGCATCCCTCGATCATTATAAAAATGAGATTGATACCAGCTCAGGCTTTGTGAAATTTGGAGGTTGGAGAGAATTATTGATGATGCCCCATCAAAATACATCTCTTAGAATGATAGTTTTTCTTTATCGACCTGCATAATTTATTTGTCAGGCAAATCATCATTGAATGAAGAATCCATAGTAATAGGATGTGCGACAAGGAAATCTGCCAAGGCTTGTCCTTTTATTATCTTTTATGATATGTGTATGATATCGAACTTTAATAATATCACCACCACCTAGATATATGACATGTCAATGATGATCTTATCATCAACAATTTTAGCTGATCGATCTGTGATATCAATGTAACCTTATGAGAAAGCAAGTAATGGTAGAGTTTCTAAACTGTGAAAATCAATGCTAAATAATGCTTCTCAATTGGTGAGTAGCATAATTCTACTCCGGTTAGCCTTCGACTGATGTAGTAGAGCATATTTTTTTTACCTTCTTTATTATGCTAGACCAACAATGCTCCAAGGGACTATTTTAGTGTCATTGTGTATAGTATAAGAAGTTTATGTGAAATTGGCACTATGAGAATGGGTGGATTTAACAAGTATCTTTTTATACTATCAAAGGCTTCTTAACACTCTTCATCCCACTTGAAATAAACATCTTTCTTCATCAGCTTAGAAAATGGTTGGCACCTATCTGATAGATTAATATGAATCACCGAAACAAAGCAAGGTTCCCTTGCAAGGAGCAGAGTAGTTATAAGTTTCTTGGTGGTGGCATCTTTATTATTACTTTGATTTTGTTGAGGTTGATCTTGATTCATCGATGACTGATAACATATCCTAAGAATATGTTAGAAGAGACACCGAAGCTGTATTTAAGAGGGTTCATCTTCAAATCAAACTTTCTAATTATCTTAAATACGATCCTCATGTCATTTAAGTAATCCTTATGATCCATGCTTGAAATAACTAGGTCGTCCACATAACACTCAACCTTTTGGTGTATCAACTCATCAAAAATGTATTTCATTGCTCGCTGGTAAGTGGCATCAACATTTTTCAGGTCGAAGGGCAGAATCGTGTAGCAAAATATGCTAATGGGCATTCTGAATGATGTGTGTTTTTCATCTTCAGGTGCCATCTTTATCTGATTGTAGCTTAAAGATCCATCCATAAAGGAGAACATGTCATAGTTGGACGTGATATTCACCAATAGTTCTGATATAGGGAGTGGAAATTTATTTTTTGGACACGCTTTATTTAGGTCCCAAAAATCAATACATATATGGTTTTGATCATTCTTCTTCCTTATAGGGATGATATTGGCAATCTAATTGCCATATTATTCTTCTCGAATGAAGCCTACTTCTATGAGCTTCTTCATCTCTGTAATCACCTACTCCTCAATCTCTAATCTCATTATCCATGGAGCTTATTTGACGGGTGCTACATCTGGCTTAATGGCCAATCTAGTTAAAAAGTGATGGGATTTATTGGAGGATTCTTCAAAGTGTCAACCATCAAAAACATTATAGGTAAGGCTCATCTTTGGGACCCACTTTTATTAAATTTCTCTAATGGTGGATCTCTAGGGGTACGCACTATATATATATATATATATATATATATCTTGACTCATTTTTTGCTCTATCATCATAATATATAGTTGTTTTTACCTCGATTGGGACCATTTAGAGATGGATTATTAGACATAGGAACTGAGTATCTCATCCTGATGTTCATCATATAGAGCTCAGTAGTATCTTTACTATTTTTGGTGCTACTATAACACTTAGACAGCTAGCCAAAAATAGAAAGAGAAACCAAACACCAACGGACTCGCCAAAAAATTTGTGGGCTCCAAAAATTAGTCCCTAGCCTCCCCCGCTGTTTTTCTTTGAGAGATTTTTAATGGATTAAGTTCTAGGGTAAATTTTGGTAAGGTAGATTTGTTTGTAAATAAGACACTACCAAGAGATTCCACCCTTATTTTGTAAGGAATTTATGATCTAGGTTTTGGTTTCATATAGATGCAAGCCACTATAGTTGATTGCCCCTCTCGATAATGAGGGACAACTTTTGATTAAGTCTAGTAATCAATCAAATACATAGGAGATATGTGTATCTAAAAAATAATAATAGCATGGGTTTAGGAATATGGAAATTTAATATTTAAAATGGAAATTTTATAATCTAGCACTTAAAATGGATGGTGGGGGAATGGATGATGGACCCGATCAAGATCCTATGGTTTCGTAATCCCGAGCTATCGTGGTCCCTAGTCTACTTTGTCATAAGAGTTAGTCAACCCAACCTGATAGAAGGATCCTTGTCAGTAACCATGGGTTGCATCATCCAAGGGTACCTTGTAGACCTGGTGGATATTTGTCTAAGGGGAAAATCTAAATCCACCTTAGCTGACATAGGGTTTTTTTCCCTTTGATTAAATCATATCGATTTAAATCTCAAGGATTTCTTGCCACTAAAGAACACATTGGCTCTAGCCATAATTTTCATTTAGTGGTGATATTTGATAGAAAAAGCACTCGATTTAGAGAGACCCAAGTCATAATCGTTTATCCTGCGATGCCATTTGGAAGCAAAATGGAAAGTCAAAGGACACATACCATATCCTTACTAGTAGGAGATTATTTGAGAATGGATCCAAGTGATATTTTTAACTATACATTAGCTCTATGTGAGCTGAAATAAATTTTAATTTTTCCACCCGGTAAACTGTTATGGTGGGTGGATGGATGGATTTTGCTTTAAGTTATTTGATGCATTATTTCAATTTAAATATTTTGGATTTTAGGATTTTTTGTAATTTTAGGTTTTTGGGTTTTAGGAGGTATTTGAAGTTTTGGAATTGACCCCTCCAATTAAGATCTTATATCTACATGACTATCATCGAGATCTTTGGGGTAGTTTCCATTTGGAAATTTAACCTTGTCGACTCTGCCAATTTGTCAACAAAGGATTGAGTTTTGTAGACTTTATACCTTTGTTGATGGATTTTTTTGTCAACATTTATGAAGGCCTTATATAAATGTATAAAGTACATATTTCAATCAACACCTTGATCATTTATCTATTTGATAATTTGAGCTGTGTTGACTCCTATCATATAGAAGAATCGGGTTCAAACTATATTCATTTATTGATCCATACATCATCCATAGATGTCACGTATATACCCATAACACACTTGACGTGTCCCATGAGGGTGTTTTGGGGCATTTTATAATTATATATTTTACCTTGTTTACTCCTATTTACCTATTTAGGAGGATTAAGTTAAAATTTATTAACTTGTATAGCACCCCTAGATATGTGTGTTCCTATAACACGTTCGTCGAGGCCCATGCGGGTTGTACGATTTCATATGCCCCTCTTGTGTTTCTATGTGCATATATATTATAGTGCATGTGCTGGGACATTTTTGGAGATATGTAAACACCTTATGTTCATTTGCATGGATGTTTCAGATATGGTGGTGTGACATTATACTGGTTATCTATATGTTTTATACATGTAGACTGTCGTGCAATACTTGTTGCATTCTACTATGCATGTAGCGCACCAACAAATCTCCTGCTTTACATTTGTAGATGCTTGTATGTGGTTTGTTGTATGCACGATGAGTTTCCTATAGTAACTCATAGGCATTTTCACTTGATATAATCACTTTGAATTTTTTTTATCGACACACATGGGGTATACGAAAGGTCTTCTTTTATTATGATAATTTATGAATGGGTTTGCATTTGCTGCATTCTTTATTCATTTTGCTATAGTATTTGGTCTTCGTAGCACATCTGTTATTATTGCAAGTAGCATGTAGTGTATAAATATCTATTCATAGAGAAATTATATATATTTTCATATCTTCTATTCTTGATTGTATATGGATTAGTGTACTTGTTCATATCTTGATGTTGATTGCAGGAGTACTTTAAAGAAGTTGTTTCATTTGCTAAATGCACTTCACACCTTGTTAATGAATATATTATATCTTTTGTGACATGATACTTATTTTTGCAAGCTTTTAGTTATCTTTGGAGGTGATTCACAATATGCATGATGAAGCCAACGACATTGCTTATTGACATTTGCTTTCTGATTGGCATGAAGATTTCCAAAATTCCTTGGGAACTCTATGTTATTGATTGATTATAAGCACTTTGTTATCCCTTCAATTTGATCTCTGGTTTCAAGAAGGTTATTATGTTTGTTGTATGTCAAATTCTTCTGCTTGATAGGGATAGACGCATCTACTTGCATGATTGATTCATAGGAGAGTTATGTTCACTATAACTCCCTCATTCTTCTCGGTTAGTGACTCATTGAGTTCCTGGCACATGAACTTCAATAGTTTATAAGAGATAGATATGTTTTTTTGTAGATTGTTATTGACTGTCTGGTTAACTACAGTCATTGCTAGTTTCCCCGCATACAGTCGTCAGCAACCTATTATGTTCGTTGTATGCTTCCTCTTAATTTTTGTAGGGAACTACTGCATTCATCTATAAGCTGGTTAATAATGATTGGAGGGACTTCATAGTATTGATGGAATATTCCTGATAGCCACCACATACTTCCCCTTCTATTTGTTGGCTAGATGTTGTATACATGGTCAATCTCCTACAACAATTCATAGGACCTCACAAGTATTACATGGGTATTATCGTCCATTTGTAGATTGTGTGTTCATTAGCTCGTAAGTTAAGATCAAGAGTAAGGAGATTATTACAGTCATTGCATGTCTCATTTGACACTTACAAGCACTCTATTATATACAACATATGCCTTTTGCTATGTTGCTAGATAATTTATAAATGAAATTGGCATCGCTTCCTTTGATCAAGTCAATATCTCTTTTATTCATCCAGTTGTAGATAAATCATGTTCATGTTTAATTGATCGCCTCTGCTTGTAGGGGATCGATATGCTTTCGTACATGTTATCATGTGTGATTGTGGAAGGATCACATTCTAACTTGCACCTAATATCTCTTTGATGGGTCAGTGCATTCATTGCAAGCTATTAGTGCTCAAAACATTCAACAGGATTGTATTTACTTGCTTGTGAATTGCTTGGATTTTTGTTCTACACAAGCTTCTTATTTGCACAACAATATTTGTCACAAGACCTTCATTATTAATGTCCTCAAGTTTCTTGTTCATTTATATCCTATTAAATGATCAAAATTTGTTTATTGATCATTTAGATTTTGATTGTTCATTTGTTAAACCAAAGTTCGGCTCCATTCGAGTTCAAGTTCTTGCCATTTGATTCAGATCAAGTTCATAGTGATTCATATTTGTTAAAGTTTATTATCATTCAATTTCTTGTAAGCACAGTCCCTTGTAGTTCATTCAGTTTGAGTTCTTTATATTCAGCTCAATCCAAGTTCATAAGACCCTTATGCAATTCAAGTTCTAGTCCAAATCTTCATCATTTGATTCAAGTCTAGGACTTATGTATGTGTTCAAGTCTTCTTTTTAGTTCGTTTGACTTCGAATCCATAAGTCCTCTGCTCAATCCAAGTTCATAAGTCCCTTATGCAATTCAAGTTCTAGTCCAAATCTTCATCATTTGATTCAAGTCTAAGACTTATGTATGTGTTCAAGTCTTCTTTTTAGTTTGTTTGACTTCGAATCCATAAGTCCTCTGCTCAATTACAGCAAGAGGCGAATCAAAAAAATCTTAAAGCAGGTGAGAAAAAGAAGGAGAAAATTATGGTACTGAAGGCCAACAACACGAAAACTGATTCTTCAGGGTCTAAAAGCAATGATGTTGCCTTCATCAGTAGGCAATTCAAAAGCTTTCTAAGAAAAAATAACAAGTATTATCAGAAGTGGAAAAGAGGTAAGGATAGCAAAAAATTATAAAAAAATTTCTAATATTGTTTGTTTTGAATGTAGGAAGCCTAGACATGTTAAAGCTGATTGTCCTACACTTAAGGATCACCCAAGCATAGAGAATGGTGAGGAGAAACCCAAATACAAGAAGGAAAAGAAGTAGAACCAAAAGGCTTTCTCAGCAGATACTGCATCTGACTCATCTGAGATTGAAGCTAAAGAGGATATAACAAACTTGTTCTTAATGAGTGATGTCAATCTGATCAAGAAGTGGTATGTGAATCAACCTATGATAAATTACTTAAAATTTGTGAGTAAATTAATTCATCATATAAGAAACTTAATAAATCGCATACTATTTTAAAATTGGAGTTTTTGAATTTACAAAATGAGCATGAAGTTTTAAGTAAAGAACATACTCAATTTGATAGCAATCACATGTCTTTACTTGATGAGTTTAATGAATTGAATAAAAAACATTATGAATTGATTGTTGAGCATGATTCTTTGAAAGTATCATACACCTCATTTGAATCTGATTTTAAAACTTATATTGAAGAATCTGAGCATAAAAACACAATTTGAATATTGATAATGTTATTTTAGAAAGTGCTAAATTTGATGTTTAAAGCTAAATTGAATACACTTGAGATAAATTGGAATACATAAACACTTGAATTAAAGTCAAAACCTATGAAGAGGCATTATAACCCGAACAGATTAATAAATTCTTTTCCTAAAGTTATATATTTTTTATGTGGCATGCTAGGACACATTTCACATACTTGCACTATTTACCATAGTACACATTAGGTGTGGAGACCCAAATTGCATGATTTACAGCATAACACACATGCATTGCATTCTTCTTTTCATAAGAAGGGACACAAACTTGTTTGGGTTCCTAAATATGATAGTTGATGAGTTTTGTAGGAGTGTTCTCACCAAAGACCTCGTGAGAGCATGTGATACTTGGACAACGGAGGCTCGCGGCTCAAAATTGCATAAACTTGCTGCTTAATAAATTCTGAATTGCATGTTTACTACTCTGTTAATTATTGTTATTTTTTGTTTTAGTTTTGAATTAGCTTTTTATGTCTGATGTTATTTTATAGTTGCTTCATCTCTGAAGTTTTTACTTTGATTTTTCTTTTTGTCATAGCTGAAATGATATTTTGCCTTCTTTTTTATTTTTGAAAATTTATAATCAATGTCTAACATCCCTAAATCAATTAAAGGGAGACACATCGTTGATTGTTTCCCTCCCTCTAACCTCTTTTAGTGGTGTAATTTTTTTTCTAAACAAAAGTCTATCTCAAATTATTAACTAGGCATTGCAATTAAGACATTTTCTATCTTGCTACAGTAATCTATCTTATATATATATATATATATATATATATATATATATATATATATATATATATATATATATATATATATATATATATATATATATATATATATATATATATATATATATATATATATATATATATATAATTTAAAGTTTTTATATTACTTTCAAGTTCTTTGAAATCTTATCATTATATTTATCATATGATTTTAAGTCTAGTTTGTGTCTTATTCTTCCTTATATTAGAGGATGAGTTTTTGTTCTCTAATATTTAGAAGATATGCTCACAACTAAGAATATTTAAGAGTTTTGAAATAGATCTAGTTTGAAAAAAATAAAAAAAATTGCCAATGACACCAAAAATTAAAAGATGCGCAATGATCGCCAAAAAATTATAAGATACACAAAGTGTATAAAAAATCAAAAGATGCACAAAGTGCGCCAATCAATTGACAAGAGGCACAAAAAGAAAGCTTCCTTCTCTTTCAAACCTTTAAATCTTAGAAGAATTCATTTTTCACTTGATATTTTTAAAGGCTTGATTTCAAATTTTATGATTGTGACAAATTAATTTGGTATATTATTCTATAAGATATTTTCTTACTATAACCAAGTTTTGAACATATCCCTTTTTCTTATCCAATTGGTTTGTTTTGAGTTATGTCTTTTTTTAAAAAAAGATGATTTTGCCCTGAGAGAAGTCCAAGCTAGGGTTAACAGGATCGGATATTCTCCCATTTTCAAATATTGATGATGTTCTCATTAGTCTTATAAGTCTTTAAATTCAATCACTTGAAGAATTTATCATATTCGTGCCTTATTTTTTTAAAAGAAAAAAAAATAAAATTAAAAATTAAAAATTAAAAAATAATAAAAATTTCCTTTTTTTTATTTCTTTTTTTTTCTCTTCTTTTCTATCTTTTTCGTATTTTAACTTTATCATTTACTAGTGTTTTTGTGTCTTTTAGGCCTTCTCTGATCATCTACATCCATCTCTTGAATTTTATTTTTTGGTCCAATCGTCTTAGACTATTTTTCTATCATCTTGGACGATGTATTCAATCCACTCCTAGTCTTTCATCTGATGGTTGATATGTTTTCTATGTTTATCATCATTTAGGATAAAATTTTATCATCTTGGACAATCTGATCGTATCCTATTTCGCTTATTGTGATTGGCCCGGACGATCCTCTTTGTCCTAGATAACGTTCTTAAATTTTTGCTTAATTATGGGTAATCGGCCCATACGATTCACATGTTCGCCTTGGACGATACACATAGCAATACATTTAAATCCTTTAAATTTGGCCGGCACGATCAATTATTGGTGATCGTCCCAGATGATACACCTGTTCGTCCCGAATGATATACGTGGTAAAGCATTAAATGTTTTAAATTTGGCCGATACGATCCATTATTGTGCATCATTTTGGACGATCCACCTAATCGGCCAGGACGATCTTCTTTTTCAATGGTCGTCCGGCTTACCTCCTCGGAACGATCACCTATGTCTTATAGTCTGTAACGATATATAATCATCCAGGACAAACTTATCGCCTTTTTGACCAACCATCCTTGATACAATTATTGCACCTGATCGGCCTGGACGATTCTTTGATCGTCTTGGACGATCACTTTGATTCTTTTTATACTGAGGCGCTAAAATGGATTTTCTCACACAATCCTTCTTAAACCCCCTTGTGCTCTTACTCGCTCTCTAGTTTCCTGATTATGGCTGACAGAAAGTGGTCTCGCATCACTTTTGGTAGCTCATCGAGGGAAATCTAGACCCTCATTTCACCGAGGAAAGCGACCAAGCTTCCCATCTGAGATACAAGATGGTCAGGATCATTGTTTCTTGGACTATCAACCCGCACATTCTTTCATATCCTATCCATGATCTGTTTCCTCACACTACTCTCACTTTCCTCCTTACACTTCTCTAGTCTTTGCATTAATTCCTCTTTCACCGCTCTTCAGTCCAATGTGAATAGATGACCTATCGAAATCACTTATTAGGACTGTCAAGAGCTCCTTCAACTATCTACCACGTAAGACAAACTCTACATCATGTGTTCCTATCCTGACTACGACTGGGCTTCGACCAATCACTTTCTAAGGAAAACACTTACTCCCTTTCACGTTGGAGAGTCTAACAGCTTACTCAAAGATGCTAGGACAACCTAACATGTCCTTCGCACTTCTATTCCTCCAAAATATGGTGATTGCATTCATAGCACTTTACTCTTTTCGATCACCACTTTCAATATTTTGGCTCATCATGAATTTAATGCCTCTGATTTTATTTTTTGATACATTGAGCATCTGACTAGTATTTATTATCTAGGATAGGAGGAAGCCCAATCTTGCCCTAGGATATATCATTGCCTATGTCCTAGAATCCAAATACAACCTCAAATATCCTACCCCACCAAACTTTAAGCATGCCTTCTACTCAAACAACTCCTTCCATGTTCTTCATAGTACTCATCTCCACCCGAGGCATGAAGAAGCCAAGGGAGCTGAGGAGGAGGCAAGTCCTATATTTATTCCTGCACCTGCTTCGCTCTGCTATGCCAGCACTCTCAGTTGGATCATCTGGTGGAGCAATTCAACTAGTGGGAGACATAGTTCAAGACTTACGTTACTTCGTAGGAGCAGCAACATACTTAAGACATTGCTTATTTTGACTCTTATATGGCTCACCAGTAGCACCAGCACAACTAGGATATGGCCTAATTTGGGGAACAGTTTACAACTCTTTACAGTTACTTTTAGCCAGAACAACCACCATCACCTCCTCCTTCGAATGATCACGGGTCGTCTTTCTTTTAATCTATTTTTAATATTTTAGTCTTCCCCTGTTTTTCTGTTTATCTGTTATTTTTCTTTTTCCCTCCTTTTTATGTCAAATTGGGGAGTCGCTGTACTGTTCTAATTTGTACTATTTTGTTTTATTGTGTTTTATGTTGGATAGTTAAATTGTGTTTATTTCTTCACACTGTTTTCATAAAATAGCTTTGAACTACTTTAATTATTTTTGTGTCTGTCATCATCAAAAAGGGGGAGATTGTTGCGAATCTAATTTTAGAAAATAGAATTTTGATGATACTAAAAACTTTTGTTTCTCTATGACTGCTTTGCCTACTAATATTTCAGGTCCACAACATCAAACTGTAATTTGAACTAACTCAAGATTGGGAAGACTAGATTTGAGTCAGTTTGTAAACGTTTTCTTTTTTGAGTCAATTATAAATGATGTGGTTCCTGATGCTAAGTAACATTGCACACACACAATTGGGATAAATGTTTTAATAATTTTAAGAGTTTTCTATTTTTTGCTCACATCATTCAGGATGATCCACAAATCGGTTGATTGAGCTGGACATCATCCAGGACATCGTCCTGGATGATGCAACACAACTATGCCTAAATTAATTTGATAATTAAGAAAAGCAATTAAGGTTTTATTGCTCAATCATATCATCATGGGCGATCGCAGGATTGGCCAAGACGATCAGTTCAAAATCCTTAGTTGATCTTAGACGATCAAACTTCCGCTAGCATCTATTCAGGGCGATGTTTTGGGTGATATTCAACAATTTATAGTAATCGTATAGGATGATATACTATCAGCCTGGACGATATAAATAAAAACCTTCTAATCAACCTAAATATAGCTGATTGAGCTAATTTTGTATTGATCGTATAGAATATATTTATATTATTCTGGACTATAAAGTTAGTTTGTTGTAATTAAGAGTTATTCCGAAGCTCTTCTATTTAAGACCTCTTGTTCTATCCAATAGATAATCTTTTGTTGTTGTTCTGACCTGAGAGAGCCAAGAGGAGAGGAAGAGTAAGGGGGGGGAGAGAGAGAGAGAGAGAGAGAGAGAGAGAGAGAGAGAGAGAGAGAGAGAGAGAGAGAGAGAGAGAGGATCTTATGTGGGGGAGTTTGTGAGGGGTTTCATAAAGGTTGCTCCAAGCAAAAATACATCATCGTCTTCTCTAATCATTGTCCTTGGTTCCTTGGGGGTTCTAGAGAGGTCTAATTTAGCATATAATCAAGGTTCTTTACCTGCTTCAGGAGGAAGCAAAATGAGTTGGGTTCTCTATCTGCTTTTTTAGGAAGCAAAAGGAGTTGGGTTCTCTGTCTCACCCGGGTTAGTGGAAAGGAGATTTGTAAAGGCTTATCCGCCTTGCTGTGGGGGAATAAGGAGAGACACTGAGTTTAGTGTAATATTCGGAGGGCACCTCCGATGAGTGGACATAGGTCGTGTTGACCTAATCATTACAAACCTCTATGTTCTTTATTTTTGCTTCCGTAATTTAATTTCAGCATTTTGTTTCATGTGGTGAATATTTTTTTTTTAAGATTGTGCTTTTGATTCAAAGATTTTTAAAATACCAATTCACCCTACTCTTGGTTAGCCCTGTGACTAGTTCATTAGGGCTTAATAACCCTGTCAAACTTTCAAGATTTACTGGACTTGGCTGAAGAAGCACGTGAAAGGGAGGAAGTTACCTTCACAACCAGCAAATTTCCTTCATTGCTTCCGATAAAAAATGTCATAACTTTCAATCCGATAAGAGGGTTGTCATCGAAGGAGGTCAGGGCATCAGTTTTGGCCAGGTAGGTTGGATCTGCGGCTAGGGATTTGGTCAGGGAAGGAGATGAGGGCTAGATCGTGGGTTTAGCAATAGAGTTCGGCTTGGATATGATTAGAATAGAGCTAGGGGTTCAGCCTAGCTTTGGCTAGATGGAGGTAGAGATGGGTGACACTGGAATGGAGAGAGCTTTTGACGACTTGCAAAAAGGATCAAGAATCGTGTGGTAGGGGTTCAAATGGGTTGGTAAGAGGCTGGAGATGTTAGATAGGCTTGAGGAAGTCAAGGTCTATTTATTGAAGCTTGCGACATAGGAATGTTGTCAATGGATTTGACTAGAGTAGGTAGTAGATAGGGACTTGGTCTGGGAGATTCACCAAGTTGAGGTCAGAGCAGGAGGTCAAGATCAGAAGTTTGTTATGGAGTTTGGATGTTCTGCGACAGGGAAGAAGAAGATGTGGGAAAATGAAAGGCAACGGAGGTTTACGATTGGAGAAGAGGTAGTGAGAAGATCTCGTGTGCGGAAGGACCTAAACGAGAGTGAAACTCTCGCTTTTAAAAGCGTGAAAGGGGTAGTGATCGAGGCAAGTTCATGCACATAAGGGATGGGCTTCTAGCTTTATCATCATCTGCAGTCTGTGATATAATATTGTAGCAAGATATCAAGATGGCTGGCAGAGATACGGGAAGGGCAAGATGACATGGAAAAGGTATTTAAAAAAAATTTATTTTGATTTGTTTTGGATTTACTTAATAGAGGTCAACTGTGTTAGTCTAAGATTTATTATTTTCTTAATTATACTACATATTCTCTCTTCCTCTCTAGATCTATTCTCTACTCTCGATTCTCATAATGGTTCTAGCTCAATCGCTCACTTGATTGACTTACCAATAAGATTGAGTGTCATTTGTGGCCAAATTTAAATTTAAGACTGTTGCGAGTTAGAATTTTTCTTCTTAGCATTATATAAATATCTTGCACACAAACAAAAAAGATATAAAATATAAGGATTTTACGTGCAAAGCGTTAGAAAGGGAAAAAACACAGGGTCATGCCCAGTTGAAGAACTCCACTAATGTTTTCTTGAGTTACAAGAGGCTGACTATGCTTAAAATTTAGAATGATCGTATAACAATAATCAACTCCCAATTTAAAATTCGGTTGCACATGGATATCCGAATGCTAGTATTAGAAAACTGGTGTCCTTTGTTTGTCAAAGAGAGTTCTAATGTTACTTGGAGGTCGAACAGAACTCCAGCATCACTTAAAAGTCGGGCGGAACTTCAGAGTCACTTAAAAGTCGAGAGAAACTTCAGTGTCACTTGGTGGTCGGGCGAAACTTTGACGTCACTTGAATGTCAGGCAGAACTCCAGCATCACTTGAAAGTTGGGCGGAACTCCAACGTCACTTGAACTTCAGGCGAAACTCCGGTGGTGGTTGAGGAGGAGCTTCTTCCCTCCTTCTCTTCTTCTCTTCTCGTCATCTCTTCTTCTTACTTGGGTCCCCTCTTAATACAAATGAGGGGTTATTTATAGTTTTATGAGAGTGGCATGAACCGTAAATAGGAGGAGGATCAAGGGAAAATGGGGAGTGGTTTGGATGGACGACCGATATTGAATCTCTTGATTGTGGACCGTTCGTCGGACATTTCAAGGTCTTAATGATATCGGAATTCGGTGATCTTGGGCACATTGAATTTGTCTCATCGAACTGCTCAATCAAATTATAAGCACATCATATTTTTAAACTGTTTGGTAATCCAAATTATGGATTGAATCTTCCAAATATCCTTCAGGTGTTTGATTTGGACCAATTTGAGCTTGGATTGGGTTGAATTTGGTGTCACTGAGTTTGTCTTTTTGAGCGCTTAGTTCGTTTATAAGTTTAATGAAATCGGAGTTGCGTTGGTTTCTAAATTATTTTTAGAAGTTTCCAACTTATTTTTTGAAAGTTCTCAGATGACACTAGAAAGTGCTCTGAGACCACTTGAAAGTTCGCTAGGATGTTAAGCCCTATGAAGTTAGTCCCAAAGCTAACAAAGAGAGGTGAATTGGATAATAAAAAGGATTTTTTAAACAAAGAAATAAAATCACAAACCAAATCACCACAAGGAAAACCAAGTGCGAAAATTAAAATGAGGAAGCAATAATAAGAAAAGAACACACCGAATTTATAGTGGTTCGGTCAAACCTTGACCTACGTCCACTCCTTGGAGGCACCCTCCAAGTATTGCACTAACACAAGTGTCTCTCCTTTAGCCCCCACAGCAAGGCGGAGAAGCCCTTACAAAATCACTTCCACCTCTCCCGGTGCGGCGGAGTTGTCGGGTCCTTTGACACCAAAGAGACTTCTTCTTTGGTGAACTTACCTCAAGATAAGCCTTGAATCCGATGGTACTAAGGTGCGAGTTCGCCGGAGCAACCGTGTAGAACCCCCTCCACACTCCCTTGAGTCCCCCCTCACAGGATCTTCTCCCTCTCTCAAACTCCACCCTTTCCTCTCTCCCTTTCAAGCTCTCTCTTCAAGTCTCCCCCACAAGAACAAAGCTCCAATAGCTGCCAAAGACACTTACAAAGTGCCTTGCCATAGCTTAAAAAGAAGCTCTTAAAACGAGCTCATTAATGCAAGTTGCCGCCATTATCTTCCAGGACGATAGCTAAATCGTCCTGGCCGATTAGTTCAAATATGAGGAAAATCGGCCTGAATATCGCCCTGAAATGAAGCTGGACGATGTCTAATCATCCCGGACAATCTTGCGATCAGCCTGGACGAAATCCCCATTAATTGCTTTCCAAAACTGCCTGAGAAATTTTGGAAAAATTGACCTGGATCGGCCAGGACGATATTTTATAGTCCAGACCGATATACCAGGACGATATCCAAAAATAAGATTTTCCTAAGTAGATATGGCGGTAGATTCTTGCTGAATTGAGTCGATCATCCTGGCCGATACAAAATCGTCCAGGACGATGTGTTTTGCAAAAAGACAGCTGCTTTAATGAGGATGCCCTAACTAGGGTTTCTACTTTTATCAGATCGTCCAGGACGATATAAATATCGTCCCGGACGACATTACCAAAAATAGAAATCTTTTAGGGCACAACAGAAAATCTTTCAAGTTACAAATCATCAGATACCACACAAAATACAACAGACTCAAAAAAGAAAAAAGATTACAAACTGACACAGACCTAGTCTACCAAATCTTGAGCTTGTTCCAGATTGCAGTCTGATCGTGTGGACCTGAAATGTTAGCACATAAGGCAATCGTAGAGAAATAAGGAATGTTTGTTATTATCAAAATCATAGATCCGCAACAATCTCCCCCTTTTTTATGATGACAAAATATTTCAATTTGAATTTTCATAAAAGTAAATCCTCCTAATCTCCCCCTCACTAGAATAAATCCTTTTAAAAAAATAGTGGAGATAAAAAAAATTTTGTTGTTTTTAATTTTAAGATACAAACACAAAATAGTAAAAAAATTCAACAATACGTTCTCCCCCTATGAAATTATCAAAAAGAGAGGAGGCACAAACAAAAACAAAATGACTAAAAGACAAAAAAACATTCCCTGATCTAGTGAAAAATAAATATTCTTAAAATGAGAAAGTTACCTCTTGGTTTTAATCAAAAACTTAGTAGAATTGGATTGACAACGCATAATCCAGAAAAAGGTTAGAAATTTATAATTTGATAATCCCAACTCAAGTTCTTTTAAAGGCTCAAAAACTTTTTAATCCAATATCCAAATCAAGGAATAAACGGGAAAAAGAAACATTAGTTTTTCAAAACTCCTTTCATAAAACATATCTAATAGAAGATCAATGCATGAATTACTGAATCAGGAACCAAGATTTTCAAGCACAAGTTTCGAACATATCAAGAATTTTCTTAGGCTTTTAGTACTATAAGAAAAGAATAAGCATATTTTTTTTGTGGGCTCATTTTATGCCCTTTATCACTTGAATGGCTCTTTGAGCTTCTTTTGATTTTAATACACTTTGTGTATTTTTTTTTAATTTGGCGTCATTGCACATCTTTTGGTTTGACATCATTGGCCACTTTTTTTTTTAATTTTTCAAAAAAATATGCTTTCTTTCTTATATTTTCAAAACCAAAGTAAACCCAAATTATTGAAACCACAAACAACTTGATTAAGAAAATTTTATGGTGGTTTCAACAATCTTGCAAAAGATTCCTATGCGATAGAAAAAATGTAAGGAGATAAAAAAAAAAACTGTTTCAAAATCCAATTTAAAATATGATGAAGATTTTGAATCAAAAGTAAAATAACCTCTTTAAGAAGAGAGAAAGAGAAACAAAATCATGAGTTCCCTTCCTCTGACTGTTTTAGAGAAATCAAACACAACTTACCAAAGATTTCAAGAAAAAAATAGAAAGTAGATTTTTCATTTTTAGAAAAGTGAGTATGTGTGTTGATGAGAGAAAAAATTCACAGAGACAAAAAGGAATGAAAAAAGCACAAAATGAAAAACATAAAAACAAAAACACAAAAAAAAGGAAAAACACAAAAACACAACACAAAAAATATGAAAGGCTCTTAACCATTATCTCTCTCCTAGTCCGATACTTCAGAGACCAGATCTGCCCATGAGATTTTTTGCCTTTCATTATTTCCCCAGTTTAAATTTTGCTTCGCCTTACCTTTTTCTTTCGTTGGAAGAATTCTTACATTAGGGCACTTATTCTTCATATGTCCAGATTTCCTACATCGAAAGCAAATAATGTCAGAGGAAATATGGACATCCTTACCACTTTTACCTTTCTTCCACTTTTGCTTATGCATTGGTGAGCTTTGTGTTTTGCTTGACAATTCATTGCTATCGTCACCAACTAAGCTTCCTCTTTCTGTATCTTCGACTTTTAGAACGATCGTTTCACCTGCATCCAAAAGTCTTTGATCCAACCCTTGCTTGTAGGCAATGAGTGAGCCAATCAAATTATCAATAGAATAATCATTCAAATCTTTTGATTCACAAATAGCAACCACTTTAGCATCGAATTTTTTAAGTAAACAACGAAGAATTTTGTTAACTTTTTCAAAATTTGAAAATTCTTTTCCTAAGGCATGCAATGATGTAATAATTTGAATAAACCTTGTATACATGTCTAAAATCGTTTTAAAAGATTTCATAGAAAATATTTCAAAATCATGCATTAAAAAATTCAACTTGGATTGCTTGATTTCACTAGTGCCTTCGTATATGGTGTGCAATTTATCCCAAACTTCCTTACCGGTAGTGCACGTGGATATTAACATAAAATCATCAGAATTTAAAGCACAGAAAAGACAATTTAAAGACTTTACATTTAATTGAGCATCCATTCGTTCATCCCTATTCCATTGATTAAAAGGAGTATTAGTTTTAATTCCATTAATAATATGTGATGGTGATGAATAACCAGTTAAAATCATATGCCACATACGAAAATCAATCAATTGCAAAAAAGTAGACATGCGAATTTTCCAAAAATCAAATATAATATTTTCAAACAATGGTGGTCTAGTGATTGAATATCCTTCCGCAAAAATAATATTAGAAAAATTAGCCATGGATCGAAATTTAAAAGTTTTTAAAAACTTATTTTATGAAAACTTGCTCTGATACCACTTGAAAGTTCTCAGATGACACTAGAAAGTGCTCTGAGACCACTTGAAAGTTTGCTAGGATGTTAAGCCCTATGAACATAGTCCCAAAGCTAACAAAGACAGGTGAATTGGATAATAAAAAGGATTCTTTAAACAAAGAAATAAAATCACAAACCAAATCACCACAAGGAAAACCAAGTGCAAAAATTAAAATGCAGAAGCAATAATAAGAAAAGAACACACCGGATTTATAGTGGTTCGGTCAAACCTTGACCTACGTCCACTCCTTGGAGGCACCCTCCAAGTATTGTACTAACACAAGTGTCTCTCCTTTAGCCCCCACAGCTAGGAGGAGAAGCCCTTACAAAATTACTTCCACCTCTCCCGGTGCGGCGGAGTTGCCGGGTCCTTTGACACCAAAGAGACTTCTTCTTTGATGAACTTACCTCAAGACAAGCCTTGAATCCGATGGTACTAAGGTGCGAGTTCACCAGAGCAACCGTGTGGAACCCCCTCCACACTCCCTTGAGTCCCCCCTCACAGGATCTTCTCCCTCTCTCAAACTCCACCCTTTCCTCTCTCCCTTTCAAGCTCTCTCTTCAAGTCTCCCCCACAAGAATGAAGCTCCAATGGCTGTCAAAGACACTTACAAAGTGCCTTACCATAGCTTAAAAAGAAGCTCTCAAAACGAGCTCATTAATGCAAGTTGCCTCCATTATCGTCCAGGAAGATAGCCAAATCGTCCTGGCCGATTAGTTCAAAAATGAGAAAAATCGTCCTGAATATCGCCCTGAAATGAAGCTGGACGATGTCTAATCGTCCCGGACGATCTTGCGATCGGCCTGGACGAAATCCCCATTAATTGCTTTCCAAAACTGCCTGAGAAATTTTGGAAAAATTGACCTGGATCGGCCATGATGATATTTTATAGTCCAGGCCGATATACCAGGACGATATCCAAAAATAAGATTTTCCTAAGTAGATATGGCGACAGATTCTTGCTGAATTGAGCCGATCGTCCTGGCCGATACAAAATCGTCCAGGATGATGTGTTTTGCAAAACGACAGCTGCTTTAATGAGGATGCCCTAATTAGGGTTTCTACTTTTATCAGATCGTCCCGAATGATGTTACCAAAAATAGAAATCTTTTAGGGCACAATAGAAAATCTTCTAAGTTACAAATCATCAGATATCACATAAAATACAACAGACTCAAGAAATGAAAAAGATTACAAACTGACACAGACCTATTCTACCAAATCTTGAGCTGGTTCTAGATTGCAGTCTGATCGTGTGGACCTGAAATTTTAGCACATAAGTCAATCGTAGAGAAATAAGGAATGTTTGCTATCATCAAAATCATAGATCCGCAACATTTTTGTCTCAAGATTCGTGTTATATTAGTTGCCTCCCTATTTTTGAACGCTAAGCTATATAGAGTCTAAAAAAATATGTCACAACACTTCAAATTTATTGAATCATAAAAAATTGTGTTCCAAAAAATATAGACTTGCTCAAACTTGATCATAAAGGCACCGTTGAGCACTTGAAGTGTCGAAATTAAGTCTAGAACATAGAAAAATGTGAATAGGGACCCCAAAAATGTTTGATTTAGATTGTCTGGGCTGAAAATATGGCCTGAACTTGCCTAGGCAGCCAAACCTGCCAGGCACTACACACCGCCAGTGATGGCATAAGTGTCGCGCATGAACAGTACGCCCTTTTTGGGCATGCAGTTTGGCATTTTCAGGCTGCAGTTATATATATAATTGTATTTTTTTTCCCATGTAATGATTTTTTTTAATTCTTGCAGGAGGAAGCTATAGTGCCGCCCGCCAAAAGCAAAATTTATTTTTTTTTATTGATTATTTTGATTTTTTTAATTCAAAAAATTTTAAAAAATTTCATAAAATTCCAAAATATTCTGGAAGCTTATCCTCTCCCAAAAAATGCTATAAATACCTACCTGGGCCTAGGGAAATTGCTCCTTATTTCTTCTCTCTCTGACTTTCTTATAGTTGAGGCTTTCTACTATTTTTTTATAGGTGACTTTTCCTATACAAAATCAGTGCCCCTCTCTCTATATATATGTATGAATTTTTATAGCATTTCCTTTCCTTTCTCTCCCTTTTTCTTCTTGCTCTAGAGGCCTTTCACTATTTTTTACAGGCAACTTTCCCTACTTAAATTATGTGTCCCTCTTTAGTGTAGAAGGAAATTTTTATAGCATTTCCTTTCATTTCTCCCCTATTTTCTTCTTGTTCTAGAGGCATTTCTCTATTTTTTTGTAGGTGACTTTCCCAACTTAAATTCAATGCCCCACTTTAGAGTAGAAAGAATTTTTTTCTCCTTCCATTATCTTCTCATATAACTCTTCTTACATGACAGGCATTCCATAATCGAAGATAGGTGGCATCCCCTATCAAGCTTCAGTGCCCTCTCTTGTGTTGAATGAGATTTTTCCCTCCTTTTTTCTTTTCATGTGTTCTACTTTTTACATTACAAGCATTCCACTGTCGGAGATAGGCAACATTCCCTCATCAAGCTTTAATGCCACTCTCTTGTATAGAAGGAACCATGATAAGAGTTTATTCTCTCCACTAAAATATCCTTGATAAAAGAAGATCAAATGATTCTTGCATTCGAGGGTGATTTGAGAAGATCTTGTGGCAATGGTATTCAAGAGGAGAACCAAAAGTTATTAGTAGATAGGGTGATTTTTAATGCAATTTGAGCGGAAGTCTGTTAGCCATGAACGATCAAGTTGAAGTCTGTTGGCAATCAATGGCCGAGTGTAGATCTAAAGGAGAACGTTTAAGGGTGTGTTACTATCAATATTTAAGCGAGAAGCCGATGATGGCATATATAAAGTGAAGGATTGCCAACAGATATCAAACGAAGGACTGATGATGGCGGGTGTCCAGTGGCATTTTGCTAAGGCAATATACATCCATACTAAAGTATGCTAACATCAGATATCCTTGAGTTAAGGGGCCGAAGCAGTGTGTTATTCCAGCATTTTTGCATAACAGTAATATAGTTAACTAATGGAGGCCTGATGATGATCAAGTTATGTTCTTTCTTTGAAGAAAAATTTATACGAGATGCTTTAATGTGTAATAGATATGTGGTTACTTGAATCCACCAAGGATATTTGACCATTTTGAAGTTGTTTGTTGCTTGATGATAATAACTTATATGAATGATGCTACTGTACTTTTTAATTTCAACTTCTGGTAAGAATAAATATACACTTGAATATTATGTTGGATTTATGTAACTCCATTGTGAAAGTTCGATTGTTATATGAAGCTAATTAAGAGTGATTTGTAGAACTTGTCCATCACCACAGTGAAGTAAATGCGGAAGCGATAATATTTATAGTGGTTCGGTCATCTACGTCCACTCCTTGGAGGCACCCTCCAAGTATTGCACTAACACAAGTGTCTCTCCTTTAGACAGCTAGGCGGAGAAGCCCTTACAAAATCACTTCCACCTCTCCCGCGGCGGAGTTGCCCCTTTGACACCAAAGAGACTTCTTCCTTACCTCGAGACAAGCCTTGAATCCGATGGTACTAAGGTGCGAGTTCGCCGGAGCAACCGTGTGGAACCCCCTCCACACTAGTCCCCCCTCACAGGATCTTCTCCCTCTCTCACTCCACCCTTTCCTCTCTCCCTTTCAAGCTCTCTCTTCAAGTTTCTACAATGGCTGCCAAAGACACTTACAAAGTACCTTGTCATAGCTTAAATAGAGGCTCTCAAAACGAGCTCATTAATGCAAGTTGCCGCCATTATCGTCCAGGACGATATCCAAATCGTCCTGGCCGATTAGCACAAATCTGAGGAAAATCGTCCTGAAATCGCCCTGAAATGAAGCTGGACGATGTCTAATCGTCCCGGACGATCTTGCGATCGGCCTGGACGAAATCCCCATTAATTGCTTTCCAAAACTGCCTGAGAAATTTTGGAAAAATTGACCTGGATCGGCCAGGCCGATATTTTATAGTCCAGGCCGATAACCAGGACGATATCCAAAAATAAGATTTTCCTAAGTAGATATGGTGGCAGATTCTTGCTGAATTGAGCCGATCGTCCTGGCCGATACAAAATCGTCCAGGACGATGTGTTTTGCAAAAAGACGGCTGCTTTAATGAGAATGCCCTAATTAGGATTTCTACTTTTGTCAGATCGTCCAGGACGATATAAATATCGTCCCGGACGATGTTACCAAAAATAGAAATCTTTTAGGGCACAACAGAAAATCTTCCAAGTTACAAATCATCAGATACCACACCAAATACAACAGACTCAAGAAAGAAAAAAGATTACAAACTGACACAGACCTAGTCTACCCAATCTTGAGCTGGTTCCAGATTACAGTCTGATTGTCTGGACCTGAAACGTTAGCACATAAGGCAATCGTAGAGAAATAAGGAATGTTTGCTATTATCAAAATCATAGATTCGCAACACATTGATATTATATAAGAGGTTGAGAACTTGTCCATCAAAGGAAGTTGAGTTATTTATGCTTCTTTTAGATATGCTTTGATTTATTGCCCCCCCCCCCCCCCCATATTTTTGGAGGCATTATTAAACTACTAAGGTCTTTATATGAGTGATAATTTTATCAATCATTTTCATAAAACATTTTTAAGAGAAAATATTATCCACTAAGAGCATTGATTAATGATGTTGACCTCTATAGAAGAGGTCGAGAGAATCCATCAAAAATATGTGACATATCTGAGGATGTATGTCATAGCCATGCTTGATGATATTAACCTATATGGAAGAGGTCGAGAGAATCCCCCAATGATGTAAGACTAATTTAAGGCTATATATCATAGCCCTACTCGATGACATTAACATATATGAAAGAGGTCGAGGGAATCAACCAAGAATGTAAGACCTATTGAGTTTATATGTCAGATCTCTGCTTGATGACAATAACCTATGTGAAAGAGGTTAAGAGAATCCACCAAGGATGTAAGACCTATCTGAGGTTGTATGTTAGAGCCTTGCTTGATGACGTTAACTTGTGTAGAAGTGGTCGAGATAATTCACTAATGATGTAAGACCTATCCGAGGTTGTATATCAGAGCCCTGCTTGATGATGTTAACTTATATGGAAGTAGTTGAAAGAATCCACCAAGGATGTAAGACCTATCTAAGGTTGTATGTCAAAGTCCTAAACAATAACGTTAACCTATATGGAAGTGGTCGAGAGAATCCACCAAGGATATAAGACCTATTTGAGGTTATATGTCAAAGCCTTGCTCGATGACGTTAAACTATATGAAAGAGGTCGAAATAATCCACTAAGGATATAAGACCTATCCGAGGTTGTATGTCAAAGCCCTGCTCGATGATGTTAACCTATAGGGGAAAGGTTGGATCAAATCCCCTTGGGATTGATCATCCAATAATTGAGACACAATAAAAATTGTGTACTTCTCAAATCATGGATAAATATATTATTTTCATCAATAGTTTTTTTTATTATTATTTTTTATCTTTTTAAAAGAATGAGACAATATTAGAATAGAATGACAGTATATTACTATGTCATATAAGACAATACAATATGTCCCTAGTATGACTTAGGGATATATAAGTTACATTGTTCTCAACACATAAGATATACGCACGAGGATAATACAATGGTTAACTTGGAAGAAAATATTAGGGACATTAGAGTGACCCCTACTTATCATAGAAGACATATAACAAGTAACTAACACAAAGGCTCAAATGACATAGTTATTTAATCTCATCAACCATTTAAATATTATTCAATGGTTTCTTTTCTTGTTATTGATGTTTCCCCCAAGTGAAATGAGTCTCATCTCGAGCAGGTGAATCAATGAATTGTCAAAGATAGCCTTATCGGATAAGTCTCTCAATTTTATTTTTGAGCGACTTACATGCCTAAGTGTTGTGCCCATGAATACGATGGAAATAATAATATTGATCATGATTTCTCGTATTTGGCTTCAAAGGATTAGGCCACTTTATATTTTGTTGAGCGTGAATGGCCATCAGTACATTGGTTTGCGATGTGTTGAGAGGCCTATACTATTTTTCTGGTTGAAACTCATGTCATGGCAATGGAGGCAATCTATTCTTCCCTTATTCTTTTAATGTGAGAATGAGTTATCCCTTGTAGGAGCATTTTTGCATTTTTTGAAAGGTTACTCAAATTGCTTCCTATGAGCATTTATGGCTTCATCTGCAGATATTTATGCCTCCACATGATAAATCAGGTTAGCATATGAAGGAACCGTATCTCGCATAAGTGCCAAGTAAAAGTAACTAGGACGAAGACCTCCATAGAAAACTCCTCTTAATAATTTAGGATATACTTCTAGAATTTGTTGAGCTTCCATGAAAAATCTTTGAAAATACTCCTTCATTGATTCTTCTTCATTTTGGTGAATCCAAAAAAGGTGGGAAGAATTCTTAGCAATTCTCTGATTAACGACAAATTATTCAACAAATACTTTGGCCAATTTGACAAAGGTGGGGATTATTCCAGCTGAATGTGAATAGAACCACATTCGTGCTTATCCCTTGAGGGTAGTAGGGAAAATTTGGCATAAGAGCCCAATTGAGGCTCGTTGGATATGCATGATGGTCCTATAATGATCGATATGCTCGTACGGGTTGGATGTCCCATCATAACAATTAATGCTTGGATATTTAAATCCTGCCATAATGGGATGCTAAAGAACGACTTCAGTTAGGGGTGATGACTCCTAGAAGTCCAACTGACAAAAAGGATGCCTTACACCTCCTATAGGGAACTCTTCTCGTACCAATCTTTACAATTCATGATGTAGGGCATTACGAGGGAGCTCTGCAACGTGCAGTTCGGCTAAGTATTCTGGGAGGTATGGAGAAATACGAGGTTGCCGACCTATATGTGAAGGATGGGTAAAACTCACTGTGTCAGCAAATTCGTTGTCTTGATGTGATTGTAAATTACTCCTTGGCGAAGTAAAAGGTACCTCTATTTGAAGATATTCGAGTTGAACACCTTCGACTAGTGGTGGATCTCGAGGGAGAAAAATATCATCCTATGGTGCTAGCACCACTTACCGAGTCTCCCGCATAAGTTGAAGGATCTCATTCTGAGATTCTTCCATCTTTCAAATTTGCTCCTCTAGAGAAGGTCCTGAGGTTCTTTCTCCAATAGCATTTTTCCCCCTAGGATAAAAAGAGGCAAATATTGGGCGTCCATGATTCATAGATTGATTCCTGGAATAATGGGAGTTAGAGTGGGAAGCTCCCAAGATACAATTGCTACGCCTGCAGACCATCGAAGCAACACTTAGAATTGTGGGATAGTGATTCCCATAAATGTTGCCAAACTATTGTGGGCTAGAATATACATGGCGATAGAGTTAAAATCTTTCGTCTCATCGTTATACGTATATCCAGCACACAAATAGAAAATATATAAAACACAATGATTTTTATGTGGAAAGCCCTGGAAAGGAAAAAACCATGGGGCCACGCCCAGTTTAAAGAAGTCCACTTATGTTTGCTTGAGTTACAAAAAGTTAACTCGGCCTTAAAATTTAGGATGATAAGATTACAATAATCAACTCCTTGGTTGAAATTCAGTTACACACGGATATTAGAATGTTGGTATCAGAAAATTGGGGTCTTTTGTTTGTCGGAGTGAGTTCTAATGTTACTTAGAGGTCAGGTAGAACTCCGACATCACTTGAAAATCGTGAGGAACTCTGGCGTCACTTAAAAGTCGAGAGAAACTTCATCGTCACTTAGTGGTCGGGCGGAACTCTGGCTTCACTTGAAAGTCAGGTAGAACTTCAACGTCATTTAAAAGTCAGGCGGAACTCCGACCTCACTTTAAAGTCAGGCGGAACTCCGGCCTCACTTAAAAGCCAGGCGGAACTCCAGCCTCACTTGAAAGTCAGGCGGAAATCCGGCGATGGTCGAGGAGGAGCTTCTTCCCTCCTCTTCCTCTCTTCTCCTCTTCTCTTCTTCTTACTTGGGTCCTCTCTTAAGAGAAATGAGGGGCTATTTATAGTTTTCTAAGAGTGGCATGACCCATAAATACGAGGAGGATCAAGGGCAAATGGGGAGTGGTTTGAATGGACGGCCGATATTGAATCCCTTAATCGTGGACAGTTCGTCAGACATTTAAAATTCTTAATGATATCGGAATTCGGTGATCTTGGGCTCGTTGGATTCATCTCGTCGAGCCACTCAATTGGAATATAAGCGCGTCATATTTGGAAACTATTTTGTAATCCGAATTATGGACTGATTCTTCCAAATGTGCTTGGGGTCATTGATTTGGACCAATTTGAGCTTGGATTGGGTTGAATTTGATGTCGTTGAGTTTGTATTTCCGAGACGCTCAGTTCAACTATAAGTTTGCTGAAATCGGAGTTGAGATGGTCTCCGAATTAATGTTTGAAGTTTCCAACTTGATTTTGTCTCAAGATTCGTGCCCGATCAAGGTAATTTTTTGATGATATATCAAAGAGAAAGGAGGAGCTTTCATGCATGTAAGAAAGGATTTCAGGAGAATGTCGGGCTGGCTGTGCCCGCACTTTAAACAGATAGGGAAAGAAGAAGAAAAAGCATATCTAGTTATTGTATTATATTATTACTCGTTTATAGATTTCTTGTACTCTTAAAAATTGTGTTGAATACCTTATAATAAAAGCTTTAATATGGTAGTGGGATGAGAATTTATGAATGCCTATCCATGGTCCCTTCATCTCCTTTTACTTTGATTTATTAACCAAAGATATGTGTAAGTATATCCTTTATGCGTATTATTCAGAATCACTTATTTCATTATTAACAAATAATCCAAATCAAAAAAGCATAATATTATAGTGCAAAATGTTGGCCATTAAACGAGAAACATAATATTAAGTTAAGTGTTGAAGAGATGAGGATGCTCAGATGGATGAGTGGTTGTACTCGTAGAGACAATATACAAAATGAGAATATATGTGAAAATGTTGAAGTTTTTTCAGTGGAAGATAAGATTAGAGAGAATTTACTTAGATGATTTTGTCGCAAAAAATGGTGGCCTTCCGACGACTCGATTAGGAAAGTAGATGTATTCGATTTGACTAATGTTAAGAAAGGAAAAGGTATACCTAAATAGACTTGGTTAGAAAATATTAAAAATGGCATTTCTTTATTAAATTTAAATGAAAAATTAGCTCTTAATATGACACAATGGACAAAATGGATTCATGTAGCTGACCCCAGGCAGTGGGATTAAGGTTTGTTGTTGTTATTACATGAAAATTAATGTATTATGCAAATCCATTTGTCTTAGGTAGAATATAAATTTAGTCCTAATTATATAAAAATTATGCTGATCAAGGCTTTATTTGAGACACATTTCTTATTGTTTTTTTTATTTTTTAGATTCCAATCATAATTTATCTTTGGCCATTATTTTTTCACTGTATTTAGAATTTTTTTTGTGCTAGAAAGCTACTTTCTACAGAGCTTCTAAAAAAGTTAATTCATTCACATCGACGTTATAACCACTTTTATAAAAACCTACAATCAACCTAAACAGACCTTAAGTATAACTCAGACTCCTAAAAAGATGAAATATAGTGTAGCATTATATTTTTACTTTTTTAGTATAACCTTTCATGTAGTTCTCAAAGTCCTATAAATTAAAGTGATGAACAATAATTTGGGACTTTTGGCTTATTAATGTGTTAGTCTAAGATTTATAGTTTTCTTGAGTATTCTACAGATTATGTCTTCCTCTCTAGCATTATTCTCCACTCTAGATTCTCATATAGGTTCTAGCTCCCTCGCTCACTAGATTGGCTTGCCATTAAGATCGGATGTTATTTGTGGCCAAAGTTGAATTCAACAGAAAGGAGGATCTTTCATGCATGTAAGAAAGGATTTCAGGATAATGGCGGACAAGCAGTGCCAGCACTTTAAAGAGATTGGGAAAGGAGGAGAAAAAGCATATATAGTGGTTGTATTATCTTATTACTTGTTTGTTTATATATTTCTTATACTCCTAAAAATTTGGTTGAATACCTTTTAATAAAAAGCTTTAATATGGTAATGGAAAGAGAATAAATGAATGCCTATCCATTCCCCGTTAATCTCCTTTAACTTTGATTAATTAACCAAATATATGTGTTAAGTATATCTTTTATAAGTATTATTCACTATCACTTTTTTCATTATTAAAAAACAATCCAAATTCAAAAAGTATAATATTATAGTGCAGAATGTTGATCATTAAAAGAGAAGCCTAATATTAAGTTAAGTGTTTGAAGAGATGAGGATGCTCAAGTGGATGAGTGGTGGTATTCGTAGAGACTTGATACAAAATGAGAATATAAGTAAAAAGGTTGAAGTTACTCTAGTGGAAGATAAGATTAGAGAGAGTCGTCTTAGATAGTTTGGTCACATAAAATGACAGCCTTCCAATGACTCGATTAGGAATGTAGATGTATTAGATTTGACTTATGTTAAGAAATGTAATGACATACCTAAAAGGACTTGGTTAGAAAATATTAAAATGTCATATATTTATTAGATTTAAATTTGAATTTATCTATTAACATGACACAATGAAGAAAAAGGATTCATGTTGGCAACCCTAAATAGTGAGATTAAGACTTGTTGTTGTTATTACATGAAAATTAATATACTACGCAAATTGATTTGTCTTAAGCAGAATATAAATTTAGTCCTAATTAATTAAAAATTATGTTGATATGAGCATTATTTGGACAGCTTTCTTATTGTTTTATTTTTCAAATAACAATCACAATTTCAGTTTGACCATTAATTTTTCACAGTATTTAGAAATTTTTTTGTACTAAAAAACTACTTTCTACATAGCTTTTAAAAAAGTTATTTCCTCTCCATTGTCTTTATAACTACATTTACAAAAATCTACAACCGTCTCAAACAGACCTTAAGTATAACTTAGACTCATAAAAATATGAAATATAGTGAAGTATGAAATATATTAAAATTTTGATCCATCTTCATTTTATACAATTATAATTTTTTCTTCTTATCAACATAAGTTTTCTACTAATGAATATACATCGAATACATATTTGTTCTTAGGAGATTGCATATCCTTTATTAACACTTTTGCCTATTTTTTACACTACAAAAAGATTGTCAATTACCGGCGGCTTTTTCCGGTAAGAACGTCGGCCGAAGATAGGGTGTCGGCGGCCGGATTCTTGCAGAGGCAGTCGGAGGTGATCGCGAGCGCGGCCTTTTGGAGGAAAAGGATACGAGAACAAATGAGGAGGAATGGTCGGATTGGCTAATTTTAACTCAATTTCCAATAGTTATCCGGTGGTTTTGACCGCTAGAGAAAAAAAAAAAAAAAAACTTAACACTCGCGGCTAAGTGGCCGATAAAGGCGACGTGAAAAGAGCAAAATCGGTGGCCTACCCGGGGGTTATTTTATCGCCAGCATTTTCGGCGGTTTATTATTAAACACCGTTGGGTAAACTGCTAGTTTAATTGCCAGTAATTCTTATTTGACCGTCGATAAATGCTGATTTTCCTGTAGTGTTACTTAAAAAATACCAAACATAATATTAATAGATAGATTAATTAATTAAAACAAAGTTTCACATCATTCATGTTCTGATCTTTTATTATTATTTTTCTTATAAATTTGATCGTAGTACCTTACTGGACAGTTATTAGATTTGATTGATAACCCGGTTAGAAAGTAGAGGTATTAGATTTGACTTATGTTAAGAAAGGTAGAAGAAGACCTAAGAAGACTTTGTTATAAAATATTAGAAATGATCTTTTTTTATTAGATTTAAATGAGAATTTGACTTTTAATATGACACAATGGAGAAAAAAGATTCATGTAGCCGACCCCACGTAGTAGGATAAAGGCTTGATGTTTTTGTTAGGAGTCGAAAGCCATCCTCCAAATCTCTTTATATTGAAATTTGAATCCTAAATTATTATTATTTTAGCTATCAAAACATATAAAATCAGAAACTGTAAAGCAAAATAAAGTCTTAAATTTTATAATTTAGGCTTTGTTAATTTGGGACGGCTTTATTACTACTTCTTAAAGAAAATTTCTAGCATAAAAATTTGTAATTTTAAATTTTTTTGTACTTAAAAGCTGCTTTAAAAAGCAATAAGAAAGCCGTCCCAAACATAGTCTTAAATTTCACTAATTTTGTATCTAATTTATTAAAATATTTTTAATATTAGAAGTATTTTAATTAAAATTTAGAAATTTTGTGTGGATCATGTGATACCCAAGGATGACAATACAATTATTTATTTTCCTCCAATTAATAAAATATTCTAGTATTATTTAGAAAATTATATATATATAAAAAAAAGACTCTGTGCCTAATAAAAATTTGATCAATAAACAAATATTACCAATTATGAGATTAATGGACAACAAATAATTAAACAGTAAATTGATTCTAATTAATTTAAATTCTACATTTTTTAACCAATTAAAAAATTCAAATCCATAATTTGTTAATTTTTAAGCTAATTTCGGAACTTATAAAATCAGCAAATTTATAGAACAAAAAAAGGTCTTAAATTTTGTAATTTATTTCTTCCTATTTTTTGTCTATATTTTTAATTTCATTGTAAAATTTCTCTACTATCAAATTTATTAATTAATTTGTAATTGATGATATAAATATAAACATAAGAGTTATAAAAGTGGAGAAATAACAAACCACAAAATAATTATTATGTATTAAAATCGTTTCCTTATTCAAATGTTCTGATTTAGGCTTTTTTTTTTTTTTACAGTATTTTTCTCACTTTTTTTTTAAGTAGCTTTTTAGTAAAATAAATTCTAGTTTAAATTTTTTTAACTAAAAAACAGCTTAAAGTAGGAAGAAAGCTGCTCAAACAAAGCCTTAGCCGTTGCCTTTTCCTTTTGAAGGAATTTTCTTTCTATTTAGGCTTCGTTTCGGAAGAGATTATTACATGCGGTCACCGGACTATCTAGAGGCCAATCAAGATGCGTCATGTCACACGATATACAGAGGTACACATCGCTGATACACAACATATTAGAAACATGGCACGTCCTGATTAACCTATGGACGACGTCCGGTGACCGCACGTAATAATTTGCTTGTTTGGGATGACTTTCTTATTGTTTCTTAAAGCAGTTTTTTAGTATAAGAATTTTATTTTTTGTATTATTTTTTTTAAAGAAGCATCAATATATAAGTCATCTCAAACAAAGTCTAAATAGAAAACATTTAGGTAATCTATTACCCGAAAACCCGACCCAAACCCAACACGAACCCGACCCAAAAATTTCGGGTTTGGGTTGACCCAAACCCGAAACGGGCCTGGTTCGGGTCCGAAAAATTGACCCGTTTGGAAAATCGGGTCGGGTTCGGGTTGACCCAGAAACCCGAAAATGACCCAAACTGACCCGGAATAATACATAAAACATCTGCCCGAAGGATCCCGCCCCAGCTGCCCCACGTCAATTCTGCCTGAGGTTCCGCGTCGGCTCGTCACGCACTCAACCACGTCCCGCATCAAGCCCTCGCGCTCGCCCTGCGTGGCTGCGCTCTCCCCCGCGTTCGGACTCCTGCGTCGCTCCCTCGCCCTCGCCCTCGCCCTCTCGCACGCCCCTGTCCCAACCGCACCCTCGCGCAAGCCCCAGTTCCCGGCCGCACCCTCGCGGCCTCGCCCTCACCTCGCGCGCGCTCCGCTTCCCGCGTCGAGCCCGCATCGAGCGACCAGTTCTGAAACTCGCCCTCGCGGCCGCGCCCCTCACCTCGCGGGTCGGGTTGACACGAACCCGAAGTCGGGTTCGGGTCTAGAAAATTGACCCGTTTACAAATATGGGTCGGGTCGACCCGAACCAGAATAGTGTCGGGTCAATTTCGGGTTCAACCCGAACCCGACCCGTGACCCGAAATTGACTCCCCTACCTATAAACTCTCGTCAATCTTCTTGAAGGAAGATATTAAATCATGGATTGTTTTATATGAACTTGTAATCATGGAAGGAAGAATGGATGTATGCCATCACTTATGCTACTATACAAAGGTTGGTTAACCATTGATGAATAATTAAAAAAAAAAAAAAAGATTAAAAAAAAAACATTGATGAATAATTCTTGCATATGAATTACAGGTCCCAACAATCATAACTTTATAACAATTTATATATATGCTATGTTGTATATGGGGTGTGAGAAGTCCCAATTCTCATATATGCATACAAATCAGAGCCCTGCATTGGGTGCTTATACCCACACCCACCCACGTACCCACCCATACCCAATGGGCATGGGTGGGTATGGGTACGCCCATGACTTCGTGGGTGGGTATGGGCGAGTACTCAACAACAGCGGACAAACTAATTTACATTACTAATTACCATATGCATGCAGTATATTACAGTAATCCTTACTACGCAGTGCGCAACACTGAACCGCATCATGACTACGATAAATTTTGATATGTGGCTTCGTTTGTAGTTGGCAAAAAACTCAGGGCCATTAATCCGTGGCAGACTGCATTCAAGAAGCGTGAAAAGTGGGTGGGTGTGGGTGGGTATGACATCCCGAAAGTCACCATAGGTGGGCATGGGTGGGCAAAGCCCGCTAGCGCAGAGCGTGGGTACCCAATGGGTACCCAACCAAGACCCCGTGTAGGGCTCTGATACAAATTCAATTATTGTAGTTAGACATACTCAATCAATTATTAGGTCCTTTCACTGGATGTAGAAAAAGGTTCGGTTTTAGGCAAAAATAGGCAAAAAAGTGCAAATACCGAGTTTTTTGAAAAACTCGGTATTTTTTCAAAAAACTCGGTATTTACACTATTTTAGGCAAAACCGAACCTTCCTCTAGGTCCTTGCACCGGACCAAATAAAAGTTCCAATGCAATTCAGGATTAATTAGCTACTCCATCCTACCTATAATTACAAGTCACAATTCTCACCCGTATAACTCCTAGCAATTTCCTGACAAAACTAGACTTTTTGAGGAATCTAACCCCTTATAAGTCTCAATAGATATAATTTAATCAGATATGCATATATATCATCACATTATAGTATTTAAAAAGTAATTGAGCATATATCAGAATTATAGTATTGTATAACGACAAACAACAAAAAAATTTACTAGGCAAAAATGCATATTTTCAAAAAATTGCTAAATTATAAGGTATTATATAAAAGGATATTTTAATACATTTATTGTACTACACCATTATTTTTAACATTTAAATGTTTTTTATTCAATAAAAATCCCATAAATTTTAAAACCCCTGCTATAAATTTTCAGAAAATATTCAAAATGTGCATAAACGTAATCTCTATAATATAAAAAAATTACATTGTGAAAGTTTTATCGGTGCAAACTTATTCGTGTTTTTGCTAACGAAAAAAATTTTTGATAGGAAAATTAGTTAAAAATTGCATATTTTTTAAAATTGCGATGGGTATAATGTGACTTACCTCAAGATGAACAAATTTTTCAATTGGACCGACGAACAAAAATGGCACGAAGTCGCCCAAAATCATATTTTAAATTTCTCTCCTCTATTTTCTTCCTAAAATCCTAAATTCGCTCTGTTTGGAAAAAAAACCGAAATGGCATAAAAATGACAATTAATAATAAGCCATTGCTTTTAGATATTTTTTTATAATAAAATATTCAAAAAATATAAATATGATTATTTAATTATTCTTTTTTAGATCCAAATAAATTTTTATCTTCAAAACTAGGGATTCAAAAATTATAAAAAAAATTTATAAATTAGTTAACCATGTTTAAAATATAATGATGAAATTGGTTTGTAAAATAGACATCTAACGGTCTCAAAATTCTCACAACTGCTAATTTCTTTAGAAATTTTATTATTGCCAAAATTATGAAAAATATTAGGATAATTATATCACAACACTATAAATATTCCGGAGAAGACCATTTATAATTTGGACTTATAATGACTTCTAAAAGAATTATTGATTATTCTAGGTCAAAAAAAAATCTTTTAAAAAAAAAAATATTTAAAGGGTTTCACAATCTAACTACCTTAAGAAAAATATCGTCTTAGACATTCTAATTAAACATGTATACAACTACATATTATCAGATTCTTTCTCCCAAGCAGCCTCTCTAACGGCCATGCGCTTTCATTGTACCTTAAATATATAAATTTGTTTGCTTCCCAATTTTCTCACATTATATGTTAAAATCCTTTTGGGTTATTCCCTATATCATAAATTCAAGAAAAATGAAGCAATCGATACCCAAATTGAGATTTCAACCTTTATCTGATCAAAAGGATCTTTGTTGTAGTATATAATCCGCAAAGGCTAACCAATCACATGTTCATATCCCACTTATGTTAAAGTCAAAAGAGTCCTACATTTCCTACCGTATAGAGCTTCATAAGGAGATATACTTATGCTTGACATATAATTATTGTTATATGTAAAATCTATCAACAAAATATGATCCTCCCAACGACCTAAAAAATACCTAAAAAATTTAAAACACAGTCTCAATAGATCCTCAAGTACCAAAATAATCCTTTTAGATTTTCCGCCAGTCTGTGTATGAAAAGATATATTAAAGTGCAACTTCATACCAAGACCCTGCTGAATTCCTCTCCAGAATCTAGAGGTAAATCTGCTTTTATGATCAGATACAATCACCTTCGGCACACCGTCCAACTTGATAATATCTTTAACATAGATCTATGCTAACTTTTCCACTGGATTTGTCCATCGAATCAGAATAAAATGAGTAGATTGTGTCAGCTGGTAGACAGTAACAACTCAAATATCATCATGCCCCTACCTCGATCTGGCAAAATGCATAACAAAATCAATTATTACCTCATCCCATTTCCACTATGGAATAGGAAATGACTGTAAAAGACCCTCTTGGTCTTTGATGCTCTTCCTTCATTAGTTGACAGGCCTCACACTTCGATACAAACTCGTCTATGTCCTTCTTCAATCCAAGCCACTAGAGCACACCCTTCAAATTTTCGTACATCTTGCTAGAATAATATAGCCTGAATAATGAGCCTAAGGGGTGTCAATTTGGGTCAACGGGTAGGCTTCGGGTCTAACCCGCACTGACCCGAGTGTAAACAGGTTGACCCGAACCCGACCCATTTAGTTAAACAACTCAGGTTATACAAACCGGAGCCAACTCGAGCGAGTTTACGGGTTGACCTGACCCAACCCATTTAGTTAAACAGCGAATATTTAAATTAACATAAAGCAGACTAGCAGAGAAGAAGATATTAATCAAAATAATGAAATAAAAAGACACCAACGGTCCAACAGCATGCTTAACAACATAAAGCAGTGAAGAATAATGTCTCCAAAGCCCATCAACTATTCACTGAGTAATTCAAATTGTTTCAAAATAGTAACCCATTACCCATAGAGTGCTCATCATACAAATGACATAAATTAGAACACTAGAACAATGTCTCAAATGGTTAAGATGCTAAGTTCACTGAGTCATTCATAACTCCCGTTTGGTTTCCGTCGAAATTCAAACCCATTATATCATCTGTCACCGCATCAAGCTCTGGGTCTTTTGCATCTATTACAAAAGCAACAATATTAATTTGTTATCATTTACACTTCTAGTTATATACTAAAATTCAAAAAATATATATATATTTAATAATGATAATTTATTACCTTGCTCACTATACAACCAATCTTTTGTGAATACCAATGCTTCCACAATATCATGTTTCAATGCACTTCGATATTGGTCGAGAACTCGACCACTATTGCTAAAAGCACTTTCAGATGCCACAGTGGAAATTGATATGCACAAAACATCACAAGCCATTATTGAGAACAGAGGAAATCTGAACTGATTAACTTTCCAATACTCAAAATATATAACTCACAATTCCTATCCAACTTAGGATCATCCAAGTAACTTTCAAGCTCTGACTTCCCAGGCATTGTTACTTCTACTTGAAAAGAATCATAATCTTGTGCAAAATATCAAATATCTTAAGGTTTCTGTTAATTTGTTGATGTAGTAAAAGAGAAAATGTTAAAAGGAAAAGTAGAACACTAGAACCTAAAGGAATTATGATTTAATAATTGTTATAGAATTAGTAGTTGAAAAACTCCTTTGTGGTAAAGATTGGGATGTTTGAGATTCAAGGGTTGAGACTCCCTCATTTGTTGTTGCGTAGTTAGAAAACAAAATATCTAACTTATCCTTAACTTTGTCAAGACCATATAATCCCCCTCATATAGTTTCTTTTAACACCACTCAACAAAGTTAAATTTATATATTGGGTCAAGAATTACAGCTATTGCTAAAATAATACTGAAGTTTGACCAGTACTTCTCAAATTTGGCAATCATGTCAAAAGTCATTCTTCTTATATACTCCAGCCCACAAGATATTTCATACTTCAACATGGCATACACAGTAGACATACATGGAAAATACATATTTGTAGTAGGGTCTTTGGATCCAGAAATAGAATTAGTGATTTCATAGAAGGGTGCCAAAAACTTGCAAATGTTCATCATTTTTCCCACTCATAATTTGTAAGGAAGCATTTGTAGTTGGACTCACCCAACTCTAAATTGATAAAAGCACAACTAAAGTAAATTGTATTGTCCAACATAACAAAAGTTGAATTCCATCTAGTTGGTATGTCTTTCCTCAGGCCTTTGTTATCTTCAAGAAAACTTTGCCTCACACATTCAAAAAACTTCTGTTTTCTTAATTGAGAACCCTTCACATATTTAATACACGCACCTTCATAACAGATGAATCAATTTCTTTCAAACCTTCATACATAGTAAGATTTATTATATGTGTACAACACCTGATATGAAAAATTTGATCATTGCATAGAAGACCATTTTTCAAATTCAAATGGTTCCATAGAAAATCAACGGAAACAGCATTTGCAGAAGCATTGTCTAAACTGATGCTGAAAAGCTTGCTATCAAGTTTCCATTCAACCAAAAATTGTTGAAGTTTTTCAAACAAATGCTAGTCCATCATGTGGAGGTGGCATAAAACAAAAATTTATCATTTTTTCTGCAACCTCCAATTATTATCAATAAAATGTGCAGTCAAACAAATAAAATCATCTGTGTTGATGGAAGTTCATAAATCAGAAGTTAAAGATACTCTACCCTTACAATTACATAAAAGGGCTTGGATTTGAACTTTTTTCTTAATAAACATCTTCTTGCAATCATTTATTGTCGTATTTCTAGAAACAAATTGCAAATAAGGGCATCAATAACGAAGTAATGTTCTAACACCTGCCCACTCCACACACTAAAATGGTAAATCATGCATAACTATGCATACAGTAAATAAGCTACGAAATTCTTAATTATCAAATATATTTTCAATCATCGAAATAGATGTGCTTGAGTTACTTTGAAGTATAAGTTGACCAATATCATGAGAGTTCTTTTTCTTACATTTCTGCAGGTGGCGTCTCAAATTTCTTGTACCATTTTTACTATCACATAAGTATGTTACATCATATTTCTTACATTTGCAACGATATTTGCCATCATTTGCAAGTGACAACATTTCAAAATGCCCCATACCGTAGAAGTCAACCTCCTTTTCTTTTAATGAACACTTCCCTTATCTCTTATTGTGTTAGGATTGTTCAACTCATCACTATCACATTCCACTTCATTATCAGTAGAAACATGCTCATTATGATCAGAAGGATTACTCGCAACAAATGCTTTAAAATCTTGCATCTTAAAAAAATATAAAATTGTACTCATAATATTAACGACATGCATCAACATATCAAATAGACATCATCACTATAACATAAATGTAAAATTTCATCCTATTCTTCATATTACATAACAATATAACATGATAACACTACATGTCTACATAACTATCTACAAAACATCAACAACATGCATCAACTTTTTCTATTTTTTGCAACATAGCATCATAACAGGCTTCAAGCAGGCGGCAGCAAGCCGCCAACTCCAAGAGGCCCAAGCGGCCAAGCCCTAAACTCAACAGCAAGAGGAAAAATGCAATAACACAACACTAAACTATACTCTAATAGTGTAACATAACAGCAACAATGCAACATTACAAAACAACAAGCCCTAATCCAACATTCCAACCCGTGTAGGTGTGCGGCATAGCAGGCTAGCAACAAGAAGCTCGATTTGTCGGTCATACACTCATAACTCATAAGGAAGAACTAATAAGGAAGCAGTATAGTATGGAAACACTGTCACACCGACACTCTGACACCGACCAAATTAGGGAAAAATGAAAAAACAAATCCTCCATAAAAAATAAAGAAATCTAAAATAGAAATCGAAACCACCGACCACTATCATACCGACGATCCAAAAAATAAGAGTTATTGAAGATATTACCAACCATTGCAAGTCACAACCGAGAAATGGAGAGATGAAGAGGATTCAAGGAAGAATTCAGAAGCCAAACGATTCAGATTCACCATAATCGAGAGGTCAAGACTCGTGAGAAGATATCAAGAAGTGAAGAAACCTCCAGCTCCTCCATGGCTCCACCCTAGTGTGCCAGAGCGAGGAGTAATGAAACCATAAAACGGGAATACCGAAATCTCGATGCCTCGAACCATCAAACTTGCGACTTATAATATTAACACCATTATAAGCTTTGAGGGTTATTCGGGTCGACCCGCAGGTTGACGAGTTAACCCGAACCCGACTCGAAATATAAATGAGTCTAAACATTAGACTCGAACCCGACCCGTTTCTTTCACGGGTTGACCCAAACCCAGATTTTTCGTGTCGGGTTCGGGTCGGGTTTCATGTCGTGTCAGAAATTGACACCCCTAATGAGCCTCATGTAAAATCTCTGGCCTTAGATCACCAAAAATAGGAATCCAAAGTCTATCCTTGCAAAAAATAATACAAGAATAAAAAACTCGTAGTTCAAATTTTTTACCAGATCTTATTTGATCATTCAACTTTAGATATTCTGCATCTACTTTTTTATCTTCCTGAATTTTTTCTTCAAAAGAAGGCTAAATGATCATCTGAGTCACCATACCAAAATCTCAATCAATAAAAGAAATCACCTACAACTATATTCTCTCCATATCTTGTATGACCTGCATTATTGACCCCTATATACTAAGCCACACGCAAAACGAGCAAAAATTGGTGATTTAGGCAACACGCTCATTGGTGTAACACATCACTTGAATGGTAAAATGACCTTCAATTGCCAAATGTTCTGTGACTTTGCGATTAGGACATCAGATTCTTCTAGGTTGAGACCCCTTGCAGTCAAATCAGATGAGATCGATACAAATGGACAACCAATACCCAAAATTGATGAAGATTGATACCCAAATTACTATTTATTGAAAAATTGACTTCACCGTTGTGTTCGAAATGTGATCAATACTATAAATTGACTGTCAATTTATTTAAATGAGGTTGAACACACAAATTAAGGCGGTCCCAAAAAAATAATACAAATTTCGAGGAAAATTACATGCGACATTGACCAAATGACATCCAATCGTGAAACGGACTTTATCATTACGATTGGAACATTGGCAATACCCGAAGTGCATTGTCAATTTATCCAATTTTGACTATTCTACGAAATTAACATGCAAAACGGAGCAATTGGTACGTAAATTGAGAAAATAACACACAAACCATGATGATTTTGACTTGACTAATGAAGTTCTATCATTTTTGAATTAATGCAACATTGACATATCACTAATATAGTTTTTGGTTTAACTAAATTTCAATAAAATCAATCCCCAAATAGAGAAAAAGTGTCAATCCATTAAATGCTTACCTCGTTCTGTCGAAATCCTTCTCAGATATCCCGTAAATCCCGCTGCTGTAGCCGTTCCGGTCTTCTCCCGTTAGATCCATGACACGATTTTTCCTTATTCTAGCTTTTTGTATGTCATTCAGAAGAGGTTAAACAAAACCTTGTTGGTTTCTTCAGCTACAAATATGAATCCTGTCTCTATTTTCTTTGTCGGAAGACTCATCAAGCCGTTGCAAGCAAGCCTTCCTCCCTTGCCTAACCCATCTACAGCAAGAAGCCCTCCAATTCTTCACGCCAAAGCCACAATAGAGCAGGATTTTCCCTTCTTCTCTACAGATCCCCTCAAGTTCTTCTCACTCAATCAAGACCTCCAATCTCTGCGACCACTACAAGGTTGGCCGCAAGCTAGGTCAGGGGAAATTCGGCACTAAATTCTTCTGTGTCGACAAGTCCGACGACAAAGAGTACGCCTGCAAGTCCATTCCTTAGTGGAAGCTCCTTTATAGAGAAGACTATGAAGACGTTTTGCACAAGATCCTGATCATGCACCCTTTATTCGAGCATCCCCATGTAGTAAATATCAAAGGTACCTATGAAGATACGCTTTTGTACATTTGGCAATGGAGTTGTGTAGAGGCGGAGAGTGTCTGATAGGATCATACAGAAGGGGCATTACAGCGAGAGGAAAGGGTGTAGCTCATCAAGACTATGGATGCCTTGTGGAGGCTTGTCACTCCCTTGGTGTGATGCACCAGGATCTCAAGCTGGAAAACTTCTTATTTTCTAGCACCGATGAGGATGCGCTGCTCAAAGCTACATATTTTGGTCTCTTACTATTCTACAAGGCAGGTAAAATGTTTTCCAATTTAGTGGGGGAGTCCTAACCATGTTTCCCCTGAAGTATTGCTTAAATGCTACGGTACAGAAGCATATATCTGTAGTGTTAGAGTGATCTTGTATATTTTGTTAAATGCGGTTCGACCATTGTGGGCAGAAATAGGAGCGGGGATCTTCACATACATTTTAGAATGGCCATTGGATTTTGAATCTAAACCATGGCCCAGCATATCCGATAGTGCTAAAAAAATTTATAAAATAAATGCTGAATCAAGATCCAAAACTAAGGTTTACAGCTCACTAAGTTCGATGTGTCCAAGAGTGCCGGGTTCTGATATTAATGAGAATCAGGAAGTTAAACAGGTTTTGAAAACACAAATAAGCGTGCAAAGAATACTATATGAGCATGTCGAGGTTTAGAAGCATATCAAGATTCAAATGGAAGCCTATCACAACTAAATAGATTCCTTATTGGAGAAGGCTTGCAAGATTGCATCTGAGCAAATTTCTTCAGGTGGTCTTAATGGATAGTCAGTCATTGATGGCCAGTTCTGAAGCATAACCATGGTAGACTGTTGCTAGGTGAAATTTTGATTTCATCTCAGGGAAGAATGTTGCCTTCACTGTTATTAGATATAAGTGTGTCTGTATATATATATACACACACACACTTCGCAAAAAAAAGGAAGAGACAAAAAAAGAAGAGAAAGAAGGTTTAAAAAAAAAGAGATGTGACAAAAATAGAAGAAAAAGAGGTAATAAAAAAGTGTGTATTTTTGTGAAGTTTTGCAAATCAGAGTCGCTGTCACCACGAAGCCCGCAAATGTATAAAAATTTCAAACTTAGATTCCCGCTCTCGGAGTTTATGGCAGACTGAAAAACCCCTTATACACGCTCTTGTAGCACGGTAGGAAGAAACTCGGTGTGACACCTACGACGAGGTAGGTAATCACCTAAAATTTCATTTTCGGCGTGTGCGGCGGACCGCAAAACCCCCTATATGTGCTTTCATAGCACAATAGGAGGGAACCCAGTGCGATGCATACGATGAGGTGGGTAAGCCCTATACACGCCTTTGTAGTATGGTGGGGAGTCCCTAAGTACCTGTACATGCCTTTGTGACATGGTAGGGAAAGCCACCCATGCTTTCATGCAGATACTTTGGAGCCCTCTTACACGCTCTTGCAGCATGGTGGGATTGAAGATGTACGGCCTCAGTGTCCTTTTACACCTACCATACATGCTCTAGTAGCATGGTGGGATGCCCATTTTCCCATAGTTTCCCCTAAACGGTGGAGACGTCGGGAGGCTATCAAAATTTTCAGTGAATCGAGGACAAAACTTGGACAAACAAATGACAAATTTTGGATAGCAGGGAACCGAACTTAACATTAAATGAACTAAATGCAAACTTAAATGACTAAAAATGTAAACTTGATTCAAACTTGAGTAAAATGAATTTCAATTGAGCGAGACTCCAGTTGGCATGAACTTGAATATGACTAATATTTTAACCCGACTTGGACAGCAGGGGACTTGAATTCGATATTGAACTTGAACACAACCAAAAGAACTTGCAACCTGACTACCAAAGGCTTGTACTCGAATCTGGTTGTGATTTAAAATGAACATGAACTCAATTTGAGCATAATTAAGATGAATAAATTACAAGAATTTGAATTTAAGGGAGCTTGATTTGAGCTCAAATGAACAATAATAAAAGGCTTAAATTGGAACTAACATTGGATTTGAATTTAAATGAACGACAAAGGATGGAACTTAAGGAAGTACGCATGGAACGAAACTTCAATTGGACATCTAAAATGAAAGTGCAATCAAATAGCAAATTCTCATTTGTGATATGCAAGCATTAATTGACAATCATGTCTGCTCAATCAAGACCAAAAAGGAGGATTCATACAGAGGAGCACAACACAAATCACTAAGCAGTGGATTAGACCTTCAAACAATAAGTGCACTGTCACAGATGAACAATCCTATTCACCCAAATTAAAATCATCACTAGAGCAAAGAATGATGAAACTAAAGTGACACAAGCTATTTATTCAAGTTGATATCCATGCAATGATTGAACGAAGAATATGGCAATATTCCTACAATCAATAAAGCGAAGAAACTCAAAATTTTTATGCCGAATGGGACGTAGATATTGAATGGACAATGATCATCAGGAGGAGCATTCTGAAGTCACTTTCAAAGGCGAAAAATTTACAGTGCATGTGACATGCCATATATGAATGACAGTAAAAGATCATGTAGTAATTTACTCACAGGTAGAATGTGGAAGAGGCACAACAAATATAGCACTTGCATTTAATCCAATATAGCAAGCTCCGCAGAAATTGAAGGACAATATACAAGTGAATACACTAGTCTTCTATAATGTAGGGATATGATGCACATTGAATGTGACAAGACTCTACAGTTCATATGTAAGAAAGAACCATGAATTCACTACAGATTTGGGTACCTAAAAACATTTGTATGAGTATCTACGAGCATTAATGAGATTCGTTAGTGCACTACAATCTACCTGCAAAAATCAATAAGTAGTGCACGACAGTCTTCATTTATGTTATGGACAAATGATTGTGGTGTTACGCAACGCCACCGAATATGCAACACTCATACAAGCAGACAGTAGGTGTCTACAGGCTTTTACATAGAGCATTGGGGCACACCCGGATACTGATCATTCAAATGACAATTGCTACACAACTGAAATATTCCAAAAATATTCCCCCCACATGCACTATAATTTGTATGGACATAAACAAAAAAATTCATGTATAATCATATACCCGTATGGGCCCTGGCGAGCGTATTTTGAATACACATGTGACGTCTAGGGATGCAACGCTGATCAATAAATGAACCCAAGTTCGAGCCCGCTCCTTCAACATGGACAGATAAGAGTCGACACGACTCGAACTATCAGACAAATATATGATCAAGATGTTGACTGGAATATCGTTTTTATATGTTCATATAAGGCTTTCAAGATCTATGATAAAAGAATTTCATCAACAAAAATATAAAGCTTACAAAACCCAATCCTATGTCGGCAAGTCGACAGAGTCGACAAGGTTCAATCCATAAATAAGAATTCCCTGTAATTACCCCGATGATGGCCGTGTTGAAAGCAGATCTCAACCAAAGGGGTTAATTCCAAATATTTCAAAAATGTTATTCCAAATACACAAAAATTCAAAATTTCAAAAAATCATTCAAATCTAGAATATTCAAAATTGAAATAATCAATCTAATCACTTAAAGTAAAATCTATCCACCCTCCACAATAGTTTATCAAGGTGAACAAATTGAAATTTACTTCAGCTCATATTGAGCTAATATCTAGTCGAAAAAATCACTAGGATACATTCTTAAATAATCTCCTGTCAGTAAAGACGTGGTATGCATCCTCTAATCGATAGTTTTTCTACCAAATAGTACTACATGTAAACAGTTATGACTCGGAGCTCTCTAAACCGAGCGATTCTGTTGCCAAATGGCACATCCAAATTATGGTTATTGCCAGAGCCAATATGTTCTTTAATGGCATCAAATCCTTGAGATATGAATCAAAAGGATATAATCGATAAGGCACAAAGCCCTCTATCAACTAAGGTTGATTCAAATTTGTTCCCATAGATAAATATCGACCCTAGCTCAATAAGGTACTCTTGGACGAAGCAACCTATGACTGCTGATAAGGATCCTTTTGTCAGATCGGGTTGACTACCTGCTCTAACTAAGTAGACCAGGGACCACGATGGCTAGCCTTAATCAAAAGTTCTCTCTCATTATCAGGAGGGGTAATTAATTATAAGGGCTTGCGCCTATAGGAAACAAGAACTTAGATCATAAAGTCCTCGCAAAATGAGGGCGAAATCTCTGGATAGTGCCTTATCTACAACCTCATATGCCTTCTCAAAATTTACCCCAGAACTTAATCCGTTAAAACTCCCCCGAAAAAGTTGTGGGGGAGGTCGGGTCTAAATTGTTAGAGCCTACATGCATACATGCTAATCCAGAAGCTTCGTGCTAAGAGCGTCTACAACCACATTAGCCTTACCAGTTGATACTGAATAGTTAGATCATAGTCTTTGATTAGCTCAAGCCACATCCTTTGCCATAGATTCAGATCCTTATAAGTGAATATATACTTCAAACTCTAATGATCAGTGAAAATCTCATGCCTGACACCATACAAATAATTCCATCAAATCTTCAAAGCAAATATAACAGAAGCCAACTCTAGATTACGCATTGGACGATTCCTTTCATGTGGCTTCAACTGTTTGAAAACCATAAGCTATAACTCTATTATGTTGCATCAAAACATATCTCAAACCTCTCATTGAAGCATCACTAAATACTTGAAATCCTTCTATACCAGATAGAAGAGCCAAAATTGGAGCATAAGTAAAACAATCCTTCAATCTCTTAAAACTAGCCTCATACTTCGTTGTCCAGACAAAAACTACTAACTTCTGAGTTAATCTCATTAGAGGTGTAAAAATCTGAGAAAACCCCTTCACAAACTTCCTGTAATATCCAGTCATATCCAAGAAAATGTGTATCTCAAACACAGTTATAGGTTTCGGCCAATTAGTAACTGCTTGAACATTTTAAGGATTAATAGAAATACCAGCACTACTCACAACATGCTCGAGAAAAGCAATGCTCTTCAGTTAAAACTCACATTTAAAGAATTTGTATATAATCGATGTTGCCTCAAAGTCTCTAAAATAATCCTCAAATGTCTGGCTTGGTCTTTCTCAAAAATAGAATATATCAAAATGTCATCTATGAAAATAATCAAAACATGATCTAGAAAATCTCTGAATATTCTATTGATTAGATCCATAAAGACAGCTGGTACATTATTCACACCAACTGGCATGAACAAAAACACAGTGTCCACACTGAGTATTGAATGCTATCTTCATCACACTAGTCTCTCTCACCTTCTCCTGATTGTAACCAGGTCGTAGATCAATCTTTGAAAATATAAAAGATTTAGCAAGCGGATTGAATTGATCCTCAATCTATGGTAGTGGATACTTGTTCTTGATAGTGACTTTGTTTAACTCGCTGCAGTCAATACACATACGCATCATATCATCATTTTTCTTTATAAATAGAACAGATACTCCCCAAGGAGACACACTAGGATGAACAAATCCCTTGTCAACCAACTCCTGTAGCTGAACCTTCAACTCCTAAAGCTCCTTCGGTGTCATCCTATACAGAACTTTAGATATTGGGGTGGTACCAAAATATATATCAATATAGAACTCTAAGTCTCTATCTAGAGGTAAGCTGACTAACTCCTCAAGAGATACATCTAAAAAATCTCATACTATCGAGATACTAGAAAGAGAACTAAAATTTATACAAGAAAAACCATACAAACCTTCTTCCACAATTTATCTGCTTCCAAAGTAGAGATAAAATAGGATAAACCACCTCTGACTCTAGGGAATACAGAACTCTCACTACTCATAAAGAACATAACTCACTTCCTCAAGCAATTAATCTAAGCCCCATACTGACTCAATCAATTCATATACAAAATAACATCATATAAGATAATGGCTAATAAAATCAAACTAGATTTCTACTTATTATCCAAAATCTCAATATCATAGAAATAAAATCTATTGACTATCATCTTATCTCTAGTCGGTAAAGTAATAGAAAGAGAAACATGTAGTACAAATGAAGGCAAGTATAATAAATCAAATTAATGTTCAGAAATAAAGGAATAACTAGCTCCAAAATTGAATAAAACACGAAATGGATGCTCAGAAATATAAATCATATATATCATAATATCTAGAGCATCACGAGCCTCCTCCTAAGTCAAATTGTATGCACATGGCTAAATTGGAGATGGAACAACAGAACTACTAGGTTCTCTCTAAACACTACTAGATTGCCTCCTTGCCACTAAACCCAAAACACCAGTTCTACTTAGAAAAAGTATGGAGAGGAACTGCCCTCAATCTCCCTGCGGGTTAGATAAAGCTCTTAGATCTGGACTTAGAATGTCGGTCGAAGCTTGCATGTGGTAACTCTTCTACTCGATGCCCTATTTAATCACATTTGAAGCACTATCTAGTCATCTTGTAGGACTAACCAGAATGGCGTCAACCACAACTCTAGCACATATGCGCCCTACTAATAGAACCAGAACTGGCTATATTGTCATTAATAGAGACTATTTTAGATGATGATTATTCACTTCTTCTAGAATCTCTTATATCTTCAAAACTGGAGATTCAAAAATTATAAAAGACAAAAATCATATAAGCATGTTTAAAACACTATGGTGAAATCAGTTTGCTAAATGATCTCTTACATGCATCTATAATATGCAGAGGGTTTCAGTCCAACATGTTATTTGACATTATAATAAAAATTCAAAATGATCTCCTGTGTGCATTTATAGGATGCAAAGGTTTTCATTCAAGTGTGTTATTTAACATTATAATTACATTTTTAAAATGACCTCCTAGATACATTTGTAGAATGCAGAGGGTTTCATTTAAACATATAATTCAATATTGCATTTACATACAGATATGATATGTATGTGAAGTTGAGTGTCCTCCTGCATATATTTGCTAGATATAGAGGATTTCATTCAAGTAATATCATGAAATATTCTATCTACATATAGAAATGCCGCACACTACAACTATAAAGTGTGCAAAAAAAAAAAAATGCAAAGTGCATATGCCAATATACGTGATATATGCAGATGCATTGTATACATCTACTACATATGTATAACAGTCATATACATATTATATAAAATACATGTAAAAGTATATACCCGCATAGGCCTTGATGAGCATGTAGTAGGTATAAACGTGACGTCTAAAGATACTGCGTGGGCCAATAAATGAGTTTAGATACAAATCCAATCCTATGTTAATAAATTGACAGAGTCAATAAGGTTAAATTAACAAAAATGTAACAACCAACATAACCCAATAATGGTTCTGTTGATTAAAAATCTCAACTAGAGAGGACCTCAAATATTTAAAAATGACTCCCAAATATCCATAAAAGTTCAAAATCCTATAAAATATACTCAATGGTGTCAATATTTAAGATTGAAATAAATTATTAGAATACTTAAAGTAGGAATACTCATCCACCGTCCGCAATAATTTGTTGAGGTTGAAAAATTAAAAAATTATTTTAGCTCACAAAGAGCTAAAGTCTAGTGGAAAATATCACTATGATTCATTCTCAATCCAGCTCCTGCTAGCAAGGACATGATACGTGTCCTCTAACCGTTGGTTTCACTGCCAAATGACACCACACCTATGATGCACCGACACTTCTCCTCAAAGAAGCGTGCAGTGTCCGACACTGTATCCAACACGACACTCGTCCGACACTCCTCCGACACTTGTCGGACATGCCGAAAACATGTTCGATTAAAAAATATTAAATACAAATTGGACACGCGTGTCCGACACGTTTATCTTAAATATTTTATGAATTTTTTAAAATATAATTTCTTGTATTTTGCAAGATTTAAACTAAATTTTTTTTTTCCTATCCACAATACCAAATCAACGTCCACAATTAATACCCAATCATCGAATATTCTCATTTTAATTTTTTTTAGCAATGAAGGTATTTTCATCTCCTCTATTGGTGACTGATAAACGACATCAATGCTTGACTCTCGACATCCTAATACTAATCAGTTTAAGCATAAAATCTAGTTAAATGACTTATTATTTTCAAATTATTTTTAAAATTATACTTATTTAATTTTTATACTCTATTTTTTAAATATAAAAACTATAATACCGTGTCCAACCCGTGTCCGTGTCCTATATTTTCAATAACTGACATGTGACGTGTCCGTGTCGCCGTGTCGTGTCTATGCATCATAGCACCACACCGATGGCTTAGCCTTCAAATGGCACCATAAATAAATGATTATGACTGAGACCTGCTGAACCGGGAGGTTTTGCTGCCAAATGACACCATTATATTATGATTATGGTCATAACTCATATATTCCCCAATAACATTAAATAATTAAGTAATGAATCAATAGAATATAATTGATAGGGCGAAAATTCCTTTATTAGCTAAGGTAAATTCAAATTTACTCTCTTAAACAAATATTCACCCCATGTCTATAAGCTACCCTTGAACAAAGCAACTCATGGCTGCCAATAAGGATCCTTTTGTGAGGTTGGGTCGATCACCTCTAACAAATTAGACAAGGGGCCACGATGACCGGAGACAACATAACCACGTGATCTTGATCGGGCTCATCATCATTCTCCCACCATCTGCTTTAAGTACAAGGTTGTGAAATTTCTAATTAAAGTACATGCCACTCAGCCAAAGAAAGATAATAGAGAGTTGGCCGAAATGAGCACTAAAGACTTTTCGAGATATCTCCTCCAAACCACTGATATGACTATCAAAATCATGAGCATCAGCATGTAGGTTCCAGATCCAAGTGGTAGTATCAGGACCCTTAGTTATTGTTCTTGAGAAATGGCCGGGTCTAGCCCATTCCTCGAAACACGTTTTTATAGGATTCCTGTCTACAACAATTTTCACTTCGGGTTCCGGCTTAAAATATTAAATTCTCAAATAGCTAAATCATATTGCTATAATACACCATATACCATGTATCTATTTGACAACTAGCCTTAATCGAAAGTTCTCTCTCATTATTGGGAGGGGTAATTAACTATAGGGACTTGCAATTATAGGAAACTAAAATTCATATCATAAAGTCCTCACAAAATGAGGGCAAAATCTTTAGGTAGTGTCTTATTTAAAATGCAATATGCCTTCAAAAAATTTACCCTAAAACATACTTGATAAAACTCTCCTTGACGACCCAAACGAAAACAAAAAACAAAAAAAGAAAGGGGAGGGGTCCACGGAGAGGTCGGGGCGTGAATTTTTGGAGCTTATATACTTCATGCATCATCTAAGCACTTTTGAAATTATAAATGGGATATTATCGTATTCATAATTGCATTACTCATAACATACTATTAGAGATGTTCTGATATATAAAAAGTGCACTCACTAATATGTGATAATTGTTGTATATATTTCATTATAGTCCTGTCTACATTATTTAGATGTGAGAGTGATTCTAGCCTCACTTGCTGAAAGCCGATGTGGGAGGTTATGTTGTACTATTATGTTCTGATTTTGGCCCCACTTGCTATATGCGGGTGTGGGAAGTCAAAGTGAAGCATAAGTGAAAGTGGAGTTATAAGCAGACATCAAGATATGTGCATTATAGTCATACATTGCATAATTTAATAATTCAACGAGTCAAGTATAACTAATATTCTAAACTAAATATTAATACTTCTTGAAACCTTATATGAATTGATGAAATATAAAAGTTCAGTGCAAGTGAACCTCTAATGGCAAGTGCTCTGTGATGTATCTAAAAATTTCTATGAAGGTAATTGGGAAAGTATAAGTAATGACTTTGAAATCAAGTACATGTTGAAACCCTAAAGAATTATGTTATAATAATACTTTATTCCTTCCTTAAAAGTCATTGTATTTTTAATTAAACTTCTATTTAATCTTTTAATTTGTATGTCAATATCTATGATGAGTTATCGAAAGAAGTCTATTGAGCTGGTTATGCTCATGTTATCAATCTTTCTAATATTTCAAGGAAAGGAAAATGCCCAGTAGAGTTGAAAAAAGGGGGTAGAGGCAGATTCTTCTTCATCTGGGTTATTCAAGTAGTATTTTGTAATCTAGTTTTAAATTATTTGATGTATGGACGACTTATAAATTGGGTTATTGTGTATATTTTGATGAAATGAAATAGTTGAATTATTTTATTATTTGAATTTTATAGTGGCATTGATTAATCATGTTGAGGTTCAGCTATACTTATAGGTTTAGTGTTTAAATCCTTTCATTAGAACTTAGGGCGTTACACAAAGTTTGGGCCTTTTAAATATGGGGGAGGATTAATAAGATTATAAAAAATCTTTTATTTTAGAAATAATTTCACAATGTAAGACCACTTAAGGTAGCTTGTTTTCATTCAAAGTATAGTGGTTTTCTCTACTCAAGATTTAAATAAGAACTTAGTTAAATTTATTAGTATTTGTTATAAGCAATTTTAATATCCTTTCTCTTTCAAAAAATTACTTGAGAAGCACAATATCATCACTACACTTTATATTGAAATCTTGATAGTAATCTAATTCTAGCCAATAAACCTTCATTTCATTAAAATATTTTATTATAGAGTTATTACATTGCTTGGTTATTGAGAGCTTCATCTTCCTAATAGACATTCAATCTATTGACATATTCATTATAGAGATATTACCTTGGTTGGTTAGTACATCATTTTGATATTATATATGAGAGTTACATCTTTAACTTTTTAGTGACTTTGTTTGGCAATTTCTTAAATATCTTTTATGATAGATAGAAATATATATGATCCATTAATTTCAAGCATCATGGCGTTCATAATCATTATGTGATTATGAAAAGTGTAATGTTCATGTCTTTCACATACAAAGGATGGTCAATATGATGCTGATTATTTTTCCTTAGAGAAAGGATGTCAAATTTGAGACCACTTTATGTAGTTTCTTTCATTCAAATGATACGAGGTTTGTAGCCCTCAAAATTCTCCTTTAGTCTAATTTCATAATTCGTGATTATCAACTCTTCATAATGAAAATAGAAAAAAAAAACAAATATGACGAGGAGAATAAGAATGAAAGAGAGAATGTAATAGAAGTTAGAAAAATGATTTGAATCTTTTTTTCTTGTACCATAAAAAAGGAATTGGCTAGAAAGCTTAGACTGCTTCTTCATCACATGTGTATTTATGTATACAAATGATGCCCATAATTATTAGGAATTTATACAATTCCTACGGAGAGAAATATATAGACTTAGGCCATCACAAATGACGCCCAAATTTTTCATGCATTACACCATCACAAAATAAACTGTCATGAAGTTTTGATTTTGAATATCTAGACAAATCACAAAATTGGAGATTTACCAAGAAGACAGGTTGATTGTTGTTTCTCTTGGAAGCGCCAGCATTTTCTTCTTCCATGAGTTCATGCGAAGCAAGGTGAGCTTGCTCTTCAACTTGCTCAGGAGAAAGCTTTCTACTTGGAGGGCAAATGGCCCTCAGAATGCTGTGCTCTTGCAGAGATCGACCATATAGATCATCTTTATCTCCATGATCTCCACATCATCATCTTCTACTTGATTCATTGCGGTGGCAAATAGATTGCCGGGGTTTACTAGCCCCATTCAATAGTTTCCTTCCTTGACAACCATCATAGGTTAAGAAACTCAGAATAAGGCATTTCAAATGACTTCTCTAGTCTCTCATCAGCTTCTCTCATAGTGCCAAAACCTCCCATCTTCTCCTCCAAATTCCTGATACAGTCTTGCCTCTTAGCCAGCTCCATAAGAACTTTAATCCTTCTAAATGACACCCTGCTTGGCTTCTGCCCCATCTCAACCATTTCAATAAAACACCTCTCAGCTTCATCCAACTTCCCTAAATCACACAACAAATCAAATAAAACATCTGAAACCAACGGTAAAGATCCATATCCATTCTTCACCATATCATTCCAGAGCTCCAGTGCCAGCCCAACCTTCTCTTGTCTTCTGCACATTCTGACAAGAAACATACAGGACTGTGTGTTCGGCAAACACCCCTCTGTCCTCATCCTCTTGTATAGTTGCCATGAACTCTCTAATTCATTCGCCCAGTAGAAGCATCGAAAGAAGAGGTTATAGCTTGTTGGATTTGGTTTCAGTCCTCTACTCTCCATCTCCTCCATCAACGCGAAAGCATTGCCGAGCCTCTTCGCAATGCAGTAATTCCTTATCACCGCATTGTAGGCGGCGGCATCGGGGTGACATCCCATCTCTCTCATGTCCTTTAACACCTCCTTGGCCTTGTCTGGCTGGCCGATAAGTCCTAAGCCACCAATTATGCTAGTGTAGGTGAACACATCAGGTGAGAAATCCTTCTCACGCATTTGATCGAACACCTTGTAAGCCTTATCCAGCTCTCTGTTCTTGCAGTATACGTCGATCAAACAGTTGTAGGAAACCAAATCCGGGTTTACTCCAAGCTCAGCCATCTCTTTAAAAAACCCTTCAGCTTCTTCCGACGACTTCCAACCTGATAAAAGTATGTTGAAACTCTGGAGATTAGGCCTGAACTCAAGCTTCAAGCTGTGGTAAACATTTCTGGCATCGCTCATACTCTTCTCCTGGCACAGAGTTCTCAGCAACGCGTTGAAGCAATCGGTGTTGAATTCTGGGGCCAGTCGCCGGAACTTACGGAAGCTCTCGACGGTCTGACGTACCGAGCAGACCTTTGCGATTCGGCCTAAGACGATCTGAATCGTTCTCGTGGTGATCAAATTCCGATCTTTCTGCTTCATTTCGCGAAGAAGGTTCCACATCTCGGGAAACCTACGGCCGCGGCCGAGAATATAAAGCATGGTATCGTAAGAGAAAGGGGTGTGGGAGAAGGAGTTTTGTTTGGCGGTGAAGTTGAAGAAATCTAGGGCTTTAAGGGGGTTTCCATGGCTGAAGCGAACGCGCTTGAGGACGCAGTCGACGATGGAGTTGGAGAGCGGAATGGAGAGGGATTTGAGGGAGGTGATCATGGAGCTGAGGGAGGAGGAGTTGATGATGTGAAAGATGGCATCTTCCTCCTGTTGATGTTGTTTTGGGCTCAGTTCTTCTTTGGATTTAGAACTGGAGGAGAAGGAACGGAAAGGGAGAGTGCGGAGAGCGGTCGTTCGTCGGAGAGAGGAGTATCTGAGTCTGTGGAGCATTTTTTTTAGTCGACTATGGCTCATGAGTTTTTTTTAGAGGTTCGGGTGAAGATGGAGCTGGCTTGGGTGTTTGAGAAAAGAAACGGCCGTTTTCATTAGGAGAAATTGTTATATGCAAGTATTCGGACAAAAAAAAAATTGTTGGAATATATGAGTATACATATTTGTGGCACATATTATATATATTATATGCACAGTGTGTATACTCTTAGTTGAATGAATCTTTCCATCTGGACTCGGCACAGAATAATTTTTCTTTCTTTAGGAGTATCAAAAATATATAGACACCATACAAAAATCTAATTTAAATCCGATCCGAATTTTTTTTTTTTTTTTTGTTAGGATCCGACCATTTGAAAAAAAAGGTCGGATTTGGGTTCCCAAGTTTAACCCGTTTCCAATTTCGAGTCAAGTTCGGGTCAACCAGAAAACCCGATTGCGATCTAGATTGACTAGTGGAGCTACGTAGTTTAGGCATGAGCTGTCTGATTTACATTTAGGCTTATTCATTTATGCGCGTATTACGGTTGCTATTCATTTCTACATGTATCATCTCTTAGCTCTCAAGGCTTACCTCTTTATTTTTGCTCTCTAGTTTCATCTATTTAGGATTTCCTCTACACTCTCTAGTCTCATCGACCTCCACTCCGGAGCAATCCTCGGACCTTAGTTCCTCACTTCCTTTTACTTGTTCGTTGTGCGTTCATAAGTCATGACTAGGTTTTTTTTAGTTTTGTCATTTATGGTTTTTCTGTTTTCATTTGTTGTTGGTTGTTGCTCTGTTGAATGACCTTGTCTCACTTTTTCCTTCCAAAAGAATTCTTGTGTTGGACTTGTCAGTTTTGGTTTTTGAATTGAAGCAGTTAGGGTATACCGTTAGGGCATTATTTTTTCCCTATTTTCCTTTTGATTCTTTATAGCTTTGTATTTTTTTTGGGCTATTTAAAATATTGTGCTCATTGTTGTTGACTTGTTAGTTGTTTCCTTTATACGATTATACATGTGCTTGTGTATTCTTTTTTTACTATTCAGGTTTTATAAGTTGATTAGATGCATCACAATTGTTCTTAATTGCTTATATTTTGAATATTTAGTTAAGGTGGGACCGTGAGGGACATTGATATGTATTATCCTAGTACTCAGTTACTTATATAATCATTGATCTTTATTGGCTTCTTACTAAAACTTGATCATTATATTTCATACATGCTACACATCTGCCTTAGTGGATTGGGGGTTGGTGGGTAATGGGTGATTGTATTTCTGAAACCTATTGTAATGTTGTTATATTTCTTTTTTATCCTTTTGCATTTTGCACTTTGCACTTTGCACTAATTCGGATTCCTGTTGCACCGTGTTTACACTTTCCTGGTGCCTATTGCAATTGAAATCAGAATTGTTTGCTTTGCTGTTTTGCTTTCTTGTGTACTAGTTTGACATTTAATAAATTGTCTTTTATATTTGGCATATTTGCATTTTAAAAAGTGATTTAATTGGCTGGCTAGATGGAGGATTCAAACACCATTCCTTAGAATTTTGCTGATGATAACGAACAAGTGTGTAGTGGTGATAATGTGGTAGAGCCATTTAATGATGCATGTAATGATGGTTCAAAAATTGTTAACAAGTGTATATGGATGACTTCACTAGTTTGGGGTCATTTTGTGATATTATCTAATGTTAAAGATGGTAAACAAATGTATAAATGTAAGAAATGTGGTGCACAATATCTATGTAATAACAAAAATGTCACTATTAATTTAAGGCACCAATTGTAAAATTGCAAGAGAAGAGATGCGTGATATAGGTCGGCTCATATTGCAAACCCACTCTATATCATCTATTTCTATGGCTAATTGTAAGTTTAACTCGAAAGAATTTTGTGATTTATTTACTGCCTATATCATTATGCATAATTTGCCCCTCTAATGTTTTGAATGGGTTATTGTTCGAGCACTTTTGTCGTATCTTCATCGGGACTTAAAACTATTTTCAAGGACTATTGTATGGAATAATTGTAAGAAATTATTAACTAAAGAAAAATTGCATATACGGTCACAGTCATATAACTGCACTAGAAGAGTTTGTTTAACATCATATCTATGGACGTCTATAAACACGAACAGGTTTATTTGCTTAATTGTGTATTTTATTGATAATATGTAGCACCTACATAAAATGATCATAAGTTTTGCTTTCATGCCACCCCCTCATGATGGTATAGCGCTATTTGAGAAGTTACAATCTCTTTTGCTTGATTTGAAAATAGAGTATATGCTCTTCTACCTCACTTTGGACAATGCCTTTGTAAATAATATTTTGATAGATTTCTTGAGAAATCAACTGAATTAATGTGGTGGTCTGCTATGTGAATGTGTATTTTTTCATGTTTAATGTAATGGACATATTGTTAATCTTATAGTTCATGAGGGATCGAAGGAGATTGATGGTTCAATCTAAAAAAATTAGAGAGGTATGTGAAGGGATCTCTAGCAAGTAAACATAAATTTCTTATTTATGTTAAATATAGTTGTCTAGATTCAAAAAGTGGTATAAAACAGGATGTTCCGATAAGATTTAACTCTACTTTCATAATGCTTGATAGTGATGTCTTATCGAATGGCTTTTTTATATCTAGAGTTGTACATTCCTATAACAATAATAACCTCTAAAAGTTCCTTCTGCAATAGTGATAGAATCCTATATCAGTATCGAAGTGCACTTAAACATGATATTATTGAGGCCATGGTTTGTGTGAAGGATTTGTTGTATGGAAAACATTTTGCAATATCATTTAACTGATTGAACTCTTCCAATAATTATTCTTTTTAGCACTGTAAATTGTAAAATGTTTAAGGGCTCAAATTTATTTCTTGTTGTAATGAATGACCTTAAACTTGAATATGTGACTGAAGATATCCTAACTTTAAATGCAAACCAACGCAAAAGAGAGCCTGGTGAAAGTTCAACCATTAGATAAATTTTTATCCTCTTGTGATTTTGGTAGCCTAGTTGACTGTTGTTGTTGATGAAATGAATTTGATTATTGGTTGTTGGGTGTTGGCTGCTGTCATATTGCAACACCGAACTAAATTTCTTATTAAAATGAGTGCTTACATCTATAGTTCATTACTTGTAGGATGTTACATACCCCCCCCCCCCCCCCCCCCCTTAATTCTGTCTGGTTAAAAATATAAATATGATATGTTGTTTGTTGAATTCAAGGTTGGAATATTTTTTTAATGCTTAAGGGCTTAAGGCTGCTAAATTTTTATATATTTTCCTGGTTGGCTATTGTTAATTTATATGTACAGGTTGTAGCCTGTTATTGTTGTTGTGTTATTTCATGTTGGGTTTTACAAATGCTTGGCTGTTAGGTTTTGGCCAGTGCCTTTTGTTGAACTTGTTAGCTACTGTTGAATTTATATTTGTTTTACTTTATTCTTGATTGGTTGTTGTTGAATTTATATATGCAGGATGTTAGAACTTAGATGTATACTCATATGGATGTTATTTTTTGGGTTGTCTATTAGCGGGTTGGTTGTGGCCTCTAATGGCTATTATTTTCAAAATTTGTACTATTTATTTGTTTACTGGTTGACTGATTGGATTTTAATAAATTTTTCTATTGGATCTTACATGTAGCCTCTTATGGCTGTTATTTTCCTGGTTGGCTATTACTGAATCTGAACTTATATCTATGTTTGTTAAATTTAAGTAATAAAAGCTTAAGAAATGCTGATAAACATGCTAAACTGAAGTGAGATCCCCTTGAGAGGAACTTTTATTAGGTCCGGTGTAAGGACGTAGAGGAACGTCGGTCGGAGGTAAAATCCCGCCAAAAACTCGATATTTGCTCGGTATTGTTAGGTATTATTTGATAATAATGAGGAATACCGCTCTGTGAAGACCAATACCGAGTTATACCGAGCAATACCGAGTTGTACCGAGTTTTTTCTAGGAAAAACTCGGTACAACTTTTGTATAACTTGTTATTGCTCCATATAACTCGGTATAACTAGGTATTGAGTCTTCACGTGATGGTATTCCTCATTATTGTTTGGTATTGCTCGGTATTTGCTCGGTATTTCTCATTTTTTTGTGCGATTTGGCCTTCGACCGGACAATCCTCTACGTCCGGTCGGAGGACGTAATAATTGTTCCCTTGAGAGACCAACTAGATACTATCTAATTAAAACAAACTCAGATACTAAATTAAGCTTAATACAAGCTGTCACCTTTGATGGTAATACAAACAAATTGTTATTCAATCACATTTAATTAGTTGTGAATGAGTTGGAGGGGTTAATCTGAGCTATTTTTTTAAGCTTCTTACTATCTCATGATTTAGAATTCTATCTATTTATCCATTTCTTTTCGAAGTTAATTCTACTTGAAGGCATATTATTCTCTAGTAGTAAATTCAAATATTTGTAATTTATGAATTGTAAATTGATTCCTATATGGCTATTAGCTATTGGGCTGAACTTTAATTGTAATTCATATTTTCAAAACTATAGGCTATAACATGTAAGGATGCTGCTATTTGATAATTTTGATTCATGGTTGGCTATAACACAAATTTTTTTAGATTAGATTTTAACTAAGTTAGTTTACAAGTTTACACTTTATAACTTTGTTAAGTTTAGTTTATTTATGGTTGGCTCTTGGTTGTAATGCAAAATAATCTATTGCTGAATTAGTGAATCTGAAATAGAAAAAATTTGGTTGTAATGCAAAACGTTTGTTAAGATTATTTAGTAAGCCACTTTCTCTCTTATCTAGGGGTGGAACCCCCTTAAGGTCAGTGAACAATTGCCCAACCCCTAAAAAAAATTATTATATGATTCTTTAGGTAATTTGTCCACATTTATCTAAAGGGTTTTTAGGCAATTTTCTTCCTATATTTTTTAAAATATTATAAATTTTAGGCAATTGCCCCTAGCAAATAGTAAATATAATCCATAATTTTATTTATTAATTTAAATTCCAAAAATATTCTTACAACCAAAATTTGTTACAGGGGCGCTAACCCTTGGACCCCCAATATATCTATGAAGCGTACAACCATCAAGGATATCAACAAATGAAGTCGATATTGATTTATATAATTTTGATATTATATAATTATATATTAAAGATATAAGGCATATTATATATATATTGTACTGATACAGAATGTGTACTGATACAAAACGAGTATGTAATTAATATACTGATATAGAATATCACTATAGTATGTGTACACTCCTATATGACTTTAATGTATTGAAATGATTTTGATAATATTTACTGATGCTTTGATTTTACCACTTTATATGATTTCTCTACTAATTGATAGTATTAATATAACATATGTTTTAGTGAGTGGATACTCATACTAATTTATTGATTTCTCCATTGTACTTCTTTACTGACTTCCATACCGCATTGTTTTATTGGTTACATACTTTAATACTATACATATGCATTTTACTATTTTTGTATTGATTCGTGATCATATTAATACTACAGTTATGATTTAGTAGCTGACATGTATATTGCTCATTTGTCATGTTTTGAGTTCAGTTATAGGATTTTGTTACTTATTGGACTATTGATCTCATTATATATGATTAAATGATTTCAAGTCAAAGCAGGGGAGTAGGAATGTGAGATTGATCAATATCTTCAGATTTAGAGTCTTGTTATTTTTGCTATTATTTTATAGTCACGACATAATAGTTATGATATGTTTGTATATATCCTAAGCAGTGTACATGATCTTTGGAAAACTAAACACAAATGTACATATATTAATATTTTGATCGATAGTTTCACTTATGTTGATATTTATTGTGATAAAAGAAATTAGGGTGCTCTGATTATTTTATATTAAAAGATTAAAAAAAAAACTTTCAAGTTAGATTACGGGGTATCACAAACTTAGTATAAGAGTAATGCTATAGGAAGAATTGATTATTATCAGAGCTGTAAAAATTGATTGTGAGTGTATAAATAAAGGTGCATTATTTTATATAAATAATTGATTGCATGTGTGAATTCTTTATATTAAACAAAATTATGTAGGTAAACAGACGAAATGGATCTGCCAGAGTTAAATATACCAAATGCGGACACTACTATCAAATAATGTTATGCACTTGGCCATAATTATAGGACAAGTGATGGGGAACACATAAAGTAAGTCAACTGGGAGCAAAGAAGAAGAGAAATATAAGCATTTACAGACATTCCATAAGCTAAAGTCTCCATTATTCAAAGGAGCTAGAAGACCTCAAGCTGCAAAAGGATGGTTACTGAGAATAGAAAAAATCTTTAACAACATATAATGTTCGGAGAGCAGAAAAGTATCATTAATTGTGTTTTTATTTGAAGGAGAGAACGAGAGATGGTGGGTTGGATGACAAAGAGAGAAATTCCAAGGTAAAAAAAATGTTGAGATCAATTTAGATGAGTTCACTATAGTATTCATGATGTGGTTTGTAAATCCTTCAGCTCGACGACAAATTTAGGAATTATTAAGTTGGAGTAGGAATACAAAACAGCGATGCAGTATGAAGCCAATTTTACTACTCTTGAATATGTATTCTTTTCACTTGATCCTTACTGCTAAAGAATACTACATATTTTTACACGTGTTGAACAGAGGAATAGACATCCACTAGTACCATAATAGATTCAAGAGTTTTGAGTTGGTGGAGCAGGCTAGACTGATAAAGATTAATTTGGCAGCACCAACATCTAGGTATGAGGTGAGCTCCATGTATAATGTCAACAGGAGTATGAGCAAAGATGAGACAAGTAGGGGTAAAGATAGATATAGTGATAAGAAATGTCGCTATAGTGGTTCGAGGGGATTTGGATCAATAGCATCTATCAACGACTACAGTGAGTGTTTTTCATTATGGTCGATGATAATCGAGTCAGTGATACTTGTTGACAAGATGATGTTTTTGTTGTGGACAATAAGGACACAAGGTAGTAAATTGTCCATAAAGGGGATTTTGAGGAATGAATGATTTTGGGGCAGGACAATCCAAATAGACTTAAGGATATAAGATTGTAGGGTCAAGAGCATATAGTGAAAAATCAACCAACAGGGCTGATGACAAAGTTGTCATTGGTAATCAGAGGGAGACTGTTGTACCACGATCAATTGCATCAACTCCAGTGATGCCATGTGTGTATAACTTATAGTATCTAGAAGACCAACAACAATTTGAAAGTTTTATTGATAAGAAATTTATTCAAATGATTGAATGTCATAGTACTTCATACAAAATTGAATGACATAAGATAAAGCAAACTATATGATTGTATGTTTTTTACGAGTTTAGATTTGAGTTTGATTTATGATCGTATGTATTGGATTTATATCGATTTTGCGTCCAAATTCTTATAGAAAATATCAAGAATGATATTTTTTTAAAGATGGGAAGATTGTAATAATATGTATTTTTAAAAATAATTGAAAATAAAAATATATATATGAAATTTGTTTGAATTGCAACATAGTGGAGAGATAGGGAGAAAGTCGGTTTTTAGCGGCCGAATTGCTTTGCTGCTTTTGTAGAAATGGCTCAGATCACTATAGGTGATTCTAATCATATTTCTGCTTTAAATAATTTTGATTATAACTATTTAATTCTCTGAGGAATTGATTTTATTACATTTTTCCAGAATTTATTAAACTATTACCACACAACTTTTTGTATTTTATCATACTGATTATTCTGGACATTTTGAATGTAATATAATTTAAATTTTATGGGATGAAATACAAGTTATTGTATTTTGTAATGTATTCACTAATTAAATACCTGATATTTTTATTGTAAGCATACTATTAATAAAATCATTGGAAATGAATGTGGGTATGTGATTGAGTAATAGCCGGTTGCTATTAATGTTACTATAGTTTGATAATAATGTGTGGAAAAAATAAATAAATAAAGACTAGTTATTCACTAATGTTGGTTGTAAATTAATTGAACTATATAAGATGGCGGGCTATCGAGTTTTTTTTAAATATTGTGGTTTGATATTATCATCTACTGATTGGGAGTTATAAAGAGATGATTACTGTGCCAATTGGAAAAGAATGATAACTCTGTTTACTGAGCCAATGAGATACTGATATGAGTTACTACTTACTAAGAAAAATACTACTTAAACCAAGACTTTTTAATTGTTCAGTAAGACTACTAAAATGCATGTTATTAATTCATTATTATTATTATTATTATTATTATTATTATTATTATTATTATTATTATTATTATTATTATACGATTTTACTGCTTTATTATTATTGTTTATTGATTTATTGACACTAATGAATTTACTGTTATGGCTAAATGATTTCGAAGCAAGAGTTTCATATTAACCAAGATCTTTCATATTGATGTTATTATTATTTTAGTTATTTTTTATACTCAAGATAGAATAGTTGTGATATAATTGTATATATATTATGAGTAGCAAGTTTGTGAAAATCAAACCGAACAACAAATCGAAAGAAAGAGAGGTTCAAGGTTCGACTAGTTTGATCGATCAAATCAGGGTCGAATTGTATGACGTAATAAATAAAAATATTATTAAAAATTAATAATATAATATAATATAGGTATATCAGCATTTAATAATATTTATAAAATTTTAAAAATATATAATAAATTTTTATACATATAAATATCATTTAAGAATAATATTTAATACAATATATAAATCTATAATATTTAAAATGTATGATCATTAATATAATATAAATAATTAAATATATAAGCATTTTAATATATATATATATATATATATATATATATATATATATATATATATATATATATATATATATATATATATATATATATATATATATATATATATATATATATATATATATATATATATATATATATATATATATAATAAGGAATGTAAATATCATTTAATAATAATATATTTATATATTTGTAATTAAATATATTTTAAGAATAATATTTAATATAATATATAAATTTATACTAATAAAGTTTTATATTATATTCATATAAAATATATGTTATAACAAATTTATAATACATAATGTCCAAATTTGTAGCCCAACTAAACCTAAATTTGAAGCTCGACTAGCTCAAATAAGCCCAAATTCACTTTCAAAACTATTCATGCAACTTTTTTAATCCCACATCATAGAAGGAGTTTAAGGATGTTGCTTTGAATCCTTTATAAAGTGTGAAGTATGCTCTTTTTGCTAAACAAATTATTTGAGTTATTTAAGATAACTTGTATATAATATGGTGAAATTAATCATCATATTTAATAAAAATATTTTAAAAAGTTAAAAGAATTTAATAAATTAAAATATATTGTTTAAAATTCAATTAAAACAAAAATACATTTTTTTTAATAAACCGATCAGTTCTTTCCAAACCATATCAGTTCAACAGTTCATCGGTTGAATCACTAGTTCAATCTAGTTTGATTCGGTCCCATGTAGAGCTAGTTATGTAAGTTTGATCGGATCGGCCACTAGACCGGTTCACGGTTGAACCAATTGAACAGACCGGTTCGATTCAGTTTTCGAAATAGTGGTAAGTAGTATACATGATTTTTTTTATATATATATATATATAATGTTTTGATCGATAGTTTCACTTTCACTGATATTTATATTGATAAAATATATATATATATATATATATATATATATATATATATATATATATATATATATATATATATATATATATATATATATATATATATATATATATATATATATATATATATATATATATCTTTGGTTGTTGTATATTAAAAGACAAAAGAATAACTCTTATAAATTAGATTCGGGGATGTCACACAAATAAACATGAGCATATAAATAATTATCGCATTCCCTTCAAAATTTGAAAATCTAAATTTGAAAATTTAAATTTAAAAAAAATATGAATATTATATTTTCACTTTATAATTGTTACTATAGCTCAAAAAAATAATAACATAGCTTTAATCATGCCAATAAATATAAAATTAAAATTCTGCTCAAGTGCTTTGATCTTTGTCCTTGGTGAGCATCTTATGACACATTAATTCCTCTTTGCCTCAAAAGGATTTTTCTCCTAACATATTTTAAATGTATTGTAATGTAGTTTGTGTGTACTAACATTTTAACATTTTAAAAAAATCATACTCCAGATGATTGAAGACTTCAAATTAGATCATATTAGAGTTCGTTATAAATGAAGTCTATATTTTTCATTTTATTGAGTCTAAGAGAGTGTAATTGTAATTGAGTAACAGATCACACACACATTGAGAGAGTGTTTAACATTTGTAATTTTTAAACTAATCGTATTGGACGATGACATTATCATACAGTACGATCTATGTTAAAAAATCAAAATTTTATGCATTCACTCCAAAACAATGATTGACATGCTACAGAGTTCGTACAGAACGAAAATAATTCCGTACAATACGAATATAACACTTATAAATTTTTCTCAAATTTAATCAACCTTACTTTAGTGACAAATGTCTAAATTGAAAAATACTCAGAACAAAAAACAAAATAAAAACACTCACAACTAAAATAAAAACAACATAAAAACAAAATCAAAACACATAAAAATATATCAAGTTTGCAGAAGATTTTATCTAAGCATTAAGATCAATCACACAATCTTGTTCTTAATGTCTTAAAAGTATCAAAGGCTAATGATTTTGTACCAAATGTCTGCAAGTTGATTTTCAATTGAAACATAATTCAATTCAATTCTCTTTTGGATATATGATCCTTAATGAAATGATGTCTTATGTTTATATGTTTGATTCTAAAATATTGAATAGGATCTTTTGAAATGCAAATGGTACTAGTGGTATCATAATAAATTAGAATTGTGCCTATTGTAAATCCTAAACCAATCAACTATTATTTCAACCAAAGAACTTGTGCCACACAACTTTCTAAAGCAATGTATTCAGCTTCAGTAGTAGATAGGGCTACGGAATTTTATTTTCTACTAGACCAAGAAACTAAAGAATTTCCTATAAATTGATAAGTTCCATATGTACTTTCGATCAACCCTACAACCTGTAAAGTCTGAATCAGAATATTCAATAATTTCAAATGAATAACTTTACTTAGGATACCAAATCCCTAAGTTTTGAGTTCCCAAAAGATATCTCAAAATCTTTTTTACTGCTATCAAATATGATTCTTTTGGATCTGATTGAAATCTAGCATACAAACAAACACTAAACATAATATCTAATCTGCTAGCTGTCAAATAAAGCAAAGATCAAATAATTCTTCTAAATTTCTTTTGATCAATAGATTTTTCTTTTTGAGTCCTTATCCAACTGAACTGAAGAATTCATTGGTGTACTAACTGGCTTATCATTATCCATTTCATACTTTTTAAGAATATCCTTAATATACTTTGATTGACTAAGAAATATTCCCTCCTCAATTTGCTTAATGCTAAAATCAAGAAAATAACTAAGATCTCTCATTAACCTCATCTCAAATTCACTACTCATTGTTTTAGAAAAATTATCATAAAAATTTTTATTAATAGATCCAAAAATGATATCATCAACATAAATATGAACAATGAGTATATCTTCTCCTAATTTTTTCAAAAAGATAGTGGTGTCCACACTTCCTTTTACAAAAAATCTATCTAATGGAAAAATATTTAACCTCTCATACCAAACCCTAGGTGTCTATTTCAATCCGTATAATATTTTTTTCAATTTAAGGTTGAGCTCCAAGCCCTCAACTTGGTAGAAACTCCATAGTTTGCAGCACAACCCGAAAACTCATTTATCCTCTTCCATCAATTTTTAAATAGTTATATTCACTTTATTATTACAATGATGTATTCCTTTATAATATTTATCATAAAAATATAAAAGTTTACACTATATCAATCTCTTTTTTATGGACATCTTTGGTGATTTGGGATTTGGGGTGCTGCATCAATGACTAAGGGACCAGAGGTACAGAGAGGAGAAAAGTTGTTTAAGCTCCATGTTTTCTCCAAGCGATTAAGCTAAATTCTTTGTTCATCTCCTTACGCCTAGATGGGATAGTTCAGATGATTGTTGGTCGTGTTTTCTAGCAGATCTATTCATTTACTGGTAGCAATCCATGATGTTGGTTAGTACTTTCCATATACTTTTGCTCTTTTTCATTTATTCTAAAACATTTTTCATTATTTTATTATCTTATATTTTAGGTCTTCCATAGATAACCTTGAAATGTGTATCCCAGATGCTATTTTGCTTGTTTATTTGTTGGGTTTTTTTATTTGGATTCATCTTGTTTCTTGAATTGGGTGGTTGTTATTTGCGTTCTGTTATGTTCTATTATGCTCGATTTGAATTGAGTTTGCATTTCCTATTTCCTATAAATGAAGCTGATGAAATATGATTGTACAGTTCACTTAACTAGGGTTGAATGACTGTAGGTCAGTAGCATTGGGCCTTCCAGGTGGAATTTATTCAACTTACAAGTTGATGTATTGCTTGATCCTGATAGCTCTAATTTATTATTATACGTATTTATTATCCCTAATTTAAAATTTGAAATAATTTCTATACAATACTACACTAATCATCCATCAAGGGCATCTCCAGCTAAAAAATCTATTTTCCACTTCAAAATATAGTAACAATCATATCAAACAATACTTTATCTCCAACTAAACTCCATTTTCTAATAACAGAAAAGAATATCCTGTGTATATTCGTTTTCATCGCTACTTTTATAATTTTTTTTCATCTCGCTAAAAAAAATGGATTTCAAAACAGTGTTATGCCACATACTATTCACAACCAAGATAAAATGCAAAATTGCATTTTCATTTGTTGTTTGGGTGGACACTCGTCAGAGCTCCAAATAGACGAATGATGCTCGGTTGGAGATTACCTAAATATTGGTTTCATAGTTTACTATAGCTGACACAAGTAGCGATGAACTGTCACATGAGTAACATGATGCTCTTTCCCTACTGTACTGGCAAAAATATACAAACCCATAGCTCAACATTACTTCAACTTTGCACATGATGAGTTGGGCTGAGAAAAGCTCATGGGGTGAGGCGTTGTGACAACTTCGACTAATTTAGAGATATATGGAGTTGAACTCACGAATGAAAGTCTTTGAACTCCAACAATAAATGTGTTAGCAATGGGTACTAATAGATCATACTTTGAAAACAAAAGAGCTCATCAAATCAATAAAAATATTATTCACAACAACATCAAACCTTTATTCCACTACGTGGGGTCAGCTACATGAATCCTTTTTCTCCATTGTGTCTTGTTAAGAGTCAAATTTTCATTTAAATCTAATAAAAAAAATTATTTCTAATATTTTCTAACCAAGTCTTTTTAGTTCTACCTATCTTTCTTAACATAAGCTAAATCTAATACATCTACTTTCCTAACTGGGTCATCGGAAGACCAAAGTTTTATGTGACCAAACCATCTAATACGACTCTCTCTAATCTTACCTTCCACTGGAGATACTCCAACCTAAAAATATTATCCACGTGTTAAAAAAAACATGCATAATGCTAAATCATTGCAAAAAACAATTATTATTTAATTATATCATCATCTTAATTCGCAATCTATAGCCATCATGTTCTTGTTAATGACAAAAATCTCTTACCCAAATTTCGCTAGGACATTAGAAAAGTAAAGAACCAAAACTTGTGTAACGAGTATGAGAACTACTCCAAAAGTGATATTCATTGCCAGATGAATCAAAGTAGAAAGATAGTTCAATGGTTTTATTACAGTACAGAAATAAGCAAACATTGTTGTAGTACTTAAGACACAAAAGAGCACAATTGAAATGAGAAGAATCTCACAGTTTTTCAAACATTTTTTATGACAACTTGGCAGTAGTTGGCTTATAATCGATGACAAGAATCTTGTCCAAATGTTGCAAGAACTTGTTTGCAAACTCTACATGAACAGGGTGTGAGACGTACTCTGCAATGCCTTCAGTGCTTTCGAATGTCGACACAAAGACATGAGTGAAGCCCTGGTGCAAGTTTTCTATGCTTACATCTGTTCCCCTATAGTTTTAAGAAGCATATAGACATGAATTATGAACATTAATTTAGAGTATATATATATATATATAGACACATATATACACTATGTTAAGTAAGCATTATTTAAATACTAAAATAAATATAAACTATAACGAGGTTATAAGGATAGAATTGTGATGAAGATTGATGTATATATAAAGAAAGGAAAAATATAAAAAATTAATAAAAAAATCTTATGTGTAAGTATGTATATGTTGTTTTAGATATCATGCTAAAGGAGGCGGCAACTAAGGATTAAGTGACATGCATGTCTTCGAAAAAAAAGAGGGGTAATTATATTTTTATTTTTTAATAATGAATTCTGTTCTTCTAAAATCATGCTTTGATTTTTATGGTTCTTTTTATGCATTGAATAATGTTAATATAAGTACTAGATCATTCTTGAAAGCTATTTCAATTGATTTTCTTTTTCTCATATAAGTAATCCTTATATTGATTCGAATTTTACTAACTAGTCATATTTTAAGCCCCAATGATTTATTATGAAATATATGCAAGAGTTAGTATTTAAAGTAAATACACTATGAGAAGAATGTAAAGAAAATATTGAATTGGAATGAACGCGTGTGCATCTTGACATATGGAATTCACCGCTTATGATAGTAGTTGGGGACAACGATTAAAAAGGCGGAAGAGGCGTACGCACTGAGACGCGACTCAAGGCGAGGCGAAGCATTTGCGCGTTGAGGCTTACGCCTCGTTGGATTCGGCGGAGCGTGCACTTATTTCGCACAGGGCGTAGGCTTCGGTTCGTAACGCCTCGAAGCGAAACGAGGCACCGCTTCGATTTGTCAGTATATAGACCGAGCGGTGAGAGTCGTATAAGAGTCGAGTATTAGGGTAACATACCTGCTTCTGCTTCGGGTGAGAACTGAAAGGCGAACTCCGTCGACTTCGACGACCATAGTTCGGTCGAGTTCGAACATAACTGAAGGCGATCGAAGGTAACGAATTATTTCTTCTCTTTCTTCCCGTAATCTTCCGGTCATTTGCTTCATGTCTCGCTTCTTCTTCTCCAGCTTCCTGTAATCGAAGGTTCTTTTTTCACGGCTAGGTAACGATCTTTCTTCCCGTTATTTGCTTCATGTCTCGCTTCATCAGATTGTACATGCTCGGTACCGCTCAGTACATGCTCGGTACCGAGGAGTACATGCTCGGTACACGCTCGGTACTGAGCGGTACATGCTCGGTACTGAGCAGTTCATGCTCGGTACACACTCGGTACTGAGCAGTACATGCTCGGTACACGCTCGGTACTGAGCGGTACATGAGTACATGCTCGGTACACGCTCGGTATTGAGCAGTACATGCTCGGTACACGCTCGGTACTGAGCGGTACATGAGTACACGCTCGGTACATGCTCGGTACCGAGTAGTACATGTTCGGTACACGCTCGGTACTAAGCAGTACATGCTCGGTACACGCTCGGTACTAAGCAGTACATGCTCGGTACAGGTCGAACCCCGCCAGGGGGCAGCGCCCCCTTGGACCCCCGGCAGACTGGTATATTTTTGTATTCATGTTGTTTTATTATTGGTATTTGGTAGTACAAATAATTGTTGAAATATATCCTATTGTTAGCATGACTAGTGGCACAAGAAGGAAAGATCCTGCATGGAAATATGGAACTCAAGTTGAAGTGTCAGGCGAAGGTGCAAAGAAGGGATATGTTTACATGAAATGTAATTTCTGTGAGAAGCGGATAACTGGTGGCGTCAAGAGATTGAAGGATCATCTAGCTTGCACTCATGTCAATGTGGGACCATGTGCAAAAGTTCCTGATGAGGTAAAGAAGGAATTTATAAATTATTTAAAGAAGTTTGCCACCACAAAGGAGGTCACACAAAAAAATATGGAAGAGATGATAGGAAACTCTTCTTACTATGGATCACAGCATGAAGGTTCAAGTACTGGAAGCCATTTAGTTTCTTCTGACCGAGGCAGTCGGGGGCCCATGGATAGATTTATGCTAAATATTGATAACGACGAAAACATAAATACTCAGGATATTCAGCCTCCTACAACTACAAAAGAACTCAGGAATAGAGTTTGTTTGGATATCGCCAGATTCATCTATGAAAATGGGATTCCATTTAATGTTGTTAGGAGTCCGTCGTGGATCAATATGTTACGATCTGTTGGAAGCTATGGAAGAGGATTACAACTTCCAAGCATGTATGAGCTGAGAACTTGGATGCTGAATGAGGAGGTCAAGACAACTTCAAAGATGGTGGATGATGTTAAGAAGACTTGGATTGAGACAGGGGTGACAATAATGTCAGATGGTTGGTCAGATATTCGACATAGAAGTATTATTAATTTTTTGGTCAACAATCCATATGGAACAGTTTTTCTCAAATCAGTAGATGCTTCAAGCTTTGTAAAGGATGCCCAATTATTGTTTGAAATGTTGGATGAAGTTGTGGAGGAAGTGGGAGACGCTTTAGTAGTACAGGTTGTTACTGATAATGCAAGTGCATACAAAGCTGCAGGAAGAATGTTAATGGAGAAGAGGCCTCACCTTTACTGGACTCCTTGTGCTGCACATTGTATTGACTTGATGCTTGAGAGGTTGGGACAGTTGCCTCAACATAAATCAGCCATATTTAAGGCCAAATTCGTTAGTAAGTTTATATACAATCATTCTTGGGTACTCGGCTTGATGAGAAAATTCACTGACAAGGAAATTATTAGACCTGCTGTTACAAAATTTGCTACTGCATATTTAACATTGCAGAGATTCAAGGAGTTAAGACAACCTTTGGAAGCAATGTTTGCTTCTGAAGAGTGGGATAAAAGTTCATGGGCCAAAAAACAAGAAGGAAAGCAAGTTAAAAAGATTGTTATGAGAGACGATTCATTTTGGCGCAGTACAAATTATGCTTTGAAGACAACAGGACCATTAGTAAAGGTGCTTAGAATGGTTGATGGTGAGAGGGCCCCGGCTATGGGATTTATTTATGAAGCAATGAATAGGGCTAAAGAAGATATTGCAAAAGAATTGGGAGGTCAAGAAAGTGCCTATAAAGAAATATGGGATATTATAGATGAAAAGTGGGATCGACAATTACACCAACACTTACATGCTGCTGCGTACTATTTAAATCCCCAATTTCATTATGATAAGGATTTTCATGTTGACAAAGAGGTGAAAACTGGTTTGTATGCATGTATGGACAAACTCATTTCTGAAGAAAACTATCTTAAAGTAAATGATCAACTTGAGGATTTTCATTTGAAGAAGGGAATGTTTGGATTTAGAGCAGCACAAACATGCTACAAAACACGATCTCCTGGTATGTTTATAGTTTGAGTATTTATAATTTTAATGTTAATATTTATGTTCAAGTCTTCTACTTCAACCAATATTCATAAAATACTATGTTTATCTTCATGTAGAACGTTGGTGGGCTCAGTTTAGAGATGATGTTCCTGAATTAAAAGCTTTTGCAGTTAAAGTTCTTAGCCTAACGTGTTCGGCTTCTGCATGCGAGCGTAATTGGAGCATTTTCAATCAAATTCATACAAAGAGGAGAAATCGATTGGCGGCAGATCGAATGAACAAACTAGTTTATGTTATGTTTAACAAAAAATTAAAAGATAGATATCTCAAATTGCAGAATCAAGGAAATATTGAGAATGAAATTGATCCTTTGCTTGTTGATGAGTTACAATCTGATGATGAATGGGTTACTCCTAAGAATGCTGATGTTTCTGAAGTTGAAGTAGAAGGAGAAACTCATATCAATGAAGAAGATAATGAAGCAACTGCCCAAGTATATAAAAGGAAGAAACAAAGTGAGATTGAAGCTTCAAAAAAATTCAAAGGTATTCTTAAATATAATGAATTATTTTGTATGTTACTATTGTTTCATTTTATAGCTAATGAAATATTAACTGATATAGGAGATAAAGGAAAAAATATTATAGATGAAGAAGAGTTTGAGGATGACTTTGACATTAATTATGAAGATTCTTCTGAAGAAAATCAAAGTGATGACGAGCCTGCTTTGGGTCTTGATCCTAAGGGGATGTTTTATTTTTAAGTGAGTTTATTTTAAATCTTGTATTCCAGTAATATTATCTTAAAACAAATCTTCAAATTCATAGTTGACATAATATTTTGTTATTTTTTGTCATTATTTATAATTTTAAATTAATTTTTTTTATTCGTTTTGAGGCTTACGCCTCGATCCGCCTCGAGGCTTACGCCTCGCCTCGTTTAGAAAAAACGCCTCGATTCCCGATTTCGCCTTTTAAAACCTTGGTTGGGGACGCTAATATCCATTTGTGTTGATGATTGTTACCTTCCACCTCATAAAGTAGTAGAAATAAGATCCATGCCGTGTTGTGCTAGTAGGGATATATTAGTCAGGGGTGAGTTGGTGCATTTTCACTTCCGATAGTAACGAAGCTGACCAACGCCCAATTGTGCTGACAAGGAACGTATTGGCCTAGGATGAGCTCGGTTATATTTAGCCAATACTCATGAGATGAATGTTTTAGTAAATAAAAAGTATAAGTTATAGGCAAGATGAATGTTATGATTTTATCAATGTATACCACTTTAGCTATTAAGGAAAAATTTATGCTCATGAATGTTATCAAAATGATAAGCATAGTTTATGTTTCATCACGGTTTAAAATAATGACTATCATACATGTTTTTCGCTTTTTAATTTAAGTTACTATGATTTAAAACTATAATTGACCAACTGTGTTATATTGATAACTCACTATTATATTTAATCAGTATCTTAGGACAAGATTTCAAAAATTAAATGATTGGGAAAAGGAAATCTATGTATCATAGACATTGGGCTACAATTAACATGTATTTAAAATTTTTTTAATGTTACAATAATTATAATAGATTTGTTGTTATTTTAAAACAAAATGAATTCTATGATTTGTGGCCCTTTTGATATAGTGGAAGTTATCATCATATGAAATGTATGGACAATTATTTTGACATTATTTAATATTAAAAAAATAATATTTTAAAACTTTATTAGTCTATTTGCTCCCGCTTTGCTATTCCAAGCTATTGGTCCGGGTCGTGATATTATTCTTATGTACTTGATTGGGGAAAATGAGCTTGCCCTTGTTGATTCCATAAGCAATAGAAATTATTTTTATCAATTATAGGTGCTCTTGCCATGATAAGAAGTGGATCGCACTTGCCTTTGAAGGAAGGTGTATTTGTGATTGTTTATCCGCTTTCCCCAAGAAAGGGAGGAGATCTAGCTGTAACTAATGGAATCTTGAGCAACAGAGTCCTTAGGTGCGGAAGTAGGCTAGCTGAGTGCTAACTCACTTGAATACTTGTACATAAATTATTTTTAGTGTAGCTTATTTTAATTTCTCTTCTAATTATTACCGTGGAAAATCTTATATTACATGCTCTTGGGCTTATGTGTAATGTATATTAATTTTGTTCTAAGTTTCATACTCACACATTGCACACATATCTTTTGGCACCGTTGTTTTTTAAGATTAAATTCATAAGCTTCTATGATGAAATTAATTTATGCTAATGTGCTCAATAATTCTATCGCTTGAATCTTCAGATTAACCCTATACTCAAGACTATTGTATTTATGTGAGGCTAAACTTGAAGTTTTCCAAAGTTGATTATAAATTGGGCCTCTATTTTGGAGTGAGATATCATATTTATTGTGTATGGTATTTAATCACTCACATATTTGGCATAACACATCTTAAATTCCTTCTCACTTACACTTGTACACTTAAGTGTTTTTAAAATTTTAATTTGATTATTATTTTACTTTCACACGATTGATAGTGAGAACTTTGAATTGGGAATGAGTTTTGAAAGACATTTGGTCGTAATAATGCATAAACAATTTATTATTCCTCCCTCCCCCTATCCAGTGTAACTATACTCTTCATGCGGGGCTTTTTTTCTTCTTTCTTTAGCAACTTGTAAATGAAGCAAGGTGGGTGAATAATTAAGATGAAATTTCCCTTGATCCATGCAGGCACCATAAGGAAGTAACTTTCATTTGAGAAGCTAATTATGAGGTCTATTTACCACCCTTTAGAGAAGCATATCTCATTGCTTTTATGCATATACTAGAATTTAGAGACTCCATTGTAGGCTATTTCAGAGAAAATTAAAGCATCTATTTGCGGTAAGATCGATTGCACTTGAATTTGACGACTACTGTCCTTTTGGACAATTAGTTTGCAAAACAATGTGACATCTTGGTAACAGATCGATTCCATTCATATTCTGAAGAAAAAAAACCATGGACAAGCAACAAAATCTTACTTTCTTTATTATTCATGATATTTTACAATGATTTTGGGTACGAGTCGAGTTCAATCTTGTTATGAAGTGTCGTGTAAGCAAACATTTTGTTCTAACAGATTCCTTAAGTAGCTACCCTGGCATCAAAATTTTAAAAAAAAAAAAATAACAGAAAACAAGTTCAGGATCTGTGAAATAGCAGGACTCATCTAATCATCAAACAGAAAACAAATACGAAAATGAAAAGTAGAAATCCACAGTTTAAAAAAAATGAATTTGAGGGGATTAGAACGAGTAGAAAGGGTGGGTGAATTAGTACCAATGGAAATCCTTCATGGGTTCGATGAGAGAGACGAGGCCAGCGTAGCCATTGATGATCTCCTCCACCTTCTCCGGCGTCAAATCCTCCTTGAACTTAGCAAGAACCACGTGTTTCACAGCCTCCGTCTCTGCCATCTCACCTGCAATCTAGATCTTGCCCTAGATCTCAGACTCCCAGGGCTTTACAAGCAAGGTCGCAGGCGCAAATACTGTCACCGTCGGTAATTTTTATTGGTTAGTCACGTAGAGATACATCAGGTAGTCTAATATATTGTCACGTGCTCTTACTCTTTATCGTGCGGCCCGACAATCCAATCCGAAACGAATATGCACGGTATTTGCTCGGTATTGCTAGGTACTACTCATTATTAGCTCGGTATTGCTCGGTATATTTGCTCGGTACTTGCTAGGTACTACTCGGTATTGCTCGGTATTTGTTCGGTGATGCTCGGTATTTGCTCGGGATCGAAAGCAAAAACGGGATCCTGCTCGGTATTGCTCGGCCGTTCGACTTTTCTCCATCGACGAGGTATTTGCTCGGGATCGGAAGCAAAAACGGGATCCCGCTCGGTATTGCTCGGCCATTCGACTTTTCTCCATCGACGACTTTCCCTTTCCACCGGATCGGAAGATACGAAGTTTGATCGGAGGCAAAAACGGAATCCCGCTCGCTGTGGAGATAACCTTCTCCATTTCGCGTCTTCTTCGGCTCCACTCGTGGTCGTTCAACTTTTCTCCATGAACGACTTCCCCTTTCCACCGGATCGGAGGATACAAAGTTTGATCAGAAGCAAGTACCGAGCATTAGCGAGCAAATACCGAGCATTACCGAGCAAGTACCGAGCAAATACCGAGCATTACCGAGCAAGTACCGAGCAAATACCGAGCAATACCGAGCAAATACCGAGCAATACCTAGCAATACCGAGCAATACGCGAACATAGTAATACCGGATTCGTTCCGGGTTGGGTCGTCGGGCCGCGCGGTAAAGTGTAAGAGCACGTGGCGATATATTATAGGCTACCTGATGTATCTCTACGTCAGGTAACTTGAGGCAATAAAAATTCCACCGTCGGTGTGGTTACCAAAGAGGAATAGATTGGAGAACAGTCCATTGATGCCTACCGGACATTTTTTTTTTTTTTTTTGGGAAAATATTGCCGGAAATTTTTTAAAAGAACGTAGGAAAAATTCAGTACGGCAGCTTTTTCAAAGAAAAAAAAAAGATTTTTATTTTTTATTTTTTTTTTTTATATTTAGGCCAATCAAAATGAGCTATATAAAACAAAATATTCTATCACGTTAATTATATCGTATGTCAGTTTTTTCAAAAAAAAATTGCACGCTTCAACCGCATCTTCACAACTCTACCACAGTCCGTGAGTTCATTCGACGATGGAGAAATCCATCCGTGACTATATATCGAGTCGAGCTCTCGAGCCTGAGTACAAATGCTTGAGCCAAGCTCGAGTTCATTTCTGGGCTAGACTCTAGTCAAGCTCGAGTTCGAGTTGTTAATTATAGTGACGAGTTGAGCTCGAATTTGCCGTGACTAGAACTCGACTTGAGTTATGTTACACGAGATCTCTAGCCTTATCTTACAATTTTTTTAAATTAGTATTATAATAAAAAGAAAAATATTTAATATTTAAAATTAAATTTTAATCTAATTTACTTTAAAGTATAAATAATTAAAATAAGTTTTCTAAAATTTAAAAAATATATAAAATTATAATTATAATTAATCAATTATTTTCCAGTTACACTTTCTGTATTTTCAGTTATTTTTTTCAGTTTTTTAATTTGTAAATTGTCGAGAATTTTCAGTTTTTCATTATTATTATTATTATTATTTTACTTTTAATCCTGTTTCCAAATCTACATACATAATATTTGTTTTATAAGAATTTCTTAGAGGTAATTAGATAAATTCTTAAAAGAAAAATTCTTTTTTTTTTTTTTCGTTAGTAAATTATGTTTTTAGTACTATAAAAATAAATCATTGATATTGTTGAAATATAAACAAATCAAAATTACTCTCATGATATTTTGTTATGAAAATTACATAACTCTCGTCCCCCTACTTATATTATTGACATATTGGTAACCTATTGTTAACAATATAGCATGTGACTCTAGTACATATAGATCTAACTCTCTTCTTGGCCATTCTTAGAAGTCATGATCAACTTCTTTTTCTTCATATTTTTCTTCACCTTCTTCTTTATCATGTTATTGTGAGTAGGAGTGTCAAAATGAGTTTACAAGTTAAGTTCGGGTCGCTTTCGAGAAAGCTTGAATTCGCATAGCGGTCAAACCCGAAATTGACATGCCCTCAATTGACCCGACCCGACTCGAACTGCTAACCCACAAGCGTGAGTGCGCAGCATGCTAGCTTTGAGAATAAGCCATGTGCGGGACTACACGAGAATGATTGTTGGTGAGAGCGGGTGCAGGAGTATGCAACTGTGGGCAAGAGTGCGATTGTGAGCGAGGGAAAACCATGTGATTGTGTGAGTGAGATCTCAAGTGCCAACAAGGGTGCGACTAAAAAATGGCAAGGGCGAGGCCACGAGTGCCTGCGCGATTATAGGCAATGGGTGCGAACACGATTGCATGGGTACTCGATGTGGGTCTCCGAAAGGATTATGCTTAGAGGGGAACATAATGCAAAGGGTATGATCGCCCTATCCCATAAGACAAATGGTCGTAGGCCTTTACACTCTATACAAGCAGACCAATGAAAGAGCAGATGACATCATATATATGACTAACCATGGAGAATAACAGCTTTCACATACACACCTCGATGGGTAATAATATATATGGCACAATCAAAGACAAGAGATTTTCCCCATTCGATACATCAGCTCGAATGTGGTTTATTTCATGTGAGAATCGATTTCCCATGAGCGCAAGCCACTGTGGTTAATTACATCTTAAGTCTCGGCCTAAGAAAATCTAGATCAAGGACGCTATATTACTCTCTCAAAAATATTTTGCGCTTAAGAAAAATTCTAGGCTCTTCTAATCCAAAAGAAAAGATAGGCTCTATTTGGTTTAATTAGCATATACGGATCACATTATCACTAAGCTGGTCTAAAGAAGAGAAAACTGAAGAAAAAGACATTGCACTTCAAGTATGCACGAGAGATAGACGGAGGTGGCATCATCCATGTGATGCTGATAGGTGGGGTTTATAGCCTCTGAAGGATAGAGTGCTTACCCATCAATAAGGCATGCAGTAGTATACCAATACTGCCAGCCTTGGATCCTAGTCTATAATGAACATAGTATAGTACACCCTGTGCTAGCGCCCATTACCTAACTAACGCAATATAAACTTACATCTTGCCTGAAAAATAAAGCCAGCTAAGCTACCTAGTCGTATAAAATTCATGATGTCCAATCTTTATGATATATGGGTGGGTGGTTGAGTTTTCTGAATTTAATGTCGATATTTAGAGAAGTTCATAAATAGCCTTTTACTTATGATGGGTGTTATGCATCTAAAGGCTAATACAATTAAATTTTAATTTTAGTTAGTTTATAATATTGTGCATGCTAGTCAAAATCTCTAAAGTAGGAATGCATAAAATTTTAAAAAGGCTTATAAAATAAATTTTTAGAAGATTAGACTTCCCAAATTCAACACATTTGAACTCTACCCGTAGGCGGGGAAGTGTCAAAACAAGGAAAGAGGAAAATACATTAAGCTGCATGCGATCTCGGTCAACCTTCGACTTATTCTTTAGGTCGTTATCATTCTATGCTATTTAATTCTTAAAATTGTAATTTTTAATTACGATTAGAAAAAATTTATTCCTAAAGAGCCTAATGAGATTTAGGCACATGCACATACAAGAAAGGAACCTATAAAAAGCATACATTTCTACTACGTAAATAAAGTAAACAATTCATCACAACAAGTCAATAGAATAATATCTAAAGACTATGACAAGTTCCATATAATATATAACCTAGGGTCTATACAAAAGTAATGGTGGCCATACTCTAACGACAATAATCTGAATTCTAATCCTATAGAATGATGCAAATCTTAAAAATAAGGCATTTTTATCTTGATCTTCGTCTTCTGGCTTCTTTATTGGTCTCCTTTTTTTCAACTTTCTCATAGTATGTCCTCTAGAAGGATATACAAATAAAAAGAAATTCTTTATAAGGGACTTTCTTTTCTCTTTCGATCTCTTATATTTAAAAATGTCTTATTTTAGATTTTTACAACTCTATACTTTGAATAAAATTATATAAAAATATAAAAGAAAAATCTAGACTCTCATGCAAAATTATCCTAAGTATTTAAATCAAATATCCCATGTAGTTATATATGAAAATAAAAATATTCAAAACAGCCACACTTAGTTATACTCTTATTTATTTAGAGGCTAAGCAGCTGAAGCACCTGTAGTAATTATATTATCATTCATTTATTTTTAGCTACTTTTTTAGCGTTGTATGAGTATGACTACCTATAAAAAGCATTGTAAGTATCAAGATTGCACATAACCTATAGGTAATCTATCGTTCATCATATCACAAAAAGAAAATAATAACATCACAGAAAGCTAACACAAACAATAAAATAACCAACACATATTTCACATGCAAATCACCACATCATAGAAACAGAAAGAAATAAAACACAGGCTTAATCTAAAGCTAGAAATCGTGTCTTAACAAATAGACCTAGGTGTGTAAAGTAAGCTGTGTGATTTTGGGTATGTCCTATGTAGGATAACTTATTCAAGTTATTTGTGATTTGAGTTGTTGAAAGCCAAAAGAAAAATTTTAATTTAAGTTTAAATATTAATACATTAAAATTTATTTTAATAATTTTATTTTAGTGTTTAGTTGATTATCACCTTTATTACTCAATGAGATTGTGAGGTTTATTTCACTCTCCTTGAGGCTAACTTAATAACTTCATAGACCTCGGTTAAATAGTAGTAATCAATTTTATTAAGTTTGTTCAATTGGTTGGAAATTGAAAAAAAGATAGATTAGATGATTTCATTATTAATTTGAGATGTTAATTTAATTAATTTTTTATCAACTAGTTCATGACGTTATGCTATCAGGCTCGAGGTTCAAGCCTCCTTAGGATACTTAGCCTCGCAACCTGAAGTAGTTCATCCTAAAAGCCAAGTTGATATAGTTATATTAAGAGTTTTTTTAGTTAAATTATTAACAATCAATTAATTTTAAAGTTTTAATATTCTATTGAATCCATTCATGGTGTTGTGTCGTTAGGCTCGAGGACTAAGCCTTCTTAGGACACTTAGCTCTTAGCCCGAAGTAGTTCATCCTAAAAACTTCAACTTTGGAGTGCTTGTTCTATATTAAGGGATTGTTAAATTATTTTAAAAGATTGATTTATGACTTTATTAAGCTTTTAGTGAATTAATGGGTTCTAAAATTTTGGATTATGATTGAGTTTTTAATGAGTTTCTTATGTTGTTCACTTAGTTAATTAGGTTTTAATTCATTTGCATTCAACATTAAAGATATTTTAAGTTAGGTGGGTAATTAGTTATTAGAGGATTTAGTGAATTAGAGATTGAATTTTATAAGTCTTCTTATTTAACAAATTTTAAATTAGGTTAGTTATCTTGATTTTCTCTATATCTTTCAAGATTAGGTGTGTTAGAGGACAATTAATTGATTAATTATATTTAGTTCAAGTGTATGTTCAAACTTTGCATTTTTAGTGGTTATGTGCGTTGGTTAGGGGTTGATTAAAAGTTAAGTATTTTTAATGCATTTTATTTAGATTATTATTGATTTTATTGTTTAATTAGTAATAAATTATGGCACACTAATCCCAGGGTAACGTGTCACTAAGTTTTATATGTTTTATATTTTTTAATTTAAAGGGATCATGCATCCTACGTCTAAATTTTTTAAGACTTAGTCTTTAATTTTTATCCATACGTGTCACTAGTGTTGTATAGAATGAAAAGATGTTTATTTCTAACCCTTTGGATATATGCATGTATAAATAGGTTTGGGGATCTAAAAAAAATGATCCTAATGAAATTGAAGTTATTACAAGATTCTAAAAGGCTTTCTATGTTTTGAGGAAACTTACTGTACCGGGAGCTATGACTGTACTACATGAAAATCATCTATTACCGGAGAAAATTTATCATTTTCTGACAGTTTTCAAACTTACCGATGGTTTTCCTGTAGAAAATAATTCCGGAGGCTTTCTGGCATAAATAAGCGGTCGAAAAATTAAAATAAAAAATCCAGCCCTCATGCCCAAGACAAGGACTACTACAGCCAAGCCTAACCATGCCCGTGGCCCGCTCTAGCCACTGAGCCTGCCCGATCGCGCTTGTGGCCCGTTCACGCCCGCAACCCGCCTGAGTGATAGCCTGTGGCAAAAATGTCAAACTCCCAACCACATTGTTGAACATGCAAATGTGATTTTATAGTCAATTTTTTTATTTAAACTATATAATGACCCAAAATTAAGTTATTAAATAAAATTAAATATATTAAATAATTTAATTATAAAAACTAAAAATAATAAGTAATATAAAATAAAAATTAATAATTACTAATTAATTTTTAAATGAAAATTAATTAAAATAAAGAATTACAATTAAAATTTAATAAAAACAAATTATTAACTTAATAATGAATTAAAATACTATTAAAATTACTAATAACTAAAAAATATTAATAATTTTTTAAAATTTAAATATTTTTACTTAAATTAAGGAAATAGTTAATATTATTTTAATTATTTTTTAAATCATTTAAATAGTTAAGATTTTAATCATTTTAATTAAATTATTTAAAAGCCGTCGGAAAATTCTGCCTGAAAGAAATGGCCGAAAAATTCCATCAGAAAAGTTATGTCATTGTCTTCCGTCAAAAAATCGCCAGAAAGCCACTGAAAAATTAATCGTCAGAAATCCACCGAACAATTCCGCTGGTAATGAGTGATTTTCCTGTAGTGCTAGTGGTTCTGCCTGTAGCACCCCCGCCAAAATGAATGGGGGCAACTGATGCTCTGATCCATTTATCCAAGCTCCATCATCTAATGCTCCAATTGATCCTTACTTTTTCCCTCCCAAAAGTACCTCACAAAATATAGAAAAGAAAAGAAGGGTTGTATTAGAGCAAATTAATATTAATTATGCAAATAATTAAAATAAAAATGTAATCAAAATATTAAAGTATCTTTTTTCAGGCTTGGATACCGGTTGAGCCGGTTTCCTTTTGAAACTTCCAATTTTGTAAGCACTTTACTATATTTCACTCTAAAACATTAGTAAAAGAAGTAGTAGAAGAAGAAAGAGGGGTAGTAAAAGAAATAGAGCATCTTCCTTCCAATAAACATCCAACAACTCTAACTTCCAACACACACACACTTCTTTCCAAGAACTCACAAAAGTACCTCAAGCAACTACTTCTTTTCATTCGTGCAAAGAAGCGATTCAATACAAAGCATAGTTATTCATAAACAAACCATGCTCTAATCAAAGCAAAGTGCACACATAATACTTCAATGTAAGAATATAAAGCAAGTAAAACCATCCAATACCACAATGCAACATTGAATGGATTCTATAGAAAAACTCACAATTGGAATATAAGACATGATACACTCTCCAACAACTTCCATTTGATGCAAAAACATTATTTCCACTTTCATTTATCTAATAAAAATATGAGACTATTCATACCAACTTGCTTGCTTTAAATATAAATACCCATATAATACATGATTCTAACTAAAATGCTTATCGAAGAATGAACAAAATAGATGCAAATCATTTCTCTCCAAAAAACTTACAACAATTAAGTGACTAATGAAATGCAAGAAAAACGTGCTTTTGAAGTTCATAGATGGAGTCTTGAACATAAACCAAATCATCCCTCATATTTCCACCAAAGCCATCTTGATGAAATATACATGTTTGAGGACAAAAGACAAGATCATATTTCTCCAAATTAAGCAACAAGAAACCGACTTATTTGATTTTGACACTTAACTAAAATGCAATCAGAAGAAAAGATTTGGATGCCAATTCATTCTCCAAAATGTTAGAAACAATGTGCCAACTACAATATATATCACTTTCCAACATAACCCAACAAGTTCATGTTAAACCCAAAGCATGCTCAAAATGGAAACACAAAGCACCATGAAAACTTTCCAACACAATTGCTAATACTACCTTTCACATAAAATTCAAGCAAGTAAAAAGAAACCAAGTTTTAAGAAAGCAATAAAGTGTTTCATCACCCACCATGATTCTTTGGAGCTAAATAAGCCTCCAACCCAAATACTTGCTCCAATCCAACTTTTAAGCCAAATGCAAATGAGAGAATTTTTTTTTTATTGAAGCTTAATTCATCTCAAAAAGGTTCAAAAGATCCTACAATACAAAGTTCAAATCCTTCCCAAAGTTCAAAGAAAACTATCCAACAAAAAGGGCATGTGACATTGCAATTTAACTACACATTCTCAAAATTAAAGCATAAAGCATAGTTGTGTGAACCAGTTTTCACCAACCATAACCAAATACCCAAAGGAAAGAAATCAATCCACATAAAATCCATTCCAATCATGTCATTAAAATGCTAACATTCAACTCAACATTGCAAGATATAGATTCTTTCTAATATACTTCAAAGAGACATCCTCACAAAGTTTGTCGGAAAACAAAAGTGTTATTAGACTCCATATATTTCTATAGTGGCAAAAGATGCATTTGGGGCCCAAATACCAAAAAGTAAAGCAAAACTCTAACAACACCAACCATTCTACCTTTTGGGAAATAGTAATCATGCATCAAAACAAAAGATGCAGGACAATATCATTTTAAGTTTTTAATTTTATCATGAATGGACATATAGTTTAAGCTTGAAACCTCATGTTAAGCGAAAAATGCAAAATATGAGCAACATTCAACTCTTCAAATCCATTTCAATATAACATGCATAGGGAAGAGAGATTTTAGAGACCTTTATTACAAACGAATTATAATAACATGATCTTGAATTTGCTACAACTAAATGTCTCTAATTCATCTTGTCACAAAATAACTAAGGGATTATATTATGTGAATGAGCAACCAAATGATAACGAGCTCTTTTAATAAAAACAACATCGATAATGGTAACAACATAGAGATGTTTAACGATGCCACAAATAGATAACTAGAAGGAGTTCATGCCATTAGAGTACAATTATACATAATAAATTCCTCACTTACTCATGGTTCTAGAAAAGCATGCATTTCATAAACCCTTACAATGAACATTGCATTCGTTATAATACGAAAGAGCCATCACTTTTGTCTACTAAATAACTATGCCAAAGAAAGTTCATATTTGTAAGAAAGAAAGTAGACGAGCGATCATCCTAATAAGTTCAACATTAATGACTCAAACTATCTTAGAACAAAACTTTCATACAAACATAACCCTTTTGAGGCATTTTATCAAATAGCTAACCTACCACATTTTAAGCGAAGAAGAATATGAAACCAAAAAATAAATCTAAGATCAATGCCACCTATCTCATCTCATAACAAAACTCAACTTGTGATAATATAATATGAACCATAATAGGAAGATAAAGCAAATATCAGTCCATACCAATATAAATGCCTATTCCTCTTATCACATCCACGAAAGTATCCTCCCAATTCATTATCAAGACACTTTGTTGATGCTATGAAAGATAGTCAAATAAGCCGTTCACACATGACCATTGAAAAATGTTAAAGAAACAAATCTCAAGAGTAGCATAATGATTTAAACACAAATAGGCATAAGAAATAGAGAAGAAATGAAGAAGAAGATTGAAATAAAGAAGAAAAGAAGGAAGAAGAAGAAGAAGAAGAAGAAAGGGAGAAGAACAAAATCTGGAAGAAGAAGGAGAAAAAGAAAAGGAAAGAAGAAGAAGAAGAAGAAGAGTGAGAAGGAAAACAAAGACTTTCACCTGAGCATTAGTGGAGGAAGTTGAAGGCTAGGGCAAGGTAGATGGAGGAGAAGGGCTTTAGCTTGTCTACTTAGCGTGTGGGCTTCTGCGAACGAGAGAGCAAGACAAGAGAGGGAGGAGGGTTCCGCCCCTTGGGTCACTGAGCCAAGAAGTCAGGAGAGGGGGAGGGGATTCGGTCGGCTGGATCACGAGAGAGAGAGAGAGAGAGAGAGAGAGAGAGAGAGAGAGAGAGAGAGAGAGAGAGAGAGAGAGAAAGAGGTTATAGCTGGAGGGGGTTTTCTCCTCCTGGGTTTCTAAGAACCAAAGGAAGACGGGAAAGAGGAGAATGTAAATACTGGGAGACCTAAGCCAATGGGAGGGAAAATTATTAGGTCTGGACACTAGACGTAGCTCTAGGTTCAGACACCAATAAAAATTGGACATGTCAATGAATAAACATGGAAATTTTTTAATATAAATTCCTACTTTATGTCTTGTCAGCCCGATCGACACGAACCACTAACCCAAATGGAATATAATAATAGAAATGAAAAGTTTTTTTAATTTTCACCCAAAATTTTCACTTCTCTCTCACTCTCTGCCCTCGCACTCATGCGGTTCTTCAATCCTTCGGCATTTCAATTATGCAAGACCTTCCCGGTGGTAGACAACATTGGAATACTAAAGCTGCATTTAAGAAAAGGTAATGATGTGTCTTTGTTGCGCTTATATTGCACATTTGCTGCGTTTTATGTGCGATTTTACTTTTTAGGGTTTAGGGTTCATCTCATATATACTAGTTTGTTCAATATTTTTTAAAATGTTTTTGTTCTTTTTTTTTAACTTTTTTCATCAATGAATATGAAATACTTTAAATGATTTTGAATTTTATTTTTAATTGCACTTTGGTTATATTTTAGTTGCATTTTGGTTACACTGTAGTTGTGCTTTAGTTGCGCTTTATTTGTGCATTTATTGTAATTTTTTAATTTTTTTTATAATTTTTTTCTAGATGTTGTATCAAAAGCCAGTTACTTCTCAATGTTATGTTACCACTTTTTAAAAAAATTGTGACACTTTTGTCGAGATTATTGATGAAGAAGTTGAGCAAGCTTTAAGGAATTTGAGCATTCATCAATTTTTGAAATTTCCAGCATTCCAACAAAATATACCACTTTTATATGAGATTATGAAATTTTGGATTTTTTCTGATGAATGCTTCATTATGAATGGTCATTTACTTAAATTTACTTCTAATGAGGTTGTTTTGCTAACAGGTCTGATTTTAAATAGGAAATTATGGATATGGTTTTTTTTTATTTTCAATGTATTATATTTGACCAATTAAATAAAAATTTTCTCACAAGTTTGCCTAACAGATGTTATGATATCAAATAAAAGATTGATCCCCTCATAAGACCTCTATCAATTGAAATAAAAACTAAAATGTTAAAATTAAATAGATAAACTGATAATGCTACAAAGTTAAATTAAAATTATGTTTATTTTATAATATAATCATTAATTTCATACATGAGTTATAAATCTGAACATTTGAGTTTTTAAATATTAATATATAGTTTTTATTTATTTTGTAAGTTTTATACATTTGAACATTTGGAGTTTTATAAATTATAAATTATAAAAAGTGAATAAATGGCAACTTAAGCAAATCAAAAGCTTAATTAAGTGCATGTCAAGCTCAATAAAAGCATAACCAAAGTGCAATAAAAGCATAACAAAAGCATAATTAAAGCGCATTTAAAGCGCAACTAAAGCGTAATTAAAGCACAATTAAAAGCGCAGCTAAAGCATTGTTAAAGCACAGAACAAGCATAAGTAAATAGCAACTAAAGCATAACCAAAGCACAACTAAAGTGCAATTATATCAGAATTAATAGTTATTATAATAAATATTCATAAGTCCTAATCAATAATTATTATAATAAAAATTTTAATTGAAATTTAATACTTATTACAATAAATATTCATAAGTTCCCAATCAATATTATTACAATGAAAATTAATTAAATTTCAACTCCGAAGTAATAAAATCCATCATTAATCTCGTGTACTTAACACCCCGTTGGCTTATTGCTTGGCTAGTTATATATTCCTCACTGAAACATTCAGACATGCTTGAGAAGTTCATCTGTGTTGAAGAAGGATCATCCATTATTTTTCCCCCATCAAAGATTTCTTCTCTGTTAAAAACTACATATTTAGTCTTAGGTAAGGAATAATATAATTGACAGGTTATTAAAACTTACTCATAGCCCGCTTGTTCTTTTCCCAACGACTTCCACTCTTACATTAGGTATGTCTTTAGGTCTAATCTTTAAAGGATCTTTCAAATTTGCACTGCCACCCTAGGATCTTGCAACATACTTCTAATTCTTTTACTTGCTACCAATTGTTAAGTATAAATTTTCAGTCATGTCTTTCATTGAGGCAAGCATGTGCTCCTCAGCCTCCTTATTTCCTTAAGCTTGTGTGCTCATTTGATATACTAATCTACTCACTTGATTTTTGAATATAAATTCCCTACCACCTTCAAAGTTATTATTTATTGTAGCATTGCCCAAGTGACCTGAGTAAATATATTTTCGAGCCCTTGTTGACCATCACAAAACCAGGTACTTCTCAAGGATTTTAGCAATATCCAAGTATCTCAAAACTCATATACAGTGAGAACACAATAATCCCATGGTATTATACTTCCTATGAATGCTGCCTTTTGTTGCATCAAAGTCAACCACCCAAGGATGACCTTATTCTCTATGTAGTTGACTAAAGTTTTGAAGAATCGGTCAAGTTGAAGTTTATATTCATTCCTCCTGCACCTAGTATAAATTCTTCCTCAAAAATGAATATAGTTTTTTTTTAGCAAAATCAAGCAGCATGCTTTAATATTGAGCTGGTCTTTATCACAGAAACAATTTCAAACTAACTGTATTTGTACTCCTCATCGTGCTCATTTCACTGCCAATTCATCTCTACCTTTTCTAACCCAAAAAATAATCAGTTAATAAATTTCTTGGCTTCGAAATGTCATGACACACATTAGTACACTCGTTACGTTGCATGGATAAACTATCCATACTAAAATAATCCTTATTAGAAGTCGTTGCCCACTTTCTCCTTATCTTATAAAGATCCTCCAACCATTTATGGTTATGAAGATTTTCTTCCTTGATCATTTCAGCCCATGCCTGCTAAAACACTTTCTCAAATTACACTTGCTCAAACACTTGTAAAAGAGTCCTCTGACTTTATTGTTGTTATTGAAGCTACATACTTTTGATGAAACATTTTTAAAGATGTATCATTGGCATAATCTATGATGAGTGTGAGGTAATGCATCTTTTTTAACCCTAGCCATAGCCTGATCCTGATTAGTGAATATTATTGTTGGATTTTTATTACCCATTATTCGTATAAATGCTTTAAGCAATCATGTAAAACTTTTAATTATTTCTTCTGAATAAAAAGTAACCCCTAAAAAATTATTCTGTCAATAATTATTAACACCAATAAATGGTGCACATACAAAATTATACTTATTGAATCTGTAACTATTATAAAAAGTCAACACATCTCCAAAATAGTCATAATATATCCTGTCTATCCTATCAACCAAGAAAAAATTTAATAATATGTCATTCTTATAAATTTGAATATCCCATACGAACATGTGGTCCTCAACTTGTCGATCTTTAAATAATTGAATCAAAGAATTAGTGTCAGCAAATTCAATCCATGCTCTTTTCTCTTTATGAATAAAATTGTATGCATCCCTCTTAGAGAATCCAACACTCTCATATTCTTTAACTTTCTCTACAAGGTAGGCATATGCATCAATGGTTATAATCCATGAATCTGTCATTGATTTAAGGACGAAAGCTTTTTCCTCAAAAAACATTCCTACGTGATCTCAGAAGGTGTGGGTCGGTTGGGCTAGCCAATTCATGGTTGTGGGATTCAATAAATCTTTTGACATTCCAGTAACCATCTTCATCAATTGCAAACTTCGCCATAGATGGACATCCAGTTCTAACATCTGGTTTAGTAAATTTCTTTTTTGAATTCAAATTAATATTTTTCTTGAAACTAACTTTTGAACAGATAAAGTCATTGGATTTAATCTTCCTAGAATTTGGCCAGTAATTATGATGATCCTTCCAAATGCGAAAGCCATTATTATGGGTATAAGTACAATAACATTCATATATTTCTTTCTCATCTTCATACACAGCCTAAAATGAGAAGCAAAAATTACAAAGTGCAACTAAAGCACAACTAAAATGCAACCATAGTGCAACTAAAGTGTAACTAAAGCTCAACTAAAGCACAACAAAAATTTAATTATAACGCATCATCTTTATCTTTACTAACCCTAAAAATAATGATGTTCATTGATCTAAAAATATTAATGAAAGCTAAACAACAACATCTAAGAGCTTATTTACTTTTTTCCCTAAACCCTAAACATTAAATGCTCTTCTAAGAGCCTGAGCCTCTAATGAGAGGAAACCTATTGAGTAATTGATGCCCTTTTTTACACAACTTTATTTTACAACTTTCAAAAAGTATATTCTTAATATAACTTGCGATGAGATTGAAACTTATCGATATGTTGAAACCTACAAAAGTTCCAACTAAGTTTACTTCTGATTCATGCACCCCTTCCCCCTCTCTCTTCGGAGAGCATTCCATCTCTTTTATGTAATTTTCTAGGTCATTTTTTCTTCAAAAGCAATAAATATTTACATCTTTTGCGGGTTTCTAAAGATAGCGCCAACCCTATGTTTAAAATGAAAAGAAAAGTTGATCAGGTTGGGTCAAGTCTAGCTGATATATATTAAACTAAAAGATTATATAAAAAAAATTCCATGTGTATGCATCCACATGTCCAGTTTTTATTGGCGTCCGAACGCAAAGCTACGTCCGGTGTCCAGAGCTAATAGTTTTCCCAATGGGAGAGAGTCGAATGCCTAGACCCTGAATGAAGCTCTATCCTTGAGTCATCTCCTTGAGTAATGTCTAAAGCACATGGGAATTGAAGAGATGACTCATCTCCATCCTCTATCTCCATAACATTTTTTTCTCGAGATCAGATTTTTTTCTATCCACAAACTCTGCTAAGGCTGTCAAAATCAGAGAGGAAAAGGGAGGGAAAAGTAGTAATAATCATTTAAGAAAGGCAGTAATCATAGCCGTTGAATTCAAATTCCTAGATTATAGCTGATTTGGACCAAAATCAGACTCAATTTGACTCGAATTGGGTTGATTTGTGGTTGACTCGACTTAGCAAAATTAACAAAATTAAATTTAAATAAATTGATGACTCAAATTGAATCAAACTCGATGCGGCTAAAATGCATCGATCAAGGCTAATTAAACTTTGTTAAGCAAAGTTTAATTAAACTTGATTCAAGCCGTCTCAAGGTCAAATTAGACTCAACGAGGTCCAATTAAGTCTATCAAAGATGCTCGACAACACTCATACGAAAATTCAGGTCAATACTCAACTCTGAGGTGTGTTACCTGTATGGGGAAGACTGGTGAGGTCGGATGGGGACTCAGGTTAAATCCGATCAAATTTGGATTTGCAGGTTGACCTGTACTCAACCTAATTTTTTAAATGGTTCAAAAATTGGAACCTGAACTCAACCTATTGGTTAAATAGGTAGACCCAAACCTATTGGGTGAAGTTAATAATTGACACACCTAGTTGTGAGGATTGGTATTGACCAAAAGCAATCAAAATATAAATGTAAGAATGTGAAAAAAATAAGATATTCAATTTATATTCTTGCTCTAATGTGAATGTTTTTGTGTAACCATATGGTGGAAATACAATTTGTTGCATAATGGATGGGACAACTTTGCTACAAATACCCTATGATAACCTAAAAATACAAAAATATGTTAAGAAAATGTAGAATTATTGTTTGAACTGAAGTGCACCAGTGTAGAGCTTGTGAGTGCCGAGGCACTATGCATGTAAGCATAGTGGCGCCAAAAGATGCCACCATTTCATTTTTTATATTTATTCTAAAATATTTATGGATTTGACATGCAGTGCTCAACACTAGCTTTGAGCGCTGTGACGTTAGGCAACTAATAACTTTATTATATATATATATATATATATATATATATATATTTCTTTGCTCAATGGTCCTTACCCTCACGCACCGCTGGCTTTCCTAAGAAGGAGATTATTGACGGGAAAGAAAAAGTGGAGAGAGAGAGAGAGAGAGAGAGAGAGAGAGAGAGAGAGAGAGAGAGAGAGAGAGAGTGAGAGAGAGAGAGAGAGAGAGAGAGAGAGAGAGAGAGAGAGAGAGAGAGAGAGAGAGAGAGAGAGAGAGAAATCTAATTTTTCACCACCAGATCAATTTGACTAATTTATGAAAATTATTCAAATTAAGGTAGGTGACTCTAATCATATCTATATTTTTAAAGATTTTGGTTTTTATTACTAGATTCTTCCAAAATTGTATTTTACCTAGTTTTATTAAACTTACATGGAATAACATTTTGACTGTAAAATTTCTAAATTTCATTGTATAGAATGAAAGATATTGTATTTTGTACGGATTTTCTTAAATAGAAATTGATAGTTTATTATAAGCATATCATTATTATAGACATTGAGAAGAAATGCTAGTGTGTGGTTGAGTAATAGATGGTCGCTATTATTACTATAATATTATAAAATAATATGTGTGAGAATAAGGACTAGTTACTCACTAACATTGGCTATAGACTGTCTGACTTGTACAAGATGGTGGGCCAACAAGCTTTCCTTTAAATACTATGATTTGGTGTTATTTTCTATTGATTCGCGTAATTCACTGATTGAGAGTTATAAGGAGATAATAATTATGTCGATGGACAAAGAGTGATAATTTTATTTACTAAGCTAATTGTTACTGATTACTCATACTAAAAAAAATAATGTTTTAGCTAGGGATTTTACTTGTTTAGTGTAATTAATTTAATACTTACTACTGATTCACTATTATTGTTATTATATTAATGTATTATTACCACTGTTGTTACTATTCTTATTATGACTACTGACAACACTAATAATAGTACAATTCTGATTCATTAGTACTACTACTGTTATTAATTCATTATTTACAGTACTGTTGTATTGTCACCACTGCAATTCCTTTTATTATTACTACACGGCTTTAGTACTTTACTGGCTTTTGCACAGTACTATCTTATTGGTTTATTATTGTATGTTAGTTTTATTATTTCTATAATTATTCATGATCATGTGAATTTCGCTGCTATGAATCGACTAATGACATGCATATTACTTCTTTACCATACTTTAAATTCATTTATAGGATTTAGTCACATGCTGGGCTATTGATCTCATTATATGTGATTTAAATGATTTTAGATAAGGGTAGAGAATCAAGAGGAAGAGATTAATCAGAATTCCTCAGGATTAGTTTCTTTTATTTTGTTTTTCTTTTGTACTCAAGATTTAGATAGATATGATATGATTATATGATTTCTGATTGGATTATATGATTTTTGATGTGATGAATTCAAATACCTATTGATGTTTTGATTACTAGTGGTATTTTTGCTGATATTTTTGCTAATAAAAAGGAATAGATAGCTTTAGTGGTCATTAATTAAAGATAAAAAATTAATTCTTTCAATTTAAATTCTAGGGTATTTCATAGCCAATGATATTTTCTATTGCATTAACTTCCATCCAAGCTCAATAAGAAATTGACATGTAGGTTCACTGCACTTTTTCATTGCTTTTACATGCAATCTCCATATATACTATATACTATGTTCAAACATCTAATGATGCATGTAGCACTAATATGTTTTATTTGACAACATTTGTATTTCTAATAAATAATTGAATATTATTTCAATTGGTTTCTTGTGACCCTAACTTGCCATAACTATATAAAAATGAATTTCAATTTTAATAAATCAAAATTAGAGAAAAATGAAGTCATAAGTACATAAGTCAAAAAATTATAAAAAATGTCACATTTATAACTTACTACGAGCAAGAAGATTGCTCCTATTTTCACATTGGTTACCCTTTAGTGATAATCACTGCATCAATTTGGGGATAAAGAATGACAAATAATTGAGGATAGATGGCTCAAGTGGTAGGAATCCAACATCTACAGTAATGCATTTGCTTTGTATTTCATAATTATATTACCAAAATGTTTATTTAGTTAGGCCTAGTTTGAAAATAGTTTTCTTGCTGTTTTTAAAACAATTTTTTAGTTCAAAAATTTTTTGAATTAGAAAATTTATGCTAAAAAGATATTTTTGAAAAACAATAAAGCTGTGCCAAACGAAGCCTTAGTCTAAGGGTTCATTTGGTACAGGTTTCTTATTACTTTCTAAAGAAACTTTTAGTTCAAGAAATATTTTTACTAAAAAATTATAAGAAAGCTATCCTAAATGAAGTATAAGTAGTATTGGATTCTTGAAATATATGAATGATAGTGAAATGATAGTCTCGTCATTATCTATTATTTTAATAGTTTATATAAGGAGCCCTTAAAATCATATTTAACATCCTGTGTTCGAATCCCCTATACTACGGTCTCGCCTCTTTAGTGGGGCAAATCAAGTGTGGGGCTGATGCCGGTGGGTGGTCTCGCTAGGTTTCGCTGAGGGATTAACTACACCGCCAAGTGCTCCCTTTAAAGTGACAGCAGAGATAGCCCCGTTCCCACAAAAAAAAATCCTATTTAAATCTTATAGTGGAAACCAAAGATTAAATACCTTATATTGTACTCATTAAGTGATCGAGCTACAAACATAATCTATAACGCTAGTGAATGCATGATTTAAGCTATGGTATAGTGGTAAGCTTACCATTTTAAAGGATTTTATAGTGGTTGCAACAACATACCACCACTCGCATAAATAATATAGGGATTTTTACATATCGAACATCAAAAACTTTGAAAAATACATATTAAACACTTAAACTATCATATTTACTTATATACCACATAAAACTCCCGTTTTTTACTATTCTCTAATGCCGTTTGAGTACCATGTAAAAGAACATACTGCGCGTCTATCCCCTTCTGTCGCAAAACCCTTCACTTCTACGCAACGCGTTGTATTCCCTTCATCTTCCCTTTGGTCGCGAGTCCAAACCCTTGCCTTCTCTATCATGTTTGAAGGTTTCACACGAGGCGCATCTTCCCTTGGCCTCACATCTTCTCGGTCGTGTTCGAAGATCGATCAACAAGGTTTGTTGTTCATATTTTACATTTCGTGAACATCATGAACGTCTTAGTTGTTGTTTGAAGATCGAAGGATGGTTCTAATTTTTGTTCACCATATGAACGTATTAGTTGTTGTTTTCTCATCTTCTTCTCCAATTAATCGCACTTCACCTCCTAAAGGAACCAACTAAAACCTATTGAAATTAGTCTGCTTTACATCTTCTCATCTTTATATATGTATAAAATGTTGAAGTGGTAGCAAATGGTAATAAAATAGATGCAGATGCCAACTTTCGGCTGAGAACAGAGCAGCTTCAGGAAGTTGGAAATTTGCCAGGAATTTCACATCCCTTCAAGAACAGATAGGAGTAGTGCATATGTTTAACTTACTAGTATTTGATTTATCAGCTTTAATGCTATGCATTATTGAAATTTGCCAAATTTTCATTTTGAAGGTGTTTTTTAACCGCTTCTCAAGCCGTTCAACCATTCTGCAATGAGTTCGAGCTCATCAGCAACACTAATTAGAAATGCAAGTAATCAGATATATTGTCATTACAATTTGCAATGTATAATATATACATCATACAAACCGCATAGTTATGGAAGAAAATTCTATAGATGATCTGGGAATAGATCATAAGGTGATTGTCATTTTTCTTAGTGGTGTGATGAAGTAAATGAATTTGAAAATTCTATAGATGCTCCCGAAATAGATCATGACTTTTTTCTCAATTTCAGGTTTTTCCATGTTAAATCCTGATGTTCTTTATTTTCGCTACAAATTTTTATTTCTTAGGTGTGTTCATTGCGTATTTTACTTCTCCAATAGGATGGCCTGCTAAGCTGTGTTGGCTCACATATATTCTGCATTCTATTTCAAGTCAAGAAAAGGGAAATTTATTGAATAGCTATAGTCCCAAGTTCTAATCCATCTAAGTCTATGTAGGTATTTTTTGATTTTCTAATATTGTACAATAATGATGTTTTCTTTAATTGTTATGTTCTGATTTGTAGCCATACAGTAGTGTGTATTATTATTGTACATAAATTTCAATGATGTAAGAAAAGAAATTTAAGAATGAGTTTATTTTCCTAGTTACTAGAAGTTAATTAGAAGCTTTGTAGTCTATTTCACTATAGGAAAATCGTCCATTACCGGCTGAATTTTCGACGGATTTTCGACTGATAAAGATGAAATATTTCTAACAGATTTTCAGAAAGATTTTTAGGCAGATTTTCGGCGGCTTTCTGGCAGATTTTCTGACAGATTTTAATAATTTCTAAAAAAGATTATATATTCGTAATTTTATTAATTAATAATTTTAAATCATATTTTAATACATTATAAATTTAATAACTTTCATATTAATTTAATTAATTAAAATTTAGTTGTTAAAGTAATAATTAGTTTAGTTTTTTATAAATAACTTTAACTTACTATTCTATTAATAACTTTAAATTATTATTCTACTAATAACTTCAATATTAATATTATTATTAATAACGTTAACTTGTTTATTAATAATTTTAACTTATTATTTTATTAACAAATTTAATATTAATATTAATAATTTATTTTAATTATTTATTATTTGTTTTGTTAAAAAGTTTTCTAATCTTATTTAAATATATAATAGTTAGCTAATTAAATTATTATACTTCGCAGCAAAGTGGTTGTACACTGAAAGCATAGAGGTCCTAGGTTCGATTCTCTCCAGGGATATGGGCGCTTAGCGCGGGCGCAGGATGGCCTGCTGGGCGTTGACAGGCTTACGCAGTCGCGGGATGGCTAAGCGGGCGGGCCCATTGGGCGTGGACGGGCTGGGTTCGGGCAGACAGGCTACGCGAGTTGGGTGTGAACAAAAGCATGTGGGTTCTCCTACGGGAATTGTTTTTTTTTTTTTTTTTTTATCATTTTATATTATTCCGACAGAGTTTTTCTATAGGACAGCCGCCGGAACACCTTTCCTACGTACTAATTCCGCTGGAAAACAATTACGGTAGATTTTTTTATTGAAAAGTTTTCCGATGCTCGATTTACCGTCGAAAATATCTTCGCCATAAATCTGTCGGAATATTTCAAAATCCGCTGGAAACTTTAGAATTTTTCGCCAGAAATACGCGCTTTTTTTTTGTAGTGTTTAATTTAAAGAAATTTGAAAATTTCTCAAAAATTTTAACTTGGTAAGTCTGTCACCATTCAACATTATATTACATGTCTTGTATATGAGTCATATTGAGTTGGATAGTGATAGCCTTAGCATTGGACTGATCAAAACCAGAATGAATCACCAATTCGACAAGGTAAATGGTAAACATGTCTCGGTTTATAAAAACCAACTTATTCAATTAAAACAATTAAATAATTTAAATTAGTTTAATAAATTCATATATCATATTAAATAAATTATTAAACTTGACAAATTAATTTAAATTATATATATTTATATTTTTTAGTACACATTAAATTTCTATAATAAATATTTGTCAAAGTAGTACAAACTATGCATTCTTACGCAACACCATCGCTCCATATGAGTTACTAATACATTCAAACCTAAACAAGTTATATAAACAATACTAAGAGAATGTTTCAAAGTTTTTAAAAAAAAAGTTTCAAAGTGATGCGCACTAAATAATTAAGTGGAAGTTCACAACATACACTATATATTTAAATATATTTTTTAATTAATTTATTGAAAAAAAACAATAGTATTTATTTTTTAGTTAATAATACTTAATTTTTAATCTTTTTAATTAAATATTTATTTAATTATACAAAAAAATTATTTATTTATTTATTAGTGGTAAATGAACTAACATTAATGATGTATAGATTTAAATTTATAATGTAAATTTAGTATAGAATCAATGCATTATATCTAAACAAATAATGTAAATTAATAATAATTTATATTAAATTTATTAATTTATATGTGGACTAAATTTATATCATATATGAAACAAATTTAAAATTTAAGGTATTTAAATTTAAAATTATAGAAAATATTATTTGTGTATCAATTTTATTTATTTTTAATCATAAATTTATGTGTTTTTTATATTATTACATCATTATTATCTAATACAGACATTATTTAAATAATTTTAATATTTATTATATTGATTGGTTTCACCCCAATGAAATCATTGAATCTTAAACCTCTGCTTTTGATTTTATGTCTAGTCTGATTTTCACAATCTTATTAAAAATATTTTGAAAAATATTTAAAATAAAATTTCTAATTTCCATAGTTTTTACCATTCCCAAATAGATGGCTTTATTAAAGTAGAAAACTAGAGTCTAGGAGATGTATTTAAGTGTTTAAATACTAATTACACAAATAGCTATCACAAGGCTTTGTTTTGGACAACTTTTTTTCTGCTTTCTAAAGCAGCATTTTAATACTAAAATTTCTAATTTAAAAAAAATTACTTTAAAAAATATTAAAAAAAATTGTTCCAAACGAAGCCGAAGTTCTTCGTGTTTCTAAATTCGCCTATAACAGCCTTACAACTAAATCAAAGTAGAAAACAAGAGTATAAGAGATTTGTCTAAATATCTAATTACCAACCACACTATTAATTGAGACTTTCAATCCATTTGTGGCCAATGCAACTTTTTATAGATATGATTTTTAATGCTATTATGAGAAAATCAAATTTTTCTTTTCAAAATCATCATAAGTGCTATATTCTTTTTTAATCGAGCATCAACTTTCTTTCAGTTAACACACGCTAATATTGATGCGTCATCACAAAATAATCTTGATTGAGCACGAATCTCGAGGCAAAACCTAGTTGGAAACTTCAAAAATTAATTTCGGGAGCATATGAACTCCGATTTCAGCGAGCTTACAGTCAAACTGAGCGTCTCGGAAATACAAACCCAACGACACCAAGATCAACCAAATCCGAGCCCAAATGAGTCCAAATCAAAGGTTCGAAGCACTGTTGGAAGGTTCAAACCGCAATTTGAGTTACCAAACGGTATCTGATTTTGACGAACTTATACTCGAATCGAGCGGCTCGACGAGACGAATCCAACGAGCCCAAGATCATCGAATTCCGACATCATTAAGGCCATCAAATGTCCAATGAACGGTGCATGATCAAAAGATTCGATATCGACCGTCCATTCAAACCACTCCCTGTTCGCCCTTGATCTCACGCCTATTTACGGGCTGTGCCACTCCAGAAAAACTATAAATAGAGCCCTCATTCTACACCAAAGGGCTCAAGTGAAGAGAGAGAAGAAGAAGAGGAGAAAGGGGAAAAGGAGATTCCTCACCTCCTCGACCACCGCCGGAGCTCTTCCTGCCGCCTAAAGACGCCGGAACTCTGCCGAATTTTCAGGAAACGCAGGAATTCTGCACAACTTCCATGAGATGCTGAAATTCTTCCCAATTTACAAGAGAGTTCCCTCCTGACGCCGAAACTCCGCCCAAGTGAAGACGGAGTTTCTCCTCTGCCACCAAAGATGTCGGACTTCTACCCGACGTCGGACCTTCACTCTTCGCTAAGTTTCTACCCGACGCCGGACTTCTACCGGTTATCGGACTTCGTTGGACGTCTATGCGAAGATGCATTTCTTTCCATTGCTGGACTCCTACCTGACGCTGTCCTACTGATCTTCGTCGTCAGACTACAGTCCTTCCGACCTCCGTCGCCAGCCGACTATGGTCTTCTTGACTTACGTCGCCCGCCGACTACAATCTTTCTGACATCCGTCGCCCGTTGAATACGGTCCTCCTGACTTATGTCGCCCGCAGACTACATTCTTTCCGACCTCCGTCGCCCGCCGACTACGGTCCTCCTGACTTACGTCGCCCGCCGACTACAGTCCTCCGTCGCCAGCTGACTACGGTCCTCCTGACCTACGTCGCCCGACGACTGCAGTCCTTCTAACAAAGCGAATACGTCGATAGTAGATCTTTGTATTTACACCATGTAATGTACTCCATAAGATGTACATCAAGCTAAGACCTTCCACCAAGGAAGGGCCTCATTTGTAATCGACTGCAATACTAGTGGATTCATTCAAACTGGGCTAGGCCCCGTGGTTTTTCCCCCTTTTACAGGGGTTTTCCACGTAAAAATCTTGGTGTCTCATAAATGCTAGACCCTTTCTCCTTATCTGATTGCGTGCCGGATTTTCGTACAATGCTAAGACGATAAACTTTATGTTTCTCTACCGCCGCGAATACTCCTGGACGCAACAGTTTGGCGCCGTCTGTGGGAACGTGGTTCCCGACTGGGGGGCAACTTTTGCTCCAATCTCAAAAGATCGTTCTTATCAACTTTCTGACATCAGTCATTGTTGCATCATATGCGGACTGGGGGGCAACTTTGACTCAAACCAATAGATCCTCCAATACCTTCAACACCAAGTTGATATTTCAGGAATATCCGAGCAAATGCAAGGATACTTCAAATCAATTACAAGCTTTATACAGTCCAATGTTGGACTTCTACTCCTCAGGCAAGGTCTTAACCTCGACCTCAAAAAGACAATAACGGTCTAAAGATAGACTTTCTTCACATTTGATTCGGGATATACGTGGCGTTCGCCCCCTCCCAATCAAAGCAAAATCAATCCCAGGGGGATTCGATTCGACCTCTTCCATACAGGTTAACGTTGTCGAGCAAAGGCTCCGACATACAACCTAGGAAAGGTCTCACATCCTTGGTGGATTCTCCCGACCTCTTCCACACAGGTTAACGTCGTCGAGCAAAGGCTCCGACATACAACCTCGGAAAGGTCTCACATCCTTGTTGGATTCTCCCGACCTCTTCCACACAGGTTAACGTCGTCGAGCAAAGGCTCCGACATACAATCTCGGAAAGGTCCTACATCCTTGATGGATTCTCTCGGCCTCTTCCACACAGGTTAACGTCGTCGAGCAGGGCTCCGGCATACAACCTCGGAAAGGTCCTACATCCTTGGTGGATTCTCCCGACCTCTTCCACACAGGTTAACGTCGTCGAGCAGGGCTCCGGCATACAACCTTGGAAAGGTCTCACATCCTTGGTGGATTCTCTCGGCCTCTTCCACACAGGTTAACATCGTCGAGCAGGGCTCCGGCATACAACCTCGGAAAGGTCCTACATCCTTGGTGGATTCTTCCGACCTCTTCCACACAGGTTAACGTCGTCGAGCAGGGCTCCGGCATACAACCTTGGAAAGGTCTCACATCCTTGGTGGATTCTCTCGACCTTTTCCGCACAGGTTAATGTCATCGAACAAATGTTTTAACATACAACCTCGGATATGTCATACATCCTTGGTTAACGTCGCCAGAATGCAGTCAAGGGACTTTCATTTAACTTCTCCACAAAGTTAAATTTCTACATAATGTTGAATTTCCTCTTGTCGCTGAATTTTTGCCTTGCAGGACTTTCGTTGGAATTCTGCTCGTCAGCGGACTCCTACTCGACGTCGGACTTCTGCTCGACAGCGGACTTCTACTCGACGTTGAACTTCTACCCGACGTCGTACTTCTCCCTGTCGTCGGATTTCTGCTCGTCAGCGGACTCCTACTCTACATCGGACTTCTGCTCATCAGCGGACTCCTACTTTTCGTCGGATTTCTGCTCGTCAGCGGACTCCTACTCGTCGTCGGACTTCTGCTCGTTAGCGGACTCCTACTCGAAATCGGACTTCTGCTCGTCAGCGGACTTCTACTCATCGTCAGACTCGTCGTCAGACTTCTGCTCGTCGACGAATCTTCGTCGGTCTTCTACCCGACGTTGAACTTCTACCCGACATCGGACTTCTGCTTGTCAGCGGTCTCCTACTCATCGTCGGACTTCTGCTCGTCAGCGGACTTCTCGTCAGACTTCTGCTCGTCGACAAATTTTCGTTGGTCTTCTACCCGACGTTGAACTTCTACCCGACGTCAGATTTCTGCTCGTTAGAAGTCTCCTACGCCTCGTCGGACTTCTGCTCGTTAGCGGACTCCTACCCGACGTCGTACTTCTCCCTGTCGTCGGATTTCTGCTCGTCAGCGGACTCCTACTCGACATCGGACTTCTGCTCGTCAGCGGACTCCTACTTTTCGTCGGATTTCTGCTCGTCAGCGGACTCCTACTCGACATCGGACTTCTGCTCGTCAACGGACTCCTACTTTTCGTCGGATTTCTGCTCGTCAGCGGACTCCTACTCGTCGTCGGACTTCTGCTCGTTAGCGGACTCCTACTCGAAATCGGACTTCTGCTCGTCAGCGGACTCCTACTCGTCGTCGGACTCGTCGTCAGACTTCTGCTCGTCGACGAATCTTCGTCGGTCTTCTACCCGACGTTGAACTTCTACCCGACATCAGACTTCTGCTTGTCAGCGGTCTCCTACTCGTCGTCGGACTTCTGCTCGTCAGCGGACTTCTACCCGACGTCGGACTCCTGCTCGTCGACAAATTTTCGTCGGTCTTCTACCCGACGTTGAACTTCTACCCGACGTCGGACTTCTGCTCGTCAGCGGACTTCTACTCGTCGTCGGATTTCTGCTCCTACGCATCGTCGGACTTCTGCTCGTCAGCGGACTTCTCGTCAGACTTCTGCTCGTCGACGAATTTTCGTCGGTCTTCTACCCGACGTTGAACTTCTACCCGACGTCGGACTTCTGCTCGTCAGCGGACTTCTACTCGTCGTCGGATTTCTGCTCCTACGCATCGTCGGACTTCTGATCGTCAGCAGACTACTACTCGCCGTCGGTCTTCTACCCGAAGTCAGACTTCTTCCTGTCGTCGGACTTCTGCTCGTCGGCAGACTGCTACTCGCCACCGGCTTCTCGCTTGAATGCTATTTGCAACGCATTCTCGAACTCTCCCCTTTGGCTCCACACTCGATCGTTGACTACTAACGGGCTTCAACTCGATCGTCCATTGCCAGCAAAATGGAAAAGAGATCCCGTAAACTCCTGCACCAGAGAGGGAGCGCTAATTCGAGCTAGGGACATTTCCCACGCGCAAAACAGCGGTAGCCTCAATGTCAGAGAGCCAGAGGGAGAGGAAGAAATCCCGTAACTCCTGCACCAGAGAGGGAGCGCTAATTCGAGCTAGGGACATTTCCCACGCGCAAAACAGCGGTAGCCTCAATGTCAGAGAGCCAGAGGGAGAGAAAGAAATCCCGTAACTCCTGCACCAGAGAGGGAGCGCTAATTCGAGCAGAGGATATTTCCCACTCGCAAATAGCGGTAGCCTCAATGCCAGAGAGCCAGAGGGAGAGAGAGGAGAAGGTGCAAGTTTCCTAAAGATTTTGGAGGCCTATTTATAGGTTTTGGAGAGAAAGGAGGGAAGTTATTGCCATTTTTAAGTTTCCCTATTTTTCTAAAATTTTTCCGAATTTTTCGGAATTTTTTGGAATTTTTTAGGAATTTTTTGGGCTCAAAAATAACAAAAAATTGATATTTTCGTGCATGTGGGGCCCACAAAGTCGGTGGGCCGAACCGACATACCTCTCTCCTCAAAAAATGCACGGACAACGCACGGATCCGCGTGGATTTCACGCGGATCACGGCCAGCCATTGGCTGGCCTCCGGCGGCAGCCTTGCGGCTGCAGCGGCGGCATGCCGCGAGCGGTCCGCGAAGCGGACCGCGGAAATGGACCGCGGAGTTGACCGCGGGATGGGTCCGCGGGACCGCGAAAGGGGTCCGCGGAGCGGACCGCGGAAGGGGTCCGCGGAGCGGACCGCGCAGGGCCTCCGCGCGCAGAACTTCCGCGCGGCATGGCTGGCGGCCGCTGTTCTGCGCCGCCGGCAGCGGCGGCGGCGGCCGGCCGGCCGGACCGGCCGGTGCGGCCGCCCGACCCGTGTCGGGCCATTTTTTCGCCTCGACGAGTCCAATTCCAACAATTTTGGGGTCCCCGGACACGTTTTTCGACGTTTCGGACTCGTTTTTGATACTTCTAGAACTCAATGGGACCTCTATGATGAAGTTCGAGCGAGATGTTGATATTCGGAACGCAATTTTTGGCGTTCTAGCTGATACAAAATTTTGAAACACATATTTTCAGACTCCTAATGCTTCGACGTCCGAAAATAGGGGGGCAACTGATGCGTCATCACAAAATAATCTTGATTGAGCACGAATCTCGAGGCAAAACCTAGTTGGAAACTTCAAAAATTAATTTCGGGAGCATATGAACTCCGATTTCAGCGAGCTTACAGTCAAACTGAGCGTCTCGGAAATACAAACCCAACGACACCAAGATCAACCAAATCCGAGCCCAAATGAGTCCAAATCAAAGGTTCGAAGCACTGTTGGAAGGTTCAAACCGCAATTTGAGTTACCAAACGGTATCTGATTTTGACGAACTTATACTCGAATCGAGCGGCTCGACGAGACGAATCCAACGAGCCCAAGATCATCGAATTCCGACATCATTAAGGCCATCAAATGTCCAATGAACGGTGCATGATCAAAAGATTCGATATCGACCGTCCATTCAAACCACTCCCTGTTCGCCCTTGATCTCACGCCTATTTACGGGCTGTGCCACTCCAGAAAAACTATAAATAGAGCCCTCATTCTACACCAAAGGGCTCAAGTGAAGAGAGAGAAGAAGAAGAGGAGAAAGGGGAAAAGGAGATTCCTCACCTCCTCGACCACCGCCGGAGCTCTTCCTGCCGCCTAAAGACGCCGGAACTCTGCCGAATTTTCAGGAAACGCAGGAATTCTGCACAACTTCCATGAGATGCTGAAATTCTTCCCAATTTACAAGAGAGTTCCCTCCTGACGCCGAAACTCCGCCCAAGTGAAGACGGAGTTTCTCCTCTGCCACCAAAGATGTCGGACTTCTACCCGACGTCGGACCTTCACTCTTCGCTAAGTTTCTACCCGACGCCGGACTTCTACCGGTTATCGGACTTCGTTGGACGTCTATGCGAAGATGCATTTCTTTCCATTGCTGGACTCCTACCTGACGCTGTCCTACTGATCTTCGTCGTCAGACTACAGTCCTTCCGACCTCCGTCGCCAGCCGACTATGGTCTTCTTGACTTACGTCGCCCGCCGACTACAATCTTTCTGACATCCGTCGCCCGTTGAATACGGTCCTCCTGACTTATGTCGCCCGCAGACTACATTCTTTCCGACCTCCGTCGCCCGCCGACTACGGTCCTCCTGACTTACGTCGCCCGCCGACTACAGTCCTCCGTCGCCAGCTGACTACGGTCCTCCTGACCTACGTCGCCCGACGACTGCAGTCCTTCTAACAAAGCGAATACGTCGATAGTAGATCTTTGTATTTACACCATGTAATGTACTCCATAAGATGTACATCAAGCTAAGACCTTCCACCAAGGAAGGGCCTCATTTGTAATCGACTGCAATACTAGTGGATTCATTCAAACTGGGCTAGGCCCCGTGGTTTTTCCCCCTTTTACAGGGGTTTTCCACGTAAAAATCTTGGTGTCTCATAAATGCTAGACCCTTTCTCCTTATCTGATTGCGTGCCGGATTTTCGTACAATGCTAAGACGATAAACTTTATGTTTCTCTACCGCCGCGAATACTCCTGGACGCAACAGTTTGGCGCCGTCTGTGGGAACGTGGTTCCCGACTGGGGGGCAACTTTTGCTCCAATCTCAAAAGATCGTTCTTATCAACTTTCTGACATCAGTCATTGTTGCATCATATGCGGACTGGGGGGCAACTTTGACTCAAACCAATAGATCCTCCAATACCTTCAACACCAAGTTGATATTTCAGGAATATCCGAGCAAATGCAAGGATACTTCAAATCAATTACAAGCTTTATACAGTCCAATGTTGGACTTCTACTCCTCAGGCAAGGTCTTAACCTCGACCTCAAAAAGACAATAACGGTCTAAAGATAGACTTTCTTCACATTTGATTCGGGATATACGTGGCGTTCGCCCCCTCCCAATCAAAGCAAAATCAATCCCAGGGGGATTCGATTCGACCTCTTCCATACAGGTTAACGTTGTCGAGCAAAGGCTCCGACATACAACCTAGGAAAGGTCTCACATCCTTGGTGGATTCTCCCGACCTCTTCCACACAGGTTAACGTCGTCGAGCAAAGGCTCCGACATACAACCTCGGAAAGGTCTCACATCCTTGTTGGATTCTCCCGACCTCTTCCACACAGGTTAACGTCGTCGAGCAAAGGCTCCGACATACAATCTCGGAAAGGTCCTACATCCTTGATGGATTCTCTCGGCCTCTTCCACACAGGTTAACGTCGTCGAGCAGGGCTCCGGCATACAACCTCGGAAAGGTCCTACATCCTTGGTGGATTCTCCCGACCTCTTCCACACAGGTTAACGTCGTCGAGCAGGGCTCCGGCATACAACCTTGGAAAGGTCTCACATCCTTGGTGGATTCTCTCGGCCTCTTCCACACAGGTTAACATCGTCGAGCAGGGCTCCGGCATACAACCTCGGAAAGGTCCTACATCCTTGGTGGATTCTTCCGACCTCTTCCACACAGGTTAACGTCGTCGAGCAGGGCTCCGGCATACAACCTTGGAAAGGTCTCACATCCTTGGTGGATTCTCTCGACCTTTTCCGCACAGGTTAATGTCATCGAACAAATGTTTTAACATACAACCTCGGATATGTCATACATCCTTGGTTAACGTCGCCAGAATGCAGTCAAGGGACTTTCATTTAACTTCTCCACAAAGTTAAATTTCTACATAATGTTGAATTTCCTCTTGTCGCTGAATTTTTGCCTTGCAGGACTTTCGTTGGAATTCTGCTCGTCAGCGGACTCCTACTCGACGTCGGACTTCTGCTCGACAGCGGACTTCTACTCGACGTTGAACTTCTACCCGACGTCGTACTTCTCCCTGTCGTCGGATTTCTGCTCGTCAGCGGACTCCTACTCTACATCGGACTTCTGCTCATCAGCGGACTCCTACTTTTCGTCGGATTTCTGCTCGTCAGCGGACTCCTACTCGTCGTCGGACTTCTGCTCGTTAGCGGACTCCTACTCGAAATCGGACTTCTGCTCGTCAGCGGACTTCTACTCATCGTCAGACTCGTCGTCAGACTTCTGCTCGTCGACGAATCTTCGTCGGTCTTCTACCCGACGTTGAACTTCTACCCGACATCGGACTTCTGCTTGTCAGCGGTCTCCTACTCATCGTCGGACTTCTGCTCGTCAGCGGACTTCTCGTCAGACTTCTGCTCGTCGACAAATTTTCGTTGGTCTTCTACCCGACGTTGAACTTCTACCCGACGTCAGATTTCTGCTCGTTAGAAGTCTCCTACGCCTCGTCGGACTTCTGCTCGTTAGCGGACTCCTACCCGACGTCGTACTTCTCCCTGTCGTCGGATTTCTGCTCGTCAGCGGACTCCTACTCGACATCGGACTTCTGCTCGTCAGCGGACTCCTACTTTTCGTCGGATTTCTGCTCGTCAGCGGACTCCTACTCGACATCGGACTTCTGCTCGTCAACGGACTCCTACTTTTCGTCGGATTTCTGCTCGTCAGCGGACTCCTACTCGTCGTCGGACTTCTGCTCGTTAGCGGACTCCTACTCGAAATCGGACTTCTGCTCGTCAGCGGACTCCTACTCGTCGTCGGACTCGTCGTCAGACTTCTGCTCGTCGACGAATCTTCGTCGGTCTTCTACCCGACGTTGAACTTCTACCCGACATCAGACTTCTGCTTGTCAGCGGTCTCCTACTCGTCGTCGGACTTCTGCTCGTCAGCGGACTTCTACCCGACGTCGGACTCCTGCTCGTCGACAAATTTTCGTCGGTCTTCTACCCGACGTTGAACTTCTACCCGACGTCGGACTTCTGCTCGTCAGCGGACTTCTACTCGTCGTCGGATTTCTGCTCCTACGCATCGTCGGACTTCTGCTCGTCAGCGGACTTCTCGTCAGACTTCTGCTCGTCGACGAATTTTCGTCGGTCTTCTACCCGACGTTGAACTTCTACCCGACGTCGGACTTCTGCTCGTCAGCGGACTTCTACTCGTCGTCGGATTTCTGCTCCTACGCATCGTCGGACTTCTGATCGTCAGCAGACTACTACTCGCCGTCGGTCTTCTACCCGAAGTCAGACTTCTTCCTGTCGTCGGACTTCTGCTCGTCGGCAGACTGCTACTCGCCACCGGCTTCTCGCTTGAATGCTATTTGCAACGCATTCTCGAACTCTCCCCTTTGGCTCCACACTCGATCGTTGACTACTAACGGGCTTCAACTCGATCGTCCATTGCCAGCAAAATGGAAAAGAGATCCCGTAAACTCCTGCACCAGAGAGGGAGCGCTAATTCGAGCTAGGGACATTTCCCACGCGCAAAACAGCGGTAGCCTCAATGTCAGAGAGCCAGAGGGAGAGGAAGAAATCCCGTAACTCCTGCACCAGAGAGGGAGCGCTAATTCGAGCTAGGGACATTTCCCACGCGCAAAACAGCGGTAGCCTCAATGTCAGAGAGCCAGAGGGAGAGAAAGAAATCCCGTAACTCCTGCACCAGAGAGGGAGCGCTAATTCGAGCAGAGGATATTTCCCACTCGCAAATAGCGGTAGCCTCAATGCCAGAGAGCCAGAGGGAGAGAGAGGAGAAGGTGCAAGTTTCCTAAAGATTTTGGAGGCCTATTTATAGGTTTTGGAGAGAAAGGAGGGAAGTTATTGCCATTTTTAAGTTTCCCTATTTTTCTAAAATTTTTCCGAATTTTTCGGAATTTTTTGGAATTTTTTAGGAATTTTTTGGGCTCAAAAATAACAAAAAATTGATATTTTCGTGCATGTGGGGCCCACAAAGTCGGTGGGCCGAACCGACATACCTCTCTCCTCAAAAAATGCACGGACAACGCACGGATCCGCGTGGATTTCACGCGGATCACGGCCAGCCATTGGCTGGCCTCCGGCGGCAGCCTTGCGGCTGCAGCGGCGGCATGCCGCGAGCGGTCCGCGAAGCGGACCGCGGAAATGGACCGCGGAGTTGACCGCGGGATGGGTCCGCGGGACCGCGAAAGGGGTCCGCGGAGCGGACCGCGGAAGGGGTCCGCGGAGCGGACCGCGCAGGGCCTCCGCGCGCAGAACTTCCGCGCGGCATGGCTGGCGGCCGCTGTTCTGCGCCGCCGGCAGCGGCGGCGGCGGCCGGCCGGCCGGACCGGCCGGTGCGGCCGCCCGACCCGTGTCGGGCCATTTTTTCGCCTCGACGAGTCCAATTCCAACAATTTTGGGGTCCCCGGACACGTTTTTCGACGTTTCGGACTCGTTTTTGATACTTCTAGAACTCAATGGGACCTCTATGATGAAGTTCGAGCGAGATGTTGATATTCGGAACGCAATTTTTGGCGTTCTAGCTGATACAAAATTTTGAAACACATATTTTCAGACTCCTAATGCTTCGACGTCCGAAAATAGGGGGGCAACTGATGCGTCATCACAAAATAATCTTGATTGAGCACGAATCTCGAGGCAAAACCTAGTTGGAAACTTCAAAAATTAATTTCGGGAGCATATGAACTCCGATTTCAGTGAGCTTACAGTCAAACTGAGCGTCTCGGAAATACAAACCCAACGACACCAAGATCAACCAAATCCGAGCCCAAATGAGTCCAAATCAAAGGTTCGAAGCACTGTTGGAAGGTTCAAACCGCAATTTGAGTTACCAAACGGTATCTGATTTTGACGAACTTATACTCGAATCGAGCGGCTCGACGAGACGAATCCAACGAGCCCAAGATCATCGAATTCCGACATCATTAAGGCCATCAAATGTCCAATGAACGGTGCATGATCAAAAGATTCGATATCGACCGTCCATTCAAACCACTCCCTGTTCGCCCTTGATCTCACGCCTATTTACGGGCTGTGCCACTCCAGAAAAACTATAAATAGAGCCCTCATTCTACACCAAAGGGCTCAAGTGAAGAGAGAGAAGAAGAAGAGGAGAAAGGGGAAAAGGAGATTCCTCACCTCCTCGACCACCGCCGGAGCTCTTCCTGCCGCCTAAAGACGCCGGAACTCTGCCGAATTTTCAGGAAACGCAGGAATTCTGCACAACTTCCATGAGATGCTGAAATTCTTCCCAATTTACAAGAGAGTTCCCTCCTGACGCCGAAACTCCGCCCAAGTGAAGACGGAGTTTCTCCTCTGCCACCAAAGATGTCGGACTTCTACCCGACGTCGGACCTTCACTCTTCGCTAAGTTTCTACCCGACGCCGGACTTCTACCGGTTATCGGACTTCGTTGGACGTCTATGCGAAGATGCATTTCTTTCCATTGCTGGACTCCTACCTGACGCTGTCCTACTGATCTTCGTCGTCAGACTACAGTCCTTCCGACCTCCGTCGCCAGCCGACTATGGTCTTCCTGACTTACGTCGCCCGCCGACTACAATCTTTCTGACATCCGTCGCCCGTTGAATACGGTCCTCCTGACTTATGTCGCCCGCAGACTACATTCTTTCCGACCTCCGTCGCCCGCCGACTACGGTCCTCCTGACTTACGTCGCCCGCCGACTACAGTCCTCCGTCGCCAGCTGACTACGGTCCTCCTGACCTACGTCGCCCGACGACTGCAGTCCTTCTAACAAAGCGAATACGTCGATAGTAGATCTTTGTATTTACACCATGTAATGTACTCCATAAGATGTACATCAAGCTAAGACCTTCCACCAAGGAAGGGCCTCATTTGTAATCGACTGCAATACTAGTGGATTCATTCAAACTGGGCTAGGCCCCGTGGTTTTTCCCCCTTTTACAGGGGTTTTCCACGTAAAAATCTTGGTGTCTCATAAATGCTAGACCCTTTCTCCTTATCTGATTGCGTGCCGGATTTTCGTACAATGCTAAGACGATAAACTTTATGTTTCTCTACCGCCGCGAATACTCCTGGACGCAACAAATATATCTAATTTTCAAAAGTTGCTCTTCTTTTAAAAATATGAATTCCTAAAAAAGATGCAAGAAAACAACTAAACTAATATTTGATATAAAGGTCTCACAAGCTAAAACAAACCTCAAGTTCATCAAACTGCTTAATACACTATATCAGCTACATTATTATTATTATTATTATCAACATTGAATTGGAGAAAATTTTATCATTTTATTTATTTATTTAAATTTGATAATGATGAATTTTTCTTCATTAAATTTGCTTGGATTTGAGTGTAATAAAAGAGTGAATTAATTAGCCATTTATTACTATCATCTCAAAGCAAATTTAATTGAACTAAAATTCATATTGATCAAATTTTAGTTAAAAATATTCCAACCTGTTTTTTCCTTGATATATAACACCACTTCCAACTCTTTCAGCAAATTTCTCATATTAAAAATCTCTCCTAATGAACATTTTTCATTAGGAGCTATTTAGTTGGCTAAAAAAAGAATATATTATAATTGAAATGTTTTAGAGTTGTTTGGATGAGTGTAAATAAATGTAAATGTTTTTTTTTTGGCTTTAGGTAAACTGTATACATTGTAAAATCTGATGATAGCAAAGGTCATTAGCTAACAGAGGCAGCAGGAAGCAACGACATTTATGGCAAGTGGTCTCCATCGGCTGGTGGCGCCCAAGGTGAGTGATGGCATTGGAGGTGTGTGGCTGCCATCAACGGGAGGTGGCGACTGCTGATGGAGATGACTAATGGCATTCACCACGGTCGATGTCAGTGACAAGGCAACCAATAGCAACTGTCAACGGGGGGCAAGGATACTGTTGATGATTGTGTCGAGGTATAACGGCAACAATAATGGTGGCAATAACAAGTGGCAGCAATGGCTGACAATGGGTGGCGACAGTCAACTGGTGATTGCAACAGGCAGGTGGTGGTAGTGGCAAGCGGCGGGTGGTGCGGCAAGCAAAGGTGGAGGTGGTGGCGATGGCGAGCAAAAAGTGGCATCGATGACAACAACAATGATGATAAGTTTGGTGGCGTATTGGGAAATCGGCTAAATCGAACGAACTTCAAATTCATCAAATTTGCACTAGATGGTGCATTTGAAACACACCAAAATTTTAAGCTACATTTGTTTTACTTCAAACCAAACAACAATATTCAAGAAATCCTTACATTTTGAATACTTTATAATTTGCACTCATTTTACTTCAAACCAAACAACCCCTTAGTAAATAATTCAATCATGATAAAATCAAAAGAGATTGCTCTAACGGTCCGCTAATGAGCAATTCAAACCATTCATGAAAGACATCTAAATAGAAAAAACAAAACGTTGGCATTATAGGAAATATAAATAGTAGATTATGAAAGCAGCAAATAACACAAATGTAGCTGAACAGCATTATTCTCAATCAGGAGAGCATTTCACCGAGTTTATAATAAGAGCCATATGCTTAACCATATTCTATATCCCAAATCACAGCTTAACAATGGTTGGCTTATAGTCAAAGACAATGAACTTCTCTACATATGGCAAAGATTTCTTCCCATACTCCACATGAGCTGGATGGTAAAGGTACTCAGCAATACCTTCTGTGCTTTCAAAAGTAGAGACAAAAACATGGGTAAAGCCCTCATTCTTGTTTTCTATACTCACATCTGTCCCCCTGTATTATAACATAATCCAATTACTGAGTTGTAGTAATGCTCAATCACTATTTTTGAAGAAAAACAATGGCCATATTATATTTCAAGCATGGCTTAACTGACCTTGAATTTGAGTACCCTCAGATCGATTTGAGGTAGCTCGGGATCTGATCGAAATGTATGTGTATGGATGTTTGGATCATGTGTGTGCATATTAAGTCATAGATATATAATAGATTAAGGCTTCGTTGGGAGAGATTTTTGTCTCTCTCATAATTCCATCATATTTCTAAATTTTGAAGCAAAATCAAAGAATCTATTAGTTGAGAAAGAAATTCAACCCTCACAACATGCATATATCTCATAAGCTCATCCAAATTTAAATTCCTCTATAGGTTTTATTTAGGATAATTTTCTTGTGCTTCTTAAAGCAGTTTTTTAGTATAAAAATTTTAATTATTAAATTAAAAAGCTGCTTTAAGAAGCAGCAAGAAAGCCACCCCAAACGAAGTCATAGTAATATGATTTTTGTAGCTACAGAAAATGTTTTCCCTTCATGATGAATAAACTTAAGTAATCTTCAAAGAACCTATACCCTGTTACATAATAAGCACAAACAATCACAACTATTACCTTCAACTTATTAGTTCTCGGAACCAATAATTTTGCCACTTATGCCTTTTTCTACTTTCTAGGAATTCCAACCTCAGCTACAGGAGAATTGCATGGGAGATATAAGATTATTTGGAAAAGAAAATACTGGGTTCCAATAGAAACTAAGAACTTAAAAGCCAGTAATAAAATCAAAGGGAAGAATAATGCAATGCAAAGCGGAATTATTTCAAGGAATTCAGCAAAAAACAATACTAAACAACACAAAACAATACATCTGGAAGAGATGGTGAGAGGATTTAATGCACAGAAACCACAATAGCTTAAGGAGAAGAATTTGTTCAACTTCATGCCATGCAAGTTTATAAAGGTGCTTGGAGAAAAATAGCTTTAAAATATTTTCTTACTATTTTACTCAATTACTCAATGGTTCCTCAACTTTTTATAAAGAGAAAACTTAGTTTGTCTTGCAAGAAAGAAATAATTAAAACAAATCTAATAAAAAACAAAATAAAATCCATATCAAAGAAAAAAATATATGAAGATTAATTATTTTAGGAAGAATCATTAACCTAGGAAGATATTAAGACATTAAATCTCAGAATTTGCCCTTAATACTGAATCCATTGAAATCACTAAGCTTGATACTCATAATATCTAGATGGCTCATACCCAAACTTATTGTTAAAATATCTATTATATAAAGAAACAACAAGATCCATCCCTCTTACTGATGCAACACATGAACATAAATCAAGAATCATACTAAAGCAAGCTTAGATTGAATCAGACTGATTCATGAAACTTAATATATTTATTAAGTCATTTTAATTAATTAGGAAAAAACATTTTCCTTTTCAATAATTATAATTTTCAATTTAAATTAGAATAGAATAAGATTTGAATTCGGATAAGAAGATTACTTTGCAATTTACATTGTAATCTTATTTCTTTAAATATCATATGAAGGGTGTTATTATTTATTATTATAAACTGCAATTATGATATTTCCCTCTATTCCCTAGTTCTCTCCACTCTAATCTACGAAACCTCGTAGGAATACCTTATTCTTGATTTGTATGTCTCTTTCAATCGTCATCTCTCTTCCCGAACTTCCAGCCTCTCCTTCGATTTCTTTCATGATATTCTTCCCATGAATAGGCATCAGAATACAGTCCCGCCTGCATATATACTAGATTCCTCTTTTCGTTTATTAAGAATATAATCCTCCTGTGGTATTCTTCTAGCCAGCATTTATGTGATTGTCATCGTATTCAAGTTAAAAAAAGGAAAAAAATAATCTACCACTAGACTCAACCCGATAAAAAAATCAAACTTCATTTATCCCCACCATCTCCATTAATTTAGCATTGGAGAAAAAAATCTTAAAAGGAAACCCTAATCTAATTTCATTTCTCTTCCTCATTAACTTTCTCATTGAGAAAAATAGCTAAATTTGCTCCTCAGAACCTACCTTCCAACCCCATTCAACCTATCACCCATAACCCCCCAGTCGCTACCACCACAAAAAAAAAAAAAAAAAAGCCCTCTCATGTCTCATCCTTTCCCCAAAGAGGACAATCATCACTTCCATAGTCCTATAAAATAATCAGAAACCATAAAACCAAATCCCAAAATCCTAGTAAAAATTCTTCAAGGGTTAAATTAAGTTGGGAGATTAAGAGCGTGCATTAAAATCAGATGCAAAAGAGAAAGGTTATAATGAAGACAAAGTACAATAAGAGATCCACTTGTTTTTGCAGGTTTGCCCACATTTTGTAAGATTTAATCATAATTGAACTCATGCACTTTAATTCTCCCTATCAGAAGGCATCAAAAGACAGTCCTGCTTGTAGACATACGTATTTCCTTTTCTTTCTCTCTCTTAAGAGAAAAAACATGTAGCATTGATGTGATCATCACCACGCCTAGAGCAAAAAGAAATAATCCCAACAGAAAATCAAACTTCATTGATTCTGACCTTACTCCATCACTTACACTTCATATTACAAATCTATTTGCGGGAAACAGAAGAAATACCATTAATAATAACAACCAAGACCATAATCTTCTTTTTATCAGCGTCTTACCAAATACAAATACCATTAGCCTTATAAGGAGAAGTAGGTGTCCACTTGTCAATTACAGAAAACATTAAAATTGCAAAATAATGCCTTCATTGGCATTTCCTTTATGTAATCATTATTCTCATTTTATTAAAATCTTCTAATTTTAAATAATGATTTTTAAACTTTCATTATATATGGCATCTGATGGAGGAAATAAGCTAAATCACAAGTGAATATCACTCATTTTTAGTAGCGAGGAAGAAGAAAATTTCAAGTCCATGCACCATCAATTATCTTCCATTATGACGATGATGACTACCACCACCACCCCACCTAGACACAATCCAACCTATCACTCTCCAAATCATGCACATACCACACCATTTTATCAATATTCCTCATTCCCAGCACCACCAGCCTACTACTTTCATCATGCACACAATCTAGCTACTACCCACCCCCCAACAATCACCACCACCACCACATCAGCCTAAACCATCCACTTATGCTAACCACACTAGCCCTCCCAAAACCCTAATCAATATCCACCTACGCAGCAAGCATCAGACAATTGATCTGACACATAAGAGTATTGAATATTTATTAAGCCTAAAGAGAAAACATAAGAAATTTATGTTTTTTCTCTTTAAAAGTTTTTAAAATATGCCCTATTATGAATATATTATCTTATGCAAGTTTAAACCTTCTAAATAGGCAATACATAGATAAAATATATCATAAGGAGCAAATTTGATACTACATATACGTCGTAGAAAAACATCCCTTTAGAAATTTGTGACGTGATTTTGTGAATATGAGGTAATAATTTCTTATGGTTTATAGATCAAAGTTATTATTTTGAAATACTCATAAGTTTGTTGTAGAGGATAGAAGTAAACCACGTAATGAAACAAACAAGAAAAATAAAAAAGTACTGGAAAGTAAAGGACACCAGGATGTTAACCAATAAAAGAGTCTGCAAGTAAGAGGCGAGGAGGAAGAGACATAAAAAGAAGAGGAGAGCAAGCATGAAAGAGATGAGATGAACAATTTATTTTTATGGTTTTAATATTTGCACAACATATATTTTTTATTTTTATTTAAATGAAATTAAACTTTTAACATATTGCATTGTAAATTCAACCTATGTTTTTGTTTACATTAAATTCTTATACATGTGTTTTGTTGTACATATAAATAATCAATCAATTGAAGGAGGTGTTTTAAAATTTGATTCAGGCATCCGGTGATTTATCCACCAGAATATCAATATTCCATACCTGAAGGATGGGCTACTAGAAAATCTATCGAGTCCTCACTGACAAAAATTTCACCGGAATTCCATCAGTATGTCCTTTTCTTATAGAACATTTGTCTTTAGAAAGCTTTTTAAACAGGTTTTTGCGAACCAAAATCTGCCAGAAAGTAGATATTTTGACAATTTTTTGAGTGTTTTCTAACAGTATTTTTTCACTGGCAAACTACAATTTTTCTGTAGTATTTCAGCTGCAACATCGTAATTTAGAGTACGTAGGTAAATAAATTGTTTATAAATTTCACATTTATGTTAAATAATATGAGAACACTTTAGACATGTATTTTGCACCACCATTAGTTCTAAAATAATAAATTTTGGACATTCAATAAACATGGAACTGAAGTTTTAAATTGACTAAATTTCTAAAAAATTTCAGATTTATTCTTCAAAAAGTAAGCCCAAGTATATCTAAGAAAAAAATCATAAAAAATATGACTATATACTGCAAATTGTTATAATAATGTGTTAAGTTTCATGACATATTTTATTGGACTAACTTCAATGGCTGAATAAATCTAGTTGCACTCACATCGAAAGGAAGCTTGAACATCTTACCATACTGACAATTAATACATATAACTCCCGTTTTACACAAATATTCCTTTAGGTTAAGTTGATTAAATTATCATAAAATCCTAAAACTAGTTTAATAAGTTGTTTGTCATGAACTCTCAAATCTTGCACAAAAGAAAAATCAACGAAGTGTCATACTTGATAGTTTTAGCAACATAAGAACTCCAAGAAAACATAACATAGAACTCACTTCTCTTTCTATAATGCTTGCTAAAGATATTAGCATCTGTAAAGATCCTTAACTTTATCAAGCTCAAATAATATAAAATATAACTTACCATTTATTTAAGTAACAAACATAATTTTTTTTCATCATGCTAGGAACATAATGAGCATTATTATGTGAACAAAGAGACAAAACTTCCAATACCTTTAAAAGGATAAAGTGAATATCAATAGTGGCAATCACATCAAGGTCCAACTAAGAACCAAAAGTGTAAAAGCAGTACTTATCAAACAATACAACAACAACAATACGCCTTTATCCCACTATGTGAGGTCGGCTACATGAATCCTTTTCTACGTTGTGTCATGTTAAGGATTAAATTCTCATCTAAATCTAATAAAGAAAGATCATTTCTAACCTTTTCTAACCAAGTATTTTTAGGTCTACCACTGCCTTTCTTAATATAAGTCAAATCTAATACATCTATTTTCCAAACCAGGTCATCGGAAGGCTTCCATTTTATATGACCAAACCATCAAAGGCGACTCTCTCTAATCTTATCTTCTACTGGAGCTACTCCAACCTTTTCACGTATATACTCATTTTGTATCCTGTCTTTAAGAGTAAAGTCACTCATCCACTTGAGCATCCTCATCTTTGCAACTCTTAACTTAATATTATGCTTCTCTTTTAATTGCCAACATTTTGCACCATAAAGCATTGCAGGTCTCTTTTAATTGCCAACATTTTGCACAATAAAACATTGCGGGTCTCACTACCATCTTATAGAATTTTCCCTTGAGTTTGAGAGGGACTTTTCTATCACATAACAAGTCCGATGCATTCCTCCACTTCAACCATCCAACTTGAATTCTACTAATAATATTCCAATCTATTTCACCATCACTCTGAACAATAGACCCAAGATATCTAAAAAGTGTGCTCGTATTAATGACTTGATCGCCCAAAGTCACAATTCACCAACTAGATCTATTATTACTAAAATTACACTCCATATATTCAATTTAAGATCTACTAATATATAGACTCTAAGATTGACCTCCATAATTCAAATTTACCTTCTACTCAAACCTGGAACTTTATCATATGCTTTCTCCACAACAACAATATCAAGCCTTTGTCTCACTACGTGGGGTCGGTTACATGAATCCTTTTTCTCCATTGTGTCTTATTAAAAGTAAAATTCTCATTTAAATCTAATAAACAAAGATCATTTCTAATATTTCTAACCAAGTCTTTTTAGGCCTATCTCTACCTTTCTTAACATAAGTCAAATCTAATACCTCTATTTTCCTAACCGGGTCATCGGAAGGCCTCCGTTTAATTTGACCAAACCATCTAAGGCAACTCTCTCTAATCTTATCTTCCAATCCAACCTTTTCACGTATATGCTCATTTCGTATCCTATCTCTAAGGGTAAAGCCACTCATCCACCTAAGCATTCTCATCTCTGCAACACTTAACTTACTATTATGCTTCTCTTTTAATGACCCGCATTTGGCACCATAAAACATTGCAGGTTTCACCACCATCTTATAGAATTTTCCCTTAAGTTTGAGTGGGACTTTTCTATTGCACAACAAGCCCGATGCATTCCTCCATTTCAACCATCCAACTTGAATTCTGCTGATAATATCCCCATATATTTCACCATCACTCTGAACAATAGATCCAAGATATTTAAAACGTGTACTCTTATTAATGACTTGATCGCCCAAAGTCACAATCCCCTCACTAGATTTATTGCTACTAAAATTACACTTGATATATTCAATTTTAGATCTACTCAAGAGAAAACCTTTAGACTCTAAGGTTGACCTCCATAATTCAAGTTTACCTTCAACTCCATCTCTAATCTTATCAACAAGAAGAATATCATCAGCAAAAAAAATACACCAAGGTACATTCTCTTCCAAATGTCTACTGAGAACATCCATGACTAAAGCAAAAAGATATAGACTTAAGGCTGATCCTTGATGTAATCCAACAAAAATAGGAAAATACTTGGTCAAACCACCTTGTGTTTTAACACAAGTAATAGCTCCTGCATATATATCTTTAGTGATTTGAATATAAGAGTTATTAACTCCTTTCTTTTCAAGAACTCTCCAAAGCACTTCTCTTGGAACTTTATCATATGTAAATGAGTAAATCCTCCTCATTCTCTCAATATTTCTCCATCAAACCTCTCAATAAATGTATGGCTTCCATAGTAGACCTACCCAGCATGAATCCAAATTAATTTTGAGAAACATTAGTATCACGCCGGAACCTACGCTCTATAACTCGCTCCCATAGTTTTAAAGTATGACACATTAACTTAATTCCTCTATAATTTGCATACTCTTGTGCATCACCTTTACTCTTAAAAATAGGAATTAACAAACTCGTTCTCCAATGATCTGGCATCTTTTTAGTCTTTAAAACAGTATTAAAAAATTTAGTAAGCCAAGAAATTTCTTCTTCTCCTAAGCATTTTCACATCTCTATTGGAATATCATTAGGTCCAATAGCTTTTTCACACTTCATTCTCTTTAAAACCTCTCTAACTTCAATTTTACTAGTACGCAGATAAAAACAAAAATCTTTATTTTCATTTAGGATGCTAATGTCACTAAAGTCAATCATATTTTCACATTCTTCATTAAAATGTTTAGCAAAATATCTCGTCCACCTTTATTGAATATCATATTCTAAGGAAAATACTTTTCGATCTTCATCCTTAATACACTTCATTTGAACTAAATTCTTACTACTCATATCTCTTTGTTTGACTAACTTATACATATATTTTTCTCCCTTCTTGGTATCTCATCTATTATATAAATCATTAAAAACTAAGCTCTTTGCATCACAAATAGCTTCTTAGATTCGTTACAGCTCCTCTTTATAGCTTTCCCAATTATCATAATTTTTACCTCTAAATCAATTTAAATAACAAATCTTCTTATTTTTTATCTTTTCTAGCATATTTGGATTCCACTACCAACTATTTGTACTATTAGGAACTTTTTCCTTTGAAACTCCAAACATATCTTTTACAACATTCTTAATATAACTAGCCAATTTTCCCACATAACATTAACATCCTCATACATAAACAAAATCTTAAGATCTAAAATCTAACTCTCAAAAAAACTTTTGTTAATATTCTTTAAATGCTCCCATCTAATCCTAGAAAATTATTTTACTTTATTTTTTATTTTTGGCCCCTTTATCTTAAAGTTCAAAACTAATAATCAATGTTGGATACATAAATTTTTACTCTAAATAATTTTACAATCTTTGCAATCTAAACAATCTAATTTTCTTACAAGAAAATAATCAATATGTGTTTTACTATATCAATTTTTATAAGTGATAAGATGCTCATCTCTTTTTTTAAATAAGGTATTAGCTATTAAAAAATCATAAGCTAAAGAAAAATCTAATATGATCTTACCACCTTCATTTATCATTTTAAACTTAACCACTATGAATGCTTTTAAAATCATATACCACTCTACCAACATATCCATTTAAATCTCCTCCAATAAAAACTCTTTCTTCAAGAGGTATCTTTTGTATTAATTCTTCTAAGCTATTCCAAAATTTTAATTTTGAACTCATATCCAAACCTACTTAAGGAGCATAAGCACTTACAATATTAATAATCTTAGCATCAACAACAATCTTTAAAGCTATAATTTTATCTTCAATTCTGTTAATTTTTATAACATTATGTTTCAAACTCTTATATATAAACATACATATACTATTTATAGTACGACTCCTATCTGAATACCATAGTTTACATCCTAAACTATCAATCTTCTTAGCATTCTCACCAACACATTTAGTTTTTTGAATGCACCGAATATTTATCTTTTTATAAATCATAATATATATTAATTTCATTAATTTTCTTATAAGGGAGTCTATATTCCTAGTTCCTATCCTAATTTTAGTTTCATGGACTAGCTTCTTTGCCCACATTCGTCCTTGATGTGGGAAACCTTGCCTATTTAACATGCACCCGGGCGCCAATGTCGCGGCCCTTGCACACTTGTAGCAATATTCAGGCCATACAACGCGATGCTTTTAGGGGACGCCATAGCATTATCACAATTTTTTAAATGACTTATGTCATGATTATTCAATAGGTTTTACATTGACTATCAACAACCTAATGCAACCCTCCATTTTTCTCACCCAGAACTTAAGACATGGCAATGGCAGTGTTTATCATATGCTTTCTCTAAATTAATAAAAATCATATGTAGATCCTCATTATTCTCTCTATACTTCTCTATCAAACCTCTCAATAAATGTATAGCTTCCAAAGTAAACTTACCTGGCATGAATCCAAATTGATTTTGAGAAACATTAGTGTCACGCCGCAACCTATGCTTCCACAACCATCTCCCATATTTTTAAAGTATGACACATTAACTTAATTCCTCTATAATTCACACAATTTTGTGCATCACCTTTATTCTTAATAATAAGAATCAACACATTGATTCTCCACTCATCTGGCATATTTTTAGTCTTTAAAATAGTATTGAAAAGTTTAGTAAACCAAGAACTTCTTTTATCTCCTAAGCATTTTCACACCTATATTAGAATATCATCAGGTTTAATAGCTTTTTACACTTCATTTTCTTTAAAACCTCTTCAACCTCGATTTTACTAATATGCGAATAAAAACAAAAAAATTTATTTTCATTTAGGGTACTAAGAAACTAAAGTCAATTGTGTTCTCATAATCTTCATTAAAACATTTAGCAATAAACGCACTTTTTTATCTCCATCCTTAACATACTTCACCTGAACTAAATCCTGACTACTCATATCTTTTTGTTTAGCTAACTTATACATATATCTTTTGCCCTCCTTTATATCTAATCTATTATATAATTCATTAAAAGCTAAAATCTTTGTATTACAAATTGTTTTCTTAGACTTCTTACGGATCTCTTTATATCTTTCCCAAGTATCAGAGTTTTTATAGCTAAACAAATTTTTATAATATATTTTTTAATTTTTTAATTTTATTTATTTTTTATCTTCTCTTGCACATTTTGATTCCACCACAAATTATGTTTACTATTAGTAACTTTTCCCTTTGATACTCTAAGCACATCTTTTGTAACAATATTTATATCACTAGCTACTTTTTCTCACATAACATTAGCTTCCTCATGCGCAGACAAAATCTTAAAATCTATAATCTTACTCTCAAAAATATTTCTGTTAATATTTTTTAAATGCCCCCATCTAATCATAGAATAACGATTTACTTTATTTTCAATATTCTACCCCTTTATCTTAAAGTCCAAAACTAATAAACAATATTGAGTACATAAATTTTCATTGAGAATAACTTTACAACCTTGTTAACTAAGTTACCCATTTGAGAATTTAAAACATCCGTTAAACAAGTCAATTCTCTATCATGATCAATCTCGATGGTATAGCCTAACTATACTACACAACCATATAAGCATAATATTCTAACCAAAACTCCTCGGTGCTTAGTTTATAATATTGCGAACTATGAACAATGAAACATAGATTAACAAACAATATCATGGCTTTAAGAAGAACTAAGAGATTAATATATTATGTTGCTTCACCACAAACTATGTTTAGTATTAGTAACTTTTCCCTTTGATACTCTAAGCACATCTTTTGTAACAGTATTTATATCACTAGTTACTTTTTCTCACATAACATTAACTTCCTCATGCGAAGACAAAATCTTAAAATCTATAATCTTACTCTCAAAAATATTTATGTTAATATTTTTTAAATGCCCCCATCTAATCATAGAATAACGATTTACTTTATTTTCAATATTCTACCCCTTCATCTTAAAGTCCAAAACTAATAAACGATATTGAGTACATAAATTTTCACTCAGAATAACTTTACAACCTTGTTAACTAAGTTACCCATTTGAGAATTTAAAACATCCGTTAAACAAGTCAATTCTCTAGCATGATCAATCTTGATAGTATAGCCTAACTATACTACACAACCATATAAGCATAATATTCTAACCAAAACTCCTCGGTGCTTAGTTTCTAATATTGCGAACTATGAACAATGAAACATAGATTAACAAACAATATCATGGCTTTAAGAAGAACTAAGAGATTAATATATTATGTAGCTTCACTGACATAATCTCATTATCCAAAATTTAGATTTGTGCCTCATTGATTCCAAAATAAAGAACCAAGAAGACATCTCATGACTTCTTGAGTTGATCAATCTCTTAAATTTGCATAAGTTCTCCTTCTCTATAGAAACTATGGCACATAGCTTTGAAGGCTTTGATTTTTCACTCACTCCTTAATTCTTTGTTGTTGGGGTCATCCACCAAAATTGGAGTATCCACACCATTCACTACATATAGATCTTGGTCTATTAAGTATTACTTGATGCTAATTTTCCACAAGGCATGGCTTGTGTTGTTGAACATGAAAATACCAATATGCAACATGATAGAAGTATTCTACACCAATGATAGAAATCCTCAATCACGGAAGAAATTCACATGCTTAAACACGAGTAAATTATGTGGATCTAACAAAGCTAATGCCAAAGTTGGAGAGACAAGCTAATGTAGACCATCCACGCACTCACCCAGCTCTTAGTAAAAAAAAACAGACAAACAAAATTGTCTGGGATTGAAATCTCGCTTGGACCAAAAACTCCTGGTCCAAGAAAAAATTCAAGAATTAAAAACAAACTTAAAATAAATGGGATAAACAGTGCATAGCAAAGCATTATTGTTTAATGGAATTCTACAAAAGAGCACAGAACACCAAATAATAAGGCTGGAATAAAAGATAGAGAGAGGATCCAAATATTTGCATGAAAACCACAAAATAACTTAAGGATCACAATTCGTTAAGCCATATGCAATGCAAATTCATGATGCAGTAGAAGGTGCTTGGGGTAAAAAAACTCAACAATAATTTCATCTTTTTTTGCTAAATAGCATAATAATTCTTCGCCCTTTTATACAGAGTAAATCTAGCTTGTTTTACAAAAAAAAATTATAATTAAATCAAATCCAATGAAATAACACAAATTAAATAAAAAAGGACATGAAAAAAATTGTTTTAGAAAGTTTAAGTATTCTAAGAATATTTGAGGTATAAAATCTCTCACTTGCTGACTTGGATTAAACTGAGAATGGATTCACAATTTAGTGGTTGGAGAAGATTGTTTTTCTATGTTGTGAATTTGAACCACACACTTAGTGATTTATCATTCATCATTAAAATTTTTTTTGAATTAAACTATGAATAATACATTTCTACAGTTGGACAGGAAGTCAGGAGAAGTCAGAGGAATCAATAGCTTCCTTCAACAAATATTGTACTATTTCCTTCATAAGATAGTGATTCCAATCACTGGGGATAACAATGTTTGTCATAATTAGCCTATTATTCGGTGGGACAGAATCTGTCAAATATAATATTTTCTTCTGGGATTCCTATTCTGTAAACCTGTTGGCCTTGCTATGATTCATGGAAAGTAAAAAAAAATTGAAATCCACCGGATTGTGGGTTGATTAAGAATCTATGATATTAATTTGAAATTTTCAGCTTTTTTAATCATTTCCTTTCACTCAAACTCCCAGCATCCAAACACAAGGGTTTTTTTTTTTTTTTTTTTTTTTTTTTTTTGGAGTTGACTTGAAGATATTCACTTCCAAATAGGTTTCAACATTTAACACCAACATCATTCTTTAAACTGGATTTAGTGAATAAAAAAAGGGCTTTAATATACTTTGTACCCCGTAGGGGCTGTCTGATTGCCAATTTTAAGGAGTAAGCTGGATGTAGCCAAAATCTTCTCAATTGGGTTTTAAGGGTTTTCTAATCCCGCCTAAAGTTAATCTTTTGAATTAAGCAAGATTTAATAAATATAAACGTAAATTGAAGATTTATCAAATCCTGTTAAGATTGGGATTTAACAAATTTACTTCAACTATATTTATTAAATTTCTTTTAATCTCCCAAGTTTTCAAATCTACAACCAAAAAATCTAGAGATTTAAATGGATTTAAATACTGAGCAGCTCCTATTAAATCCTACTTGTATATGATTTATAAAATCCAGATTTACAAAATTATAACTTCAACCAAATAGGCCTTATTGAAAAATAGATAAATGAAACTGCAAATTCAAGGGGGCTATTCGGTATCCTATTTTTGGCTGGAATTAAGCAAGATTTAGCTTTATATCTAACCACATAATTTTGGAGACTACAAATACTATTCTTTTTATAAATCTCACTTCAGCTCCATTATTGATTATATCCTGCATTTGTTAAATCTCATCATTCACAGGATTTAACATGTTTGAGTATTGCTCTCACTCACAAACTCTTAAATCCTAAAACAAATTACCAAATAATTTACCAAAATTTAATATAATTGAACAGTTGTCATGTCAAACAATTTTCAGGCTTTAATTCTCTCAAGATTTACTAAATCTGGATTTACAGCATTTAGTAAATCCTACTTGTAGCCAAACAGCGCCGTATATATGGTAGAAACAAAGTAGGAGATAGCAAGGAATCCTTATTAGCAACAAAAAACATAATCCGTCAAAAAGTATTGGAGACAGCTAAAAATAATAAACATTAGAGGGCAAAACTTCTTTGTTGGAGGTTTGTTTATCTTTAAAATGAACACTAGCTAGCTAGTAACTCTCCAACAATAAGCATCAAACTTAATCAGCAAGAAAGTAAGCGGGAAAAAGAACAAAAAATAAATCTTCAGATTGTAAACTCTTCCTCAAAGGCTGGGGGGCCTGGGGCACTAACCAAAAAACGATGCGAAAGACGAGATGAAAAAGCAAAATTCGCATCAAAAAACAAAGAACCTGAAAGCCAACGGTGAATCTGAGAAAAGAAATTGAATATTACCACTCGAAATCCTTCATCGGTTCGATCACGTTGACAAGGTTAGCCCAATCCCTAATGAGTTCCTCGATCTTCTCCGGCGACACGTCGTCCTTGAACTTTCCCAGCAGCACGTGCTTCACAACTCCCGGCGCCACCTCCATCTCCCCACCGAAGATCTCCAGCAATCTCTTCCGCTAAGGCTTTATAGAAGTGAGATTCAGCATTACTAGAAAGAAGGGATTGGGCAAATTATTGCGTCAGATCACCTCAGATAGCCTGCTCAGAGAGAGACCGAACGCATCTCTCTCTGTCAGCTGACCAGAGACCTGAAGCAATAATTTGCCAAGGGATTGACCAGAGCCCCAACCAATCTTTCCCTCCGTGGCCGGCTGTAGAGTAGGCGGGACTGGCCAAGAAAAAAAAAAAAGACTTTTTAATTATATATTTAAAATTTTATTTCGAATTAAATTTTTTTTTTACTGTGTTGTTGAGATGAAATTTAAATCAATAGTCAATAATACTAAAAAAAATTAAAATTTTGAATATATTTTCTCAAAAAAATAAACTTCCCGCTTAGTTCCTGAATTTTCTGAAGGAAAGTCAAACTTTTTTTACTAATCCAAAAATAATATTTATGTTTTTTTTAAAAGTCAAAATAAGGCTTTGATTAGGATGTCTTTTTTTATTGTTTTTTGGATTAAAAAATAATTTTTTTATTAAAATTATGTTTTAAGACGTAATAAAAAAGTCATCTCAAATGAAGTCTTTTGTTTGAGATAATTTTCTTAATATTTTCTAAAACAACTTTTTAGTACAAATTTTTTTTTCAAAAATTTTTAGATAAAAATTTTATTTTATAAAATAGTGCGAAAGCTATCTCAAACAAAATTTCAATTATAAAAATAATAAGAATCGATTTAAAACTCTTAAATCTAATTTGAAATGTGTACAATAATAAATAATTTATATTAGATTCATATCTTAATGCATATCTACTATAAATCCATTTTTAAATATAAAATTTAATAATATTTTTTTAATTATTGAATTTACTTTTAAAATGAATATGATATATGACTAATTAATTAAATTTTATATTGTAATATTCAAGATAATTAAAAAAAATTAATAACTTAATTTTTTTATAATTATATATGAATTCTGACTCAAATTTCTCCCCATTCCTTGTACAAGTTGGACCTCGGTGAAAATAAAAAGACAGATTTACATACATACCACCCTATAATACTCTATTTACATATTTAACATCTAAAATTTTAATATTACATACATACCACTCTTAGTTCATTTTCACATCAAATATGAGTGGTAGAAATGAAATATATGAGTGGTATGAAGGAAATATGAGTGACATAGTTGATATTAAAATAATATAGAGTGGTATGTATGTAATATTAAAGTTTTGAATGTTAAATATGTAAATAGGATGATATAAAGTGATATGTATGTAATTTTTTCAAATAAAAAACTATAAAAATGGGGACTATTAGATGAGAAAGAAACGTAGCCTTCTTCTTTGCTGTGACGTTGAGATGACTTTTATCCATCAGTATTGACATATTTATCAAAGAAGTTTGATTTCACGTGCATTCAAAATATGTTGTTAGGTAGGGCTGAGAGTAGATTGCAGTTCACTCCATAATTTATTTGATTATTGGATCAGATTGGGCTTGGGTTACCGAGCAAAGAACCGAGTTGTTGGATTCACCTCAATTTTGAGGCGAATTATTAGGTCATGTCATCTGACAGAGAAATACATTCGGATTCGCAGTTACTGTAGCAGCTGCGCTTTGACTGTGCTTTTACTATAGACAGAGAGAAATCCGGATGTATCTCTCTAGGTTCGTCCCGTACAATCAGTACAAATTTTGTAAGATCTCCTTGAGTGTGTGTGTGTGTGTGTTTTTTTTATTCACTCAATTACAATTACTCACTCTTAATTTAAAGCTTCAATTTACAAAAGATTGTATGCTGAATTTGATTTGAAGTCTTCATAGTTTGGAGTTTGATTTTCCTGAAATGTTAATACACACAAGAGCAAAAATAAATTTTCTAAAATGTTCTATGAGATAACTACACATAAAATAATAATATTTTGAATCATCAAAACTATACAAGTTGCAAAAATATAAAACATGCAAATTCCAACTCTCTTAACAATCTCCCACTTTTTGATGATGACAAAACAATTATTCTTTGTAGGATTTCAAATTTTAAGAATCTCCTAAACTCTCAATGAATTGATGAATACATGAAAATAAAGAGGCATTGATTCAAAATTTTTATTTTTAAAAGATTTTATATAAAATCAAAATAATATCACACAAAACAAAAACATAAAAAACACACAACGACAACATACGATAAAACAAATAAAAAATACAAAAATACACTTGACACAAATACATAATACACAACAAACAATTTCTCCCCCTTTTTGACAACATCAAAAAGTGAAGAAGAAAATACTTGAAATGTAAGTAGAAATATGAAAATTATTTGACGATTTAACCTTGAAAGTGATTGAAATAATGTATGCAAATAAAATTAAAACATTAGACAAATCAAAGAAATTCATACAATTTAAGAAGTGATATAACATAGATAATAAAAAGAATTTATCAAAGACATGAGTCAATTTAGACACTAAGATAGAGAAAATCATTGCACTAAGGATGAATAAAAAATTATATATTTCAATATCAATTATAAATGAACATAAGATCAATTTGAATTAAGAGATTAAAAGAGTTTGAAAAGAAATAACTACAACATGTAGCGCTTTGCGCATCTTTTTCACATTTGTAACACATTTTTGTGCATCATTTTTACTTTGGGCTTATTTTGTGCCTCTTTTTTTTTATATTGCGAATCTTTGCGCATTCCTTTTGATTTTTTGTACTTTTATACAATTTGCAAGATTAATTTTATTCTTTCAAAAACTCTTTCAACCTCACCATTTTACTTCCCATATGTAGTTTGAACTCACATGAGCTAGGAGACTCCCCTCTCCTTCTCTCAAGCTCTCTCCTTGGAGAACCTTATATGCTACTCAACTTTAGACCATCAATATGTTGAAAGAATTTAAGTGAGTTATTTAAATTAAAGTCCTATTTTTAAATTAATTACTTTGATCTTATAATATAATACGTAAATTGTAAGGTCCGACTAGTTTAATTTATCACCAAGTCCTGGATGAGAAAAGTGGAGGGTTGCGTTAGGTAGTCGACAGCCAGCGTAAAACTTGTCGAACAATAATGACATGAATCCTTTAAGAAATTGTGTTAATGCTAGGGCGTCCCCTGTAAGCGACGCGCTGTATGGCCTGAATACAGTGACAAATGTGCAAGGGCCGCTGCACCGGCGCCCGGGTGCAGTGTTAAATAGGCAAGGGTTCCCACATCAAGGACGGATGTGGGCAAAGAAGCTAGTCCATGAAACTAAAATTAGGATAGGAACTTGGAATATAGGTTCTCTTACAGGAAAATTAATGGAATTAATAGATATTATGATTCATAGGAAGTTAAATATTTTGTGCATTCAGGAAACTAAATGGGTTGGTGAGAAGGCTAAGGAAATTGATAGTTTAGGATTTAAACTTTGGTATTCGGGTCGGAGTCGTACTAGAAATGGTGTAGGTGTTATTATAGATAAGAGTTTAAAGGATAATGTTATAAAAATTAATAGAATTGGAGATAGAATTATAGCTTTAAAGATTGTTGTTGATGATAAGATTGTTAATATTATAAGTGCTTATGCTCCTCAAGTAGGTTTGGATATGAGTTCTAAATTAAATTTTTGGAATGACTTAGAAGAATTAATACAAAAGATACCTCTTGAAGAAAGAGTTTTTATTGGAGGAGATTTAAATGGACATGTTGGTAGAGAGGTAGATGATTTTAAAAGCATTCATGGTGGCCATGGATTTGGAACGACGAATGAAGGTGGCAAGACCATATTGGATTTTTGTTTAGCTTATGATTTTTCAATTGTTAATACCTTATTTAAGAAAAGAAATGAGCATCTCATCACTTATAAAAATAGATATAGTACAACACAGATTGATTATTTTCTTATTAGAAAACTAAATCGTTTAGATTGCAAAGATTGTAAAGTTATTCCGAGTGAAAATTTATGTACCCAACATCGATTATTAGTTTTGGACTTTAAGATAAAGGGGCATATAATAAAAAATAAAGTAAAACGATTTTCTAGGATTAGATGGGAGCATTTAAAGAATATTAACAAAATTATTTTTGGAAATAAGATTTTAGATCTTAAGATTTTGTCTGTGCATGAGGATGCTAATATTATGTGGGAAAAAGTGGCTAGTGATATTAAGAATATTGCAAAAGATATTCTTGGAGTATCAAAGGGAAAAGCTCCTAATAGTAAAAGTAGTTGGTGGTGGAATCCAAATGTGCAAGAAAAGATTAAAAATAAGAAGCTTTGTTATAAAAATTGGTTTAATTTTAAGAATTATGATAATTGGGAAATATATAAAGTGGCTCGTAAGGATGCTAAGAAAGCAATATGCGATGCAAAGACATTAGCTTTTAGTGATTTATATAATAGATTAGATACTAAAGAGGGAGAAAGATATATGTATAAGTTAGCCAAACAAAGAGATAGGAGTAGTAAGGATTTAGTTCAAGTGAAGTGTATTAAAGATGAAGATCAAAAAATACTTTTCTTAGAAGATGATATTCAACAAAGATGGATGAGATATTTTGCTAAACTTTTTAATGAAGATTGTGAAAATAAGATTGACTATAATGACCTTAGCACCCTAAATGAAAATAAAGATTTCTGTTTTTATCGGCGTATTAGTAAAACTGAAGTTAGAGAGGCTTTAAAGAAAATGAAGGGTGGAAAAGCTGTTGGACCTGATGATATTCCAATAGAGGTGTGGAAATGCTTAGGAGATGAAGGAATTTCATGGCTTACTAAACTTTTTAATACTATTTTGAAGACTAAAAAGATGCCAGATGAGTGGAGAATGAGCGTGTTAATTCCTATTTTTAAAATAAAGGTGATGCACAAGATTGTGCGAATTATAGAGGTATTAAGTTAATGTGTCATACTTTAAAACTTTGGGAGCGAGTTATGGAGCATAGGTTGCGGCGTGATACTAATGTTTCTCAAAATCAATTTGGTTTCATGCCGGGTAGGTCGACTATGGAAGCCATACATTTATTAAGAGGTTTGATGGAGAAATATAGAGCAAATAAGGAGGATCTACATATGATATTTATTGATTTAGAAAAAGCATATGATAAAGTTCCAAGAGAAGTACTATGGAGAGTTCTTGAAAAGAAAGGAGTCAATAATGCTTATATTCAAATCATTAAAGATATGTATGCAGGAGCTATTACTTGTGTTCAAACACAAGGTGGATTGACTAAGTATTTCCCTATTTCGGTTGGGTTACATCAAGGATCAGCCTTAAGCCCATATCTTTTTGCTTTAGTCATGGATGTTCTCACTAGACATTTGCAAGAGGATATACCTTGGTGTATGCTTTTTGCTGATGATATTCTTCTTGTTGATAAGACTAGAGAGGGAGTTGAAGGTAAACTTGAATTATGGAGGTCAACCTTAGAGTCTAAAGGTTTTCGCTTGAGTAGATCTAAAACGGAATATATGGAGTGTAATTTTAGTAGTAATAGACCTAGTGAGGGGATTGTGACTTTGGGCGATCAAGTCATTAATAAGAGTACACGTTTTAGATATCTTGGATCTATTGTTCAGAGTGATGGTGAAATAGATGGGGATATTATCAGCAGAATTCAAGTTGGATGGTTGAAGTGGAGGAATGCATCGGGCTTGTTATGTGATAGAAATGTACCTCTCAAACTTAAGGGAAAATTCTATAAGATGGTAGTGAGGCCTGCAATGCTTTATGGTGCTGAATGTTGGCCATTAAAAGAGAAGCATAATACTAAGTTAAGTGTGGCAGAGATGAGGATGCTCAGGTGGATGAGTGGCTTTACCCTTAGAGATAGGATACGAAATGAGCATATACGTGAAAAGGTTGGAGTAGCTCCAGTAGAAGATAAGATTAGAGAGAGTCGCCTTAGATGGTTTGGTCACATTAAACGGCGGCCTTCCGATGACCCGGTTAGGAGAGTAGAGGTATTAGATTTGACTTATGTTAAGAAAGGTAGGGGTAGACCTAAAAAGACTTGGTTAGAAAATATTAGGAATGACCTTTCTTTATTAGATTTAAACGAGAATTTGACTTTTAATAGGACACAATGGAGAAAAAGGATTCATGTAGCCGACCCCACGTAGTGGGATAAAGGCTTGATGTTGTTGTTGTTGTTGTTGTTGTAAAAAATAATAATTTAAAATTTTAAATCTTTCTAAGTGGATAAAGAATGATTAATAAGTGAAATATAAAATAAAAAATCATCGCAATTGCAATAATAATATTAACAATAAAACAGTCTAAATGATAGACATGAAATTGAAAATTCTAATAATATCAAGTTATAACCAAAACTTAAACTTAGAATAATTAGATTTTCTAATGAATTTAATTTTAACTTATAATTCAGGTTATAGCATAATTAAGATAAAAAAAAATATGATGATTTTCATAAAGACTAACAAATATTTCAAAAATAAGTTAAAATCAAAACATAAGAACTAATATTAATATCACTTTGAAGATATTACAATGATATATCAGGATATCAATATAAAATAAAACATTTGAAATAAAAGAGAAATACATCAAACTACTAAAAACAAATCGTCTCGTGTGATCATAACGATCATCCAAACGAAGTGACCATTAAACACTGAAAAACTACAAGCAAACGGTTTAAAATCTTACCCTTCGACACATTACACAAATCGTCCCGTACGAAAATTTTTCTTTCCGGATGATTATCACTTAAAAAAAATTTTAATTTTGCACACAAACAAAACTAAAATTCAAAAACACATCAAAAAACACCATGTTCAACAACAAAACGTAGACTTAAAAAAAATCACATAAAAACATGATCAAAAACTCATAACGAACACAAAAACCTTAACTAGAAAACAAACATCAATGTTGCAGAAAATATTTTTATTTAAGCATTTAAATCAATCACAACAAGTCTTATTCTTAATGCACTGAAAGTATCAAAGGCTAAAGGTTTTATAAAAATGTCTGCAAGTTGATTTTCAGTTGTAACATGAATGAGTTCAATTTCTCCCTTGGAAATATGATCCCTTATGAAATGATGAATTGTGTCAATGTGTTTGGTTTTTAAATGTTGAATAGGATTTTTAGAAATACAAATAGCACTAGTATTATCACAATAAATTGATATAGTGCCTATAGTTAATCATAAATCAATTAACTATTGTTTTAACCAAAGTACATGTGCCACACAACGTCCTAATGCAATGTATTTAGCTTCTACAGTATATAGGGCTACTAAATTTTATTTTCTACTGGACCATGAAACTAATGAATTTCCAATGAACTGACATGTTTCAGAAGTGCTTTTTCTATCCACCCTACAACCTGCAAAGTCAGAATCTGAATAACCAATAATTTCAAATGATGAGCTAAACTTAGGATACCAAATTCCTAAGTTCTAAGTTCCTAATAGATATCTTAAAATCTTTTTCACTGCTGTCAAATGTGATTCTTTTGGATCTGATTGAAATCTAGCACACAAGCAAACATTAAACATGATATCGGGTCGCCTAGTAGTCAAGTAAAGTAAAGATCTAATTATCGCTCTAAATTTCTTTTGATCAACAGATTTTCCCTTAGGATCCTTATCCAACTAAACTGAGGAACTCATTGGTGTACTAACAGGTTTAGCATTGTCTATTTCATACTTTTTGAGGATGTCCTTAACATACTTTGATTGAATAAAAAATATACCTTTCTCAATTTGCTTAATACTAAATCCTAGAAAGTAACTTAAATTTCCCATCAGACTCATCTCAAATTCACTATTTATTATTTTAGAAAAATCATCACAAAGATTTTTATTTGAAGATCAAAAAATGATATCATCCACATAAATTTGAACAATGAGTATATCCTTTCCACATCTCTTCAAAAAGAGAGTTGTATCCACATTTCCTTTTTCAAATGATCTTTCAAGTAGGAAGGTGCTCAACCTCTCATACTAAGTCCTAGGTGTCTGTTTCAATCCATATAATGCCTTTTTCAACTTGAAAACATGATTTGGGTATTTGAAATTTTCAAATCCTGGAGGTTGTTCTACAAAAACATCCTCTTGTATTACTCCATTTAAAAAGGCACATTTGACATCCATTTGATACAATTTAAATCCTCTAAAACAGGCAAAGGCTAGCAAAACCCTAATTGCTTCAAGTCTAGCTACAAGGGAAAAAGTTTCCTAAAAATCAATTCCTTCAATCTGATTATACCCCTTAGCTACTAACCTAGCCTTATTTCTAATTACTACTCCTGAGTCATTCATTTTATTTTTGCATACCCACTTAGTTCCAACTACACTTTGATCCTTTGGCTTTGTAGTTAATTCTTAAACTTTATTTCTTACAAATTGATTCAACTCTTCTTGCATGACCAAAATCCAAAATTCGTTAGAAAGTGCTTGATCAATATTAGTGGGTTCTATAGTTGAAATAAAGGCTGAATGATTGACTTCTTTATTTAAACCATGCCTAGTCCTTACACTTATAATCAATTCTCTTGGGTGGTTTTTAGAAAATCTCAAATCTCTAGGCAAAGGGTTTTTTAATTCTAAATTTTCTTACAAATTCATCTTATCAATCTTTTGAGAGTTAATCTCAATTTCATCTTCTTCAATATTTGTCTCTTTCATATTTCTTGATTCATCAAATACAATATGTATGGTCTCCTCAATTACCAAAGTTCTTTTATTGAACACCCTATAAGATTTTCCAACATTTGAGTATCCAACAAAAATTTATTCATTTGATTTTGGATCAAATTTTTATAAGACAGATTTTCTATTGTTATGAATGAACAACTTGCAACCAAAAACATGCAAATGAGATAAATTAGGCGTTCTTCCTTTTAGCAACTCATATGGTGTTTTATTTTATTTTGATCTCACATTCACCCTGTTCAGAATATAACATGTAGTGCTAACCGTCTCAGCCCAGAAATATTTTGGAAGTGAGTATTCTGCCAATATTATTCGGGCGGCTTCTATTATTGTTCTATTTTTTCTTTCGACTACCTCATTCTACTGAGGGGTTCAAGGTGCAGAAAAGTTATGATCAATTCCTTTTTCTTTACAAATTCATCAAAATTTTCATTCTCAAATTCTCCTCCATGATCACTTTGTATATAAATAATTTCACATCATAGTTTTCTTTGAATCCAAGTTGAAAAATTTTTAAATTCCTAAAATGATTCACTCTTATGAAATAGAAATCTAACCCATATGAATCTTGAGTAATCATCCACAATCACAAATGCATATACCTTCCCTCCTAGACTCATAGTTCCAACTGGTCCAAAAAGATCCATATACAAAATCTCCAATGGTTTACTAGTTCTAAGATCCTTATTAGACTGAAAATAGGACTTCACTTGCTTTCCTAGTTGACATGCATCACAAAGGTGGTCCTTAGTAAAGTCTAGTTTAGGTATACCCCTCACTAAGTTCTTTTGGGTAATCGTCCTAAGATTTTTCATGCTAGAATGACAAAGTCTTCTATGCCATAGCCATGACTCATCAGATAAAATTTTCAAACAAAAAGCAGTAGGAGAATTAATGCAATTTAAATCTAGCATGTAAACATTATTTACCCTTTTTTCATTCAAAACATCTTTATTATTTAGGCTTAATATGCAGCTAGTAGGAAAAAAATTTACACAATAACTCTTATCATCACATAGTTGGCTTATACTTAACAAATTACGCTTTAAGCCTTTTACCAATAATACATTGTCTATGAAAAAATTCTCAAAATTTCCAATCATACCTGATTAAACCACCTTCCTTGGGGTTTTATCTCTAACTGTAACCTTGCCTCCACTCCTGGCTTCCAGCGTTATGAATTGAGCAGTATCTCCAATCATATGCTTTGAACATCCGCTGTCCAGGTATCATATGCTCTCACGAGGTCTTGTGTGAGAGCGACCCTGCAAAATTATCAAACGTTAGACCTAGGAACCCAAACAAGTTTGAGTTCACCTTTTAGCAATTAATAATCAGATGCATGTATGATATGTCTAGATTTATGCATCTTAAGTCTCCACACCAAATTAGTTTTCATCTTCAAAGTATAGGTGTGAGCTATATGTCCAAACAATCCATAATTATTACATTTTACTTTTGGAAATGGTTTTATAAGTTTTCTAACATTCATCTGTCTTTTCAGGCATTGTATAAATTTAGGATACATAATAGGATTAGTAAAATCTTCAAGTTTAGGAGGTATCCTATTATCCTCAAGAGCTTTTATCGTTAATTTATAAAATGAATTCATATCTTCTAAAATTCTATTTAAATAATTAATTTTATATAATTTGCTCTCTGATTCATCCTTAAAGTTCTTAAAATCTTTCTCGAGTTCTACATAGGATGATTTTAAATTCTCATGATTTTTATTCAAGTCATTAAACTCATCAAGTAATTTCATGTGGTTGTTATCAATCAAAGCTTGATCTTTCCTAAGGATTTCATGTTCTTTTTTAAGCTATTCTAATTCTAAACTAAGGCTAGCATGCTTTTTTTTATTTTCCTATATGATTCATGCATGTATTTAGAAACTTCAAAAAATTATTCATAAGTTTTGTCACATACCTCTTCTTGATCTGACTGATCAAGATTATCGACCATTAAGCATAGATTGGAACTTCTTCTTGTCCTTCTTCACAAATGGTTTCTCCTCTACCTTCTCCTTGCTAGGATTGGCTTTGAGTTTTGGGCAATCTGTCTTTATATGTCCAGGCTTCCTACACTCATAGCAAATAATTTCATTTGAAATCTTGGCATTTCTATTGATTTTACCTCCATTCCACTGATGGCGTCTCTTATGCTTCCTCTTCAGAAAGCTTCTAAATTGTATAGTCATCAATGCGATGTCATCTTCATCCTCATGTTGTGAGTGTTCACTCTCAGACTCTTCCACATTAAGTGCTATGTTTTTCTCCCTTCGTGGTTCACCTGCATCAACCTTTCTTTGGATAACTCCTTGCTCGTAAGCAATAAGCGAACCAAGAAGATTATCAATAGAATAAATATTTAAATCCTTAGACTCTATAATTGCAGTAATTTTAGCATCATATGTAGTAGGTGAGAAACAAAGAATCTTATTAACCATTTCAATATTTATTAACTCCCTACCCAATGCATGTAAAGAGGTAACTATTTGTGTGAATCTTATGTACATATCAGAAATAGAATCATTTAGTTTCATGTGAAACAATTCATAATCATGCAACAAGATATTAAGTCTAGATTGCTTAATCTCATTAGTCCCCTCATATATTATACAAAATCTATCCCATATCTCCTTTCCACTTTTGCAAGTGGAAACCCGCATATAGTCTTCTGATTTTAAAGCACAAAAGAAACTATTCAAGCATTTGGCATTAAGTTGTGCTAAGTCACATTCTTTTATTATCCAGTCTGCAAAAGGTGTTTCAACTCTAACTCCGTCAACTAATCTAGTTGGTTTTGTATATCCTTCTTAGACTAAGATTCACATACGATAATCAAGTGACTGTAAAAAAGTAGACATGCGAGTTTTCCAAAAAACAAAAGGTATATTGTCAAACAGTGGAGGTCTAGTTATAGAGTGACCCTCAGGTGTGTTTCGGTTTCCAAATGTAGCCCTCTACGTTAATCAAAAGTAGTCTATACTTATGATTTTGAAACAATGCTCTGATACCACTTGTTAAAACTCGTTCACTATGAATTAGGTTGTTAAGCCTAAGTTTATGTCCCATGGCTAACCAAGAGGGGGGGGGGGGGTGAATTGGTATTTTAAAAATTAATCCCTCTTTTGAGTATTTTAAATCAAAATTAAACTTTAATGAATTTTTTAAAAATAGTTTTTTTTTAACCACAGTTTTAAAACAGTAAATCACATAAATAAATAAAAAGTAGCAGAAAAATAATGACACCAGATTTATAGTGATCCGATCAAAACTAGACCTACATCCACTCCCCGGAGGCACCCTCCGAGTATTACACTAATACCACTAATGACTCTCCTTTTTCACCCACAGCAAGGCAGAGAAGCCTTTACAAAACTCTTTTCACCACTATCTGGTGCGGCAGAGAACCGTCGTCCTTTTATACTATCCCAGTGCTGGCAGAGAACCATCTGTCCTTTCACACTCCTCCGATGTCGGCAGAGAACCGTTCGTCCTTTCACATTCTTCTAGTATGGGCAGAGAACTCTTCATCCTTTAACACTCTCCTATTGTGGGCAGAGAACCCTTCATCCTTTCACACTCTCCTAGTATAGGCAGAGAACCCGCAGCTGTTCACACTCTCCAAGTATAGGCAGAGAACCGAATCTCCCTGATAGATCTTCTCACAAGAATTCTAGAAGGAAGAAAGAAAAGAGTGAAGTAATCCAAAATCAAAAGTAGAGAATCTTACCTTTAAAAACAAGGTGAAGCCTTCATGCTCCAGTAGTAAGAATTCTTCTTTGAATGCTCTCTCACACTCTCTTCTTGACTCTTCTTTTAATAGGCATGAAGATCAATTAGCAAAAAGATTGGGTGGCAGTAAAAATTGGACCTTATATAGGAGAGATAAGAAAAACCGTCCAAAAACTACAAATATTCAAGTTAACACGAAATGGATTGTCTCATACGATCGTGGATCGTCCTGGACGATTTTACTTAAAGTGTCGGAAACGATCCTAATGAATATTGGTATGAACTATGTTCGTTACATGATCATCATCCCGTACGAACTAAGTTCGTCCGGATGAACAATTATTTCATAGGTCGGTTCCCAAATTACCACAGGATGTAACCAACTTACTTAAGTTGGTTCCAATCGTCCTGGGACGAACAGGACTTCATCCGGACGAAATTTTTTCAGAGGGCAACTCGTCCTGTCACGATTATGAATTTCATCTAAATGAAATTTTTACAGAGAAGACTTCGTCCGGGGACAATTTGGATTTCGTCTGGATGAAATTTTTATAGTGCCCAAGTCGTCCTGGCACGATTATAGATTTCATCTGAACAAAATTTTTACAGAGAAGACTCGTCCAGGGACGATTTGGATTTTGTCTGTATGAAATTTTTATAGATCCTAACTCGTCCTGGAACAAAAATAATTTTTCCCTAGACTATCAGGACTTAGAAAAGTTTCCTCCAACTCCTATTCGCATTGCTCTTACTAGGAGATAACTGACCTGATCGTTTCGTACGAACTAGATTCGTCCCGTACGATCAGTACAAATTTTATAAGATCTCCTTAAGTGTATGTGTGTTTTTTTTTATTCACTCAATTACAATTACTCCCTCTCAATTTAAAGAACAATTTAAAGCTTCAATTTACAAATGATTGTATGCTGAATTGGATTTGAAGTCTTCATAATTTGGAGTTCAAGTTTCTTGAAATGTTAGTACACACAAGAGCAAAAAAAAAAATCTTCCAAAAAGTGTTAGGAGATAACTGCACATAAAACAATAATATTTAGAATCATCAAAACTATACAAGTTGTAAGAATGTAAAACATGCAAATTCCAACTCTCTTAACACCTAGAAGACCCCTCTTGAGGGCCCATGCCTTTGGCCTACTGGTTTAGAAATTTGGCTTTACCCATGTGTCTAAAGAGGGTCCCCTATGAGCTAAATCTCAACCCTAGCCAAAATGGATCAAACCAATGGTGTCATTGGACCCCCCCTTGACCCAATACACCTACTCTAATTGACCCAGCCATTTTGGGTCAACTTGGATTGGTAATTAGGCTAACTTAAAGTGGTCAAAACCACTATGGGTTGAGCCATTTCTCAATCTAAGCCCCACCAAGCCAAACTAAAATTGTATTGGGTGACCCTAGAACCAATGCACCTATCGTAGTTTAGCCAGCCCTTGGGTTGACTTGGGTCAAACTATAGGCTAGCCCAAAGTGGTAAAAACCACTTTGACCCAGGCTAATTTACACCATAGACCAGACTAGACCCAATAGGCACTTGCATTGGGTAGCCCTTGACCAATGCACCTTCCACCTCAATCCTATTACCTTACTCAACCCAGGTTGCACTCAGACCAACCCAAACCATCCAGGTTTGGGTCAATATGAGCCCATTCCTCCAATTGGGCTTCATAAAGTCCAATTGAGCTCACCATCAAGCTCACTAGACTCCCAGTAACCGGCCTTTCCACTTTAGCCTAACCCACTTAATGGTCGGCGGCAGCCAGAGTATACATATTGGAGCTCCGGTGGTCCCCCCCTTCCTTAGGCATCCTCTAAAGCATTACAAGCCTTAGTTTTCTGGGTTCAAACTCACAAGACCCTGGGGAGATGTCCCCTTCCAGTTGGAATCCATCCAACGGCTAGCCTAATCAATCCCAACCTTTTGAGCTTGCGACAACCATTTGAATAAGACGCCACCCAGACCTCTCCATTCAATCTCAATATTTTGAAAAGCCTCCCCAGAGCTCCTTGAGCAATCCTATAACATTCCCCAGCTTCCCAGCCCTCTCTTACCAGTAGCTCAAGTGGACTCCGATGAAATCCATCTATGTCCCTCTCGAAGTCCTACCTCCGACGATCCTCCAGCCTCGGCGTCTAAAGGAGAAGTCTTTGCCTTCATACCCTTAAGTTTCCTAATAGAAAAACTCATCCATTGGGGCTTTATACAATGTGATAATACATTCCTAAACTCCTAGTTAGCTATTCCGGTCAAGTGAGAAGGAAACATTCACCTCAACAAATTTTTATTGTTGGATTGAAGGTTTCTATTGTCCTGATGCTCCTTATAAATTTTGGTGAGGTTCATTGGTGGGATCTCTCAGATCATGCTATAATGTGTTAATAACTATGGGAATGAGCAGGAGTGGAAGATACAATCAAAATCATTGATTTCGATCAACAGCTCCGATTAGATCACACGATATCTAGCAATTACTAATCATAGACGTCCAATTAAATATCTAACGACTGTAGTTAATCCCGCATTCTTTGGTTAACTACCAATGATAGGTTAGCGAATCATACGCTTCCTGCATGGAAAAGCATGGGTGACTGGGTAATTCATTATTTTAAAATTCAAGAAATTATATGGAACTTCAAAAATGTATATCTCTCTCAATACTTTACCAATTTAAGTGTTCTTAAGCTCATTGAAAAGTTCTTAGAGAGATTTTAAAATCCCTAAAGTCCCATGCTCTAATTATGGATGAAACTTAGTTAATTTAGTAATTATCTTAGGGGTATTTTAGACATTTCTCATAAGATTGAACTCCTCATAGCTTGAGACTTTGGGGGATTGAATTTAGGTATGTCTTTGACATGTCCAAATTTTATCCACCACATTTGAATTATCTAAGGACACAATTTAGCCAAATTAAGATCAAGGGTCATGGTTTGCACCTTCATTTCAAATTATTATAATGATCTTTCCAAGGAGATTTAGGATTTAATTACTTGTGTGTTGGTTATGTTCAGTTTAGGGAGCTTAGAGCCGCTGATTTCATCCCCCTCCAAGCCTAGGATGGTTACTTAGGAATTTTCTAAGGTAACCTAGTGGTTACCTTTGGTGGTTTGGTTAACCACCTTAGAGGATTCAATTAAAGGTTCATTAATGTTGTTAAACCTTAAGAAACTAGCTCGATGCTCACCAAGAGGGGGGGGGGGGGGGGGGGTGGTGGTGAATTGGTAATTAAAAAAAATTCTTAACTTAAAATAACAATGATTATATTTTTTAAACATTTTTAAAAATTGAAAATACCATATTTTGATAACTTGTGGAAGCGAATGACTTTATCAAAAATATTGATTTAACTATGATGATATCATGACTTATGAATCTAAGCAATAATCACCAATTTTCTCATGCACTTATAATGGAAATAAAATACACAAAGTATAAAAGTGCAAAATAAAAAAAAAAACTCAAAGATTTTTATAGTGGTTTGGTTAACCTTGACCTACGTCCACTCTCAAGAGTCCTCCACTCCGAGAATTTGCATTAAAATTTTTTACTCTCCTTTTGCTCTCACAACAAGGTGGAGAAGGCCTTACAAACTCAGTTTCACCAAACCGATGCTTCGGAGTGTCGGACTTTATGTCACCCTCCCGGTGACGGTAACTGACCTTGAATCTTTTTACTCCCTCCTAGAAAAGGAAGAGAACCTCAGCTTCTTTTTCTCTCTTCTAGAGAAGATAGAGTACATCAGCTCTTTTTTGTCCCTCCTAGAGAAGGTAGAGTACCTCAAGGATTTGACCTAGAAGTTTCTCTCCCTAGAGAGCTTTGTAACACTCACCAAGGCCACCAGAGGAGTAATGGTGTAGCTAGCTCAGAGTTATCATGTGATCCCCTCACACTCCTTCTCCTTAACACTCAACATCACCTTCTCCTTCCTCTCAAACCCAAGATTTATCAAAAGATTCTCTCTAAGAGTACATTCAACAGTCACACAATCCTCTCCTCATTAAAAAGAAGATCTTTAAAACATGCTTATGTGATGGGCTTCAAGAAACCCTATAAAATCAAGTTAGTCATCCTTATTCGTACAATACAATTCTAGTTCGTATAGTATGATCAGTTCAAATTGAGTTCTGTTTAGTACGATGTAAATAGCCATTCAAACAAACTATTTAATTAATTTGAACACATCGTACAGTATAATCCTGAGATCATCTAATACGATATGTTTAATTTCTTCTATTCGTACAGGATGATTCTTAGGATGACTAAAAATCATCTCTACTAATCACCATAGTATGGTTAGCTGATTTCAAGAAGGTTGTCTAGTATGATATTAATATCGTACAGTATGATTAGTTTAAAAATCATGATTTTATTTTGAACGATCTTTAGGTCGACCAAATTTTGTCTATGCTAATCATTTGGTTTGGACAATATCGTATAGTACGACTAGATATCATTAATTAAACCATGATTTGATTGACTAATCATAGGACTTAATTTTAGAAAGATTTTAAATATTTGTATAATACAATTAGTTCAAAAAATCAAATTTCAAAATCTTACTTAAATTAATCTAGCGGCTAGGATTTTTAGATCGTAATGAATTATATAGTATAATCACGATTGTACAGTATGATTAGTTCATAGAAACTAATTATTCAATTAGCTGTTAAGCCCATTTTTTATATACTAATTGTACAATATGATTGTAAATCATATAGTATGATTAGTACAAAAAATTTTAACTTTTAAATTTCATATCACTCACCTTATGTGTATGCATAATCATCCAATTGCATACACTCTTATGTGGCCAGACTCAAGAAATAAAAAATAATGAAAAGTAAAATTATTGACTTTGTTACTTGTCATTCCTATTCTTCCGATTCTTGAGCTTTCAGTAGCCTTAAGCGTTATATATCTTACATGTAATACTAGTGCTTGCAGAAAAAAATGTAAAATATTTAATGAAAAAAGTAACAATTCAATCAATAATATTTGTCATTATCAAAATTACAAACTTAGATATACCTCTAACTAGGATTTTCTAGGTGATGTTCTTAAGAGTATTCATACTAGTAGGACATAGTCTCATATGCCATAGTCAAGATTCATCAATTATAGTTTTTAAGCACAAAGGATTTGAACATTCAATGCACTTCAAGTCTAATAAGTAAACATTATTCATCTATTTTCCTTATAACATAAATTTTTTATTTAAAGTAATCATGCATTTATTAGAAAGAAATTTTATATCAAAGCCTTTATCGCATAGTTGACTAACTCTCAATAATTTATGCTTTAAACCATCAACTAATAAGACTTTATCAATCATATAATTTTTAGAGTTGCCAATTATACCTAAGTCCACCACTTTCCTCGTAGTGTTGTCCCCTAATGTTACATTGCCTCCTGACATGGCCTCAAGTGTGATGAACTGCCTCCTGTAACCAGTCATATGCCACGAACATTCACTTTCTACATACCACATGCTCTCACTAAGTCTATCATGAGAACACCCCTATATAGTCATTCAGAGGTTAGATTTGGAAACCCAAGTGAGTTTGGGTTCCACTTTATGCTTAATTGAATGAAATGAATGCATGATATGTTGTGATGAATGCAATTTAGGTCTCCACACTAGATGTGTCCTATGGTGGTTTATGCAAGTGCGGGCTATGTGACCTAACATGCCTCAAGAGTAACATCTAACACCAATAAATATATTTACTAACCTATGTGGGTCATGGTGCCTTCTCCTAGGTTTAGGTGATGCATGCTGTATTGAGGGGTTGTACCAAAGAGCTAATCTGGGTGATGGTTTATTGTTCTCAAGTGTAATGAATTTTCCCTAAAAAATGCATTAGTATTCTCATATCTTGCCACTTCTAGTTTTAATGCATACTCATTACTATATGGTTGACATGTAAGTTTTTTTAGTTCCTTAAATGTGTTTTCTAGTTCAATATATGATATTTTCAAGGATCCATGTGTGTTAGTTAAGTCGATATGCTTCTTCTTTAAGGCATTATACTCATCAAGCAAGGTCATGTTGCGGATCTATGGTTTATGATTTTGATGATAGCAAACATTCCTTATTTCTCTACGATTGCCTTATGTGCTAACGTTTCAGGTTCCCACGATCGGACTGCAATTTGGAATCAGCTCAAGATTGGGTAGACTAGGTCTAAGTCAGTTGGTAATCTTTTTCCTTTCTTAAGTCTGTTGTATTTGGTGTGGGACCAGTTGGATTGTAATTTAGAAGATCTCATGTTGTTCCCTATAAGTTTTCTATTTTTGGTAATATCGGCCGGGACGATATTTATATCGTCCTAGACGATCTGTCCAAAATCAAAAACCCTATTTAGGGCATCCTCATTAAGGCAGCCATCAACCGATCGGCCTGGACGATACCTGTATCGGCTAGGACGATAATCTCAATTCAGAAAGAATCAGCCGCCATAATCAGTTTAGGAATTCTTTGTTTTAGGAAATCAGCCCGGACGATATTATTATCGTCCAGGACGATCTAACTCAATCATGCCTAAATTGATCTGGTATCTTTGGAAAGCATTAATGGTTGATTGATACGATCACATCATCCAGGACGATCGAATGATCGGCCAGGACGATGGCCTGCACGATCTTCATCAGACAGCTTGTATTCAGGGCTATGATCAGGACGATTGAAATCGGTTTTAAACTAATCGGCCAGGACGATCGTGAGATCGGACTGGACGATGTAACCAATTTTCTTCTGATCGTCTCAAATCGTCCCAGGCTAATGAGCTTAATTTGTACTGATCGGCCAGGACGATATGCCTATCGGCCTGGACGATAATGTCGACAACTTGCATTAATGAACTCGTTTTGAGAGCTTCTATTTAAGCTTTGGTAAGGCACTTTGTAAGTGTCTTTGGCAGCCATTGTAGCTTCGTTCTTATGGAGGAAACTTGAAGAGAGAGCTTGAAAGGGAGAGAGGAAAGGGTGGAGTTTGAGAGAGGGAGAAGATCCTGTGAGGGGGGACTCAAGGGAGTGTGGAGGGGGTTCCACACGGTTGCTCCGGCGAACTCGCACCTTAGAACCATCGGATTCAAGGCTTGTCTCGAGGTAAGTTCACCAAAGAAGAAGTCTCTTTGGTGTCAAAGGACCCGGCAACTCCGCCGCACCGGGAGAGGTGGAAGTGATTTTGTAAGGGCTTCTCTGCTTAGCTGTGGGGGCTAAAGGAGAGTCACGATTTTAGTGCAATACTTGGAGGGTGCCTCCAAGGAGTGGACGTAGGTCAAGGTTTGACTGAACCACTATAAATCCGGTGTGTTCTTTTCTTATTATTGCTTCTGCATTTTAATTTCCGCACCTTATTTTTCATTGTGGTGAATCTAGATTTCGTTGCTACCGATTCACTTCTCTTTTAATTAGCTTTGGGACTAAGTTCATAGGGCTTAACATCCCCATCAAATTTTCAAGTGGTATCAGAGCGGTTATCATAAAATAAGTTTTTAAAAGATTTTGAATTTCGATCCATGGCTAATCATACTTTTGCGGAAGGATATTCAATCATTAGACCACCATTGTTTGAAAATGTTACATTTGATTTTTGGAAAATTCGCATGTCTACTTTTTTGCAATGAATTGATTTTCGCATGTGGCATATGATTTTAACTGGTTATTCATCACCATCACGTATTGTTAATGGAATTAAAACTGATATTCCTTTTAATTAATGGAATAGGGATGAACGAATGGATGCTCAATTAAATGCAAAGTCTTTAATTTTTTTTTTTGTGCTTTAAATTATGATGATTTTATGTTAATATCCACGTGCACTACCGGTAAGGAAGTTTGTGATAAATTGCACACCATATACGAAGGCACTAGTGAAATCAAGCAATCCAAGTTGAATATTTTAATGCATGATTTTGAAATGTTTTCTATGAAACCTTTTGAAACAATTTTAGACATGTATTCAAGGTTTACTCAAATTACTACATCATTGCATGCTTTAGGAAAAGATTTTCAAATTTTGAAAAAGTTAACAAAATTCTTCGTTGTTTACTTGAAAAATTCGATGCTAAAATTGTTGCTATTTGTGAATCAAAAGATTTGAATGATTATTCTATTAATAATTTGATTGGCTCAGTCATTACCTACGAGCAAGGGTTGAGTCAAAGACTTTTGGATGCAGGTGAGATGATCGTTCTAAAAGCCGAAGATACGGAAAGAGGAAGCTTAGTTGGTGACGATAGCAATGAATTATAAAGCAAATCACAAAGCTCACCAATGCATAAGCAAAAGAGGAAGAAAGGTAAAAGTGGTAAGGATGTCCATATTTCCTCTGACATTGTTTGCTTTCGATGTAGGAAACCTGGACATATGAAGAATGAGTGCCCTAATTTAAGAATTCTCCCTACAAAAGAAAAGGGTAAGACGAAGTTAAATTTAAACTGGGGAAATAATGAAAAGCAAAAAATCTCATGGACAGATCTGGTCTCTGAAGCATCGGACCAGGAGAGAGATAATGGTTAAGAGCCTTTCATATTTTTTGTGTTGTGTTTTTATTTTTTTTTCTTTCTTTTTTTATTTGTGTTTTTTTTTTTATATATTTTTTGTTTTGTGTTTTTTTTTTATTCCTTTTTGTCTCTGTGAAATTTTTCTCTCATCAACACACACTCACTTTTCTAAAAATGAAAAATTTACTTCCTAATTTTTCTTGAAATCTTTAGTAAAAGTTGTGATTGACTTATCTAAAAACAATCAAAGGAAGGAAACTCATGTTTTTGACTTTCAAACTATGTTTCCTAAAAGAGGTTTTTCTACTTTTGATTTAAACTCTTTTTCATCTTTTAAATTAGTTTTTGAAACTAAAATTTTTTATCTCCCTATATTTTATTTATCGCATAGGAATCTTTTACAAGTTGTTGAATTTAATTCAAAATTTTCTTAATCAAGAGATTCGCTTTATCAATAGTATGGGTTTACTTTTGGTATTTAATATTTTAGAAATGTAGCATAATAAAAAAAAATTGGCCAATGATGCCAAAAATAAAAGATGCGCAAAGCGCCAAATTGAAAAATATAAAATACACAAAGTGTATCAAAAGATGCACAGTGCGCTAACAAATTGTCAAGAGGCATAAAATGAGCCCACAAAAAGTTAATGCTTACCATTCTTATACTTCTTAAAAAGCTTAAGAAAACCCTTGATACTTACGATACTTGACTTTGAAAATTTTAATTCTTGATTCAACAATTCGTGCATTGATCTTCTATTAGATATGTTCTATGAAAGGAGTTTTGAAAAATTATTGTTTATTTCTCTAATTTATTCCTTGATTTAGATATTGAATTAAAAAAATTTTGAGCCTTTTTTAAAGAACTTGAGTTTGGATTATCAATTCTTGATTTTCTAACCTTTTTTTTAATTATGCGTTGTCAATCCAATTCTACTAAATTTTTGATTAAAACCAAGAGGTAACTTTCTCATTTTTAAGAATATTTGTTTTTCAGGAAATGTTTTTTGTCTTTTGGTCATTTTGTTTTTGTTTGTGCCTCCTCTCTTTTTGATAATGTCAAAGGGGGAGAACGTATTGTTGAATTTTTGTACTGTTATCATATTTGTATCTTGTTTTAAAAAAAAATTAAAAACAACAAAAATATTTTCATCTATCCTATTTTTTAAAAGTGTTATTCTAGTGAGGGGGAGATTAGGAGAAAATTACTCTTTTTGAAAATTCAATTTGAAATGTTTTACCATCTTCAAAAAGGGGGAGATTGCTGCGGATCTATGGTTTATGATTTTGATGATAGCAAACATTCCTTATTTCTCTACGATTGCCTTATGTGCTAATGTTTCAGGTTCCCACGATCGGACTGCAATTTGGAACAGCTCAAGATTGGGTAGACTAGGTCTGAGTCAGTTTGTAATCTTTTTCCTTTCTTAAGTCTGTTGTATTTGGTGTGGGACCAGTTGGATTGTAATTTAGAAGATCTCCTGTTGTTCCCTATAAGTTTTCTATTTTTGGTAATATCGGTCGGGATGATATTTATATCGTCCTGGACGATCTGTCCAAAATTAAAAACCCTATTTAGGGCATCATCATTAAGGCAGCCGTCAACCGATCGGCCTGGATGATACCTGTATCGGCCAGGATGATAATCTCAATTCAGAAAGAATCAGCCGCCATAATCAGTTTAGCAATTCTTTGTTTTAGGAAATCGGCCCGGACGATATTATTATCGTCCAGGACGATCTAACTCAATCATGCCTAAATTGATCTGGTATCTTTGGAAAGCATTAATGGTTGATTGATATGATCACATCATCCAGGACGATCGAATGATCGGCCAGGACGATGGCCTGGACGATCTTCATCGGACAGCTTGTATTCAGGGCTATGATCAGGACGATTGAAATCAGTTTTAAACTAATCGGCCAGGACGATCGTGAGATCGGCCTGGATGATGTAACCAATTTTCTTCTGATCGTCTCAAATCATCCCAGGCTAATGAGCTTAATTTGTACTGATCGGCTAGGAGGATATGCTTATCGGCCTGGACGATAATGTCGGCAACTTGCATTAATGAGCTCGTTTTGAGAGCTTCTATTTAAGCTTTGGCAAGGCACTTTGTAAGTGTCTTTGGCAGCCATTGTAGCTTCATTCTTGTGGGGGAAACTTGAAGAGAGAGCTTAAAAGGGAGAGAGGAAAGGGTGGAGTCTGAGAGAGGGAGAAGATCCTGTGAGGGGGGACTCAAGGGAGTGTGGAGGGGGTTCCACACGGTTGCTCCGGCGAACTCGCACCTTAGTACCATCGGATTCAAGGCTTGTCTCGAGGTAAGTTCACCAAAGAAGAAGTCTCTTTGGTGTCAAAGGACCCGGCAACTCCGCCGCACCGGGAGAGGTGGAAGTGATTTTGTAAGGGCTTCTCCGCCTAGCTGTGGGGGCTAAAGGAGAGTCACGATTTTAGTGCAATACTTGGAGGGTGCCTCCAAGGAGTGGACGTAGGTCAAGGTTTGACCGAACCACTATAAATCTGGTGTGTTCTTTTCTTATTATTGCTTCCGCATTTTAATTTCCGCACCTTGTTTTTCATTGTGGTGAATCTAGATTTCGTTGCTACCGATTCACTTCTCTTTTAATTAGCTTTGGGACTAAGTTCATAGGGCTTAACATCCCCATCGAACTTTCAGGTCATGTGATTAATATCTAGACTAACATGCTCTTTTTGTAAAATAGATAATTTACTGTTAAGACTAGCATGCATCTTTTTCAGCTTGTTATACAAATCATGAATATTTTTAGAAATTATGAGTAATCCATCATAGGAAAGTTAACATACCTCATCTTGATATGATTGATCAAGATTAGCATTAGCTATAAGACACATTTTTGTTACCTCATCCTCTACCTTTATTTCTGATGATTTTGAGGTGGAGTCGGGCCAACAAGCTTTCTTCATCTTTTGCTTACCCCTTTTAAACTTTGGATTATCTTCACCCTTCTCCTTGATAGGGTGAGTATTTAGGTTGAGGAAGTCAGCTCTGAGGTGACCTGGTTTCCTGAACTCAAAGAAAATGGTGTCAGAATAAGCTTTAACATTTTTGTTGTTTTTATCTTTGCTCTAATTGTACTGATGACCTCTCTATTTTATTTTCAAAAAACTCTTGAATTATTGTGTCATTAAGATAATGTCATCATCCTCCTCCATGGTAGAATTGTCACTATTCGAATTATTTGCTCTGAGTGCTGTTGTTCTCTCCTTCTTCTTCTCTCATGCATCACTTTGCCTTTGACTCACTCATTGCTCGTAGGCAATGAGTGACCCAAGCACATTGTCAATGGAATAATATTCAAGTCTTTAGATTCAGTGATTGAAATTATCATGGCATCATAAGAACTATGTATACGTCATTGAATCTTATTAACTTTTTTTAGAGTTTGATAGTTCTCTACCTAGTGCATATAACAATGTCACTATATGGGTGAACCTAGTGTACATTTCACATATAGCCTTGCTAGGTTTCATGCAAAAGAGTTCATAGTTATGCAATAATATGTTTAGCCTATTCTATTTTACTTCACTAGTTCCCTTATAGGTGATACATAATTTATCTGAAATCTCCTTTCTCATAGTGCATGTAGAAACTAACATATTATCTTTAAATTTTAAAGCACAAATGAAACAATTCAAATATTTAGCATTTAATTGTCTGAGTTCACTATCATCATTATTCCATTCATTAAAAGTAAAAACAATTTTGATATCATTAACTATATACGATGGAAGTGAATAACCAGTTTGAATCATATACTAAATTCAATAGTCAATGAATTGTAGAAAAGTAGACATGCATATTTTCCATAAATCAAAAGAATATTTTTATATAATGGTGGATGGGTTATAGAATAATCCTCTGTAGTGTTATGATTACCAAAATGAGTCATTCATCATTCTTCAAAAGTTTTCTAAAACCTTATTTTTTAAAACCCACTTTGATACCACTTAAAAGTTCGTAAAGGTTGTTAGACCTTAAGGAACTAGCTTGATGCTCACCAAGAGGTAAGGGGGGGGGGGGGGGGGGGTGCTAAATTAGTAATTAAAAAAATTCTTAACTTAAAATAATAATGATAATATTTTTAAAATGTTTTTAAAAATTAAAAATATTATATTTTAATTACTTACTAAAGTAAACAAATTTATCAAAAATTTTGATTTAACTATGATGTTATCTTGATTTATGAACCTATGTAATAATTACTAATTTTCTCAAACAATTATAATGGAAATAAAATACAAGAAATAAAAAATTGAAAAAAAGGAAAAAATACACAAAAGATTTTTATAGTGGTTAGGTCAACTTTGACCTACATTCACTCCCAAAGTCCTCTGCTATGAGAACTTGCACTAAAATAAAGTGGCTCTTCTTTTGCTTCCGCAATAAAGTGGAGAAGCCCTTACTGACTCACTTTCACAGAATTTAAAGTGGCAGAAATTGGATGCTATGTCACCCTCCCAAAGATGACATTAGACCTTGATTCATTTTTCTCCCTCCTGGAGAAGGAAGAGAACCTCAGCTCCTTTTTCTCCCTTATGTAAAAGGCATAGTATCTAAGCTCCTTTTTCTCCCTCCTGGAGAAGGCAGAGTACCTCAGCTCCTTTTTTTCCCTCCTGGAGAAGGTAGAGTAACTCAAGGACTTGACATAGAAGCCTCTCTCCCTAGAGAGCTTCCTAAGACCCACCAAGGCCATAGGAGGAGTAAGGGTGTAGCTAACTAAGAGCAACCATGTGATCCCCTCACACTCCTCCCCCACACTCAAACTCACCTTCTCCTTATTCTCAAACTCTAGATTTTAAAAAAGCTTCACTCTCAGAGTATCTTCAACAGTCACATAATGCTCTCCTCATTACAAAGAGAATCTTTAAATAATACTTAAGTAATGGGCTTCAAGAAACCTAAAAAAATTAAGTTAGTTGTCACTGTTCATATAGTATGATTCTAGTTTGTAAAGTACGATCAGTTCAAAACTAGTCCCATCCAGTATGATGTAAACAATAATTCAAATGAAATATTCAATGTATTTGAACACATCATATAGTAAAATCCAAAGATCATTCAATACGATCTGTTTAATTTCTTCTATTTGTATAGAACAATTCTTGGGATGATTGAAAATTGTTTTTGCTAATTTTCCCATACTACTCTCATCGTACAATATAATTAGTTAATTTCAAGAAGGTCTTTCAGTACAATATTAAAAGCCTGCGATACAATTAGTTCAAAATCTTGGTTTCATTTGGTATGATCTTTGGGATGACCAAATTTCGTCTATGCTAATAAATTGGTATGACAAATATCATACAATATGATTGGCTATCATTAATTAAACTATAATTTGATTGATTAATCATGAGGGTTAATTTTACCAAGATTTCAAATATTCATACAATATAATTCACATCATATAGTGTGATTAGTTCAAAACATCAAATTTCAAAAATCTTACTAAAATTAATATAGTGGCTAGGGTTTTTAGATCTTAATGAATTGTACAGTACATCATGATCGTGCAAAATGATTAGTTCATAGAATCTAATTGTTTAATTAGTCATTAATCTAGTTCTTTAAATAGTAATCGTACAATATGATTGTATGTCGTACAATATGATTAGTATAAAAATTTTAACTTTTAAAATTCATATCACTCCCCCTATGTGTGTGTGCACGTCTCCCAATTTCATACACTCTTATGTGGCTAGACTCAAGAAATAAAAAATAAAGAAAAGTAAAATTATATACTTTATTACTTGTCTTTACTATTTTGCCCATTCTTGAGCTTTCAGTAATCTTGAGTAGTGTATGTCTTACCAGTAAAGTTAGTGCTCATAGAAAAAAGAAATATCTAAAATATTTAATGAGAAAAGTAATAATTCAACCAATAATATTTTTCATCATCAAAATCACAGACTAGAGATACTATACTAGAATTGGTGCCTATTTGCTCCACCAACTAGGGAACCCAAAATCCCCTCCAAGAATTGACCTTTTTCCTTAAATAATTCTTAACTAATTCATGTTAAATCCTAAAAATTCACATAAGGTCTTCAATTCATCATAATTGATCCCTTAATCTATGAAAATCAAAAGCCCTTCGATCAGACCTCTAATTTAACTTTAATTTAATTTTTAATAAAAAATAATAATTAATTAGATTAATTAATTAAAAATATTTAAAATTCCCAAAAAGTTTTAAATACATGGAAACATGCCCTTAAGTCATTTTTGACTTTTTGAGGGTGATTCTAAGAGGTTTGAGATTGATTTGGATCAAAATCTAAAAATATTCTTATTAAACAATTTTAAAAATCCAAAAAATACCCTAAATTTGAAAATCACCAATAATTCTAGGAAAAACAAATTTAATCAAACTCAAAGCCATTCAATCTTAATTAAAATATTCTATTTTCTAAAAATATCATACCTCCAAAATTAAGTCAAAGTAAAAAAGTTAACTCTCCGATCAATTGTAGTTCAAAACAAGGTCAAAACTTTAAAAAATCATAACTCAATGTAGAAAATTCCAAATAGAACAAACTTAGAGTCTAGTTATTCATCTTATGGTTTAATATTATAGGAAATTAAAAAAATTTTAAAAATCACTTTAAATTTAAAAGTCAACTTTTAACCTCTTAATTATCACATTTAAATAATTTCAATAACTCCAATATTCTTAAAATTTAATAATTCGTTTAAAATTTTAGAAATTTTAATTTAATTTAATTATTCAAACCAACAATCAATACATCTAATTTAAAGTTATCCACCTTTAATTTTAATTTAATCAACCACAGTTCCTACTAAGTAACCCGGGCCTATGAGGCTTTCAAATAGCTCCAAGGAAGATGAAATAAACTTCATGACCTCGGTGAGAAACATTGATAGTAACCATTTAATAATTAAAATATACTTAAAATAATTTTTAATACATTGATATTTACACTCAAACATAAATTTCTCCTTCGACGTTTAACAAACACGGACCGTAGATAACTTGAACAAATTGCAAAGTTTGGGACATATCCATGCCACACAACATACCTCACACACTTTAAATGGTTTGTTAGGAAAATTAACTCTAATCTAGGCTAGGCTGGTGTTTACTTTTACTATTGTGTACTGGGTTTTATGAGTTTTCATTGCATGCTATGATTAAAAATTGATTGATGCAAATATTTACTTACTTTACTTGTAATATGTGAATTGATATGATGGGAAATATAATACCCTTAGGTTAAGAATAATCTGGTTGTTCTTTGAGTTTTCTGCAGGTGGCCACGCTCATATAGGACTATAAATTATAGGGGCAAAGTTAATGATTTAAGTGATGAATTCTTATGCAGGTGCTAAAATTGCTCAAGTTCCCCTTGAAATCAAAAGTGCATGACCAAGTGTGGCTGAGTTTTCAATTTAATGCACGTATATAAACTACTTGGGTTTTATTTGATTTTAAATCTTTAGGATAACCCTACAAGAGAGTTTAGGTTTTTCATTTTAATATTAATGTAATTTGTTTAAAGATTAATAGTTATGAAAGTTAGACATTTGAGTTGTGATATGTAGATCCAAACTTGGATTCCAAAGAGAAAAGGACATCCCTCAAGGGAGGATCATTTTCATTTGGAAGCCCAAATTTGGATCATTTCACTACTCAAAGTAAAAAAGAATAACCTCCCCTTTGGGAGCAAAGTTTTCATTTTTATTTTGATATCAAGATATGACAAATCCAAGGAACCCAAAATAGAGGAGGATGAGGAGTTGAATACAAAGAGTATCCCATTCAAAATCAACATACATCGTCATAGGATTATAATTTGAATTTGTTGTTAGTGGTGCCTGGCCACTTTTAATTTATGCAAATTATGGGTTGTGATAAAGAGGAATTTTGCATATAGACATGACTTTATGTAAAAAATTTAATTATTTAATGTGTTTAATTAAATTTGATTGCGATTAGGGTTACCTGCTTTTCTTAGTTTTTTTGGCAATTGCATATCATTTTAGTTTTAGCCTGGATATGAGGAGGCTCGCGAGGGTACACTAGAAACATTTTTTATTTAAATCAATTAAAATTTCTAGGATAATATAGTAACTCTAACAATCTAAGAAGTAAGCCTGGGACTATTGGGACTCAACATAATCATATTTTTACCTTCTTTTCTTTGTTAGGCACCTCCCCGCCTACGGCTTATTGTAGACCATCTAGCCTTTGATGGTGCTGATCAGTCAAGAGGATGTTGTGCAAACTCTAGAGGAAAAAAAGATTTTTAAGCCCTTTTAAAATGGTTGAATTTACAATTTATATATTTAATTGATTAGATTAGCATGTATTATATTAGAAATAAATTTAAAATTGTTTAATTTTTAATTGCACATTCCTCAATCATTTTCACCTTATATAAGTCAAGGGTGTGATACTAGATTAGGTTGTTAAGCCTATGTTATTGTTCCACTGCTAACTAAGAAGGGGGGGGGGGGGGGGGTGGGAGGGGGGGGGGGGGGGGGTAAAAAATTTAATTTTGGGGGGGAATTTGTTGATTTACAAAATTTTCTTTAATTTTTAAAAA